>JAGTXR010000013.1:12400000-13000000 GCA_022606575.1 Glossosoma conforme
GTTATTATATTGTAGGCCACAGAACTAGCTTGTATTCATTGCAACTTTGTGTTGCGAAATAGAGTAAGAATAAATAACGAGCGTTGTAAGATTTTTTTTTTTATTGATTATTAGATTTTTTTCAAATAATTTTGGCTTAAAATATCTCATAATATTATACACAGTTACACATTTCTTGTTGTCCCCAAATCCATTATGTATCTGGAAAATATGGTTGCTACAAATTGCGGACCACTCAGTTGTGTCAGTTGCTATTGTACTCGCCTTATTCCAAGACATCTCTGCACCCGAAGGTCCACTTGGAAACATATATGACTCCCGACGATTTTCAGGGA
Source organism: Glossosoma conforme (assembly GCA_022606575.1). Lineage (NCBI taxonomy): Eukaryota > Metazoa > Arthropoda > Insecta > Trichoptera > Glossosomatidae > Glossosoma > Glossosoma conforme. The sequence goes on from JAGTXR010000013.1 coordinate 12,400,336, forward strand.
AAGAGCCCTGAGACGACCCTGGGAGACAGCAACATTTAAGAGGTGTCTTGAGTGATTTGGAATTAATCGTAATGTTCCGGAACCGAGGTCGCGGTCCCGAAATTACAGCATCAGCTACATGGTGATGCCGGAATACCAAGCATCCGGCACTGAGGATAAGACCAAATACCGAAGATGAGTTGATACTAATTTATTTAATACGAGACCTCTTTTTATAACCTAATTTACAACATGAGTAAGCAGTTATAAAATTAATATTAATACATGGAATGTCATGCACTGCACATTCCTTGATACCCTTTTTGGACCTTGATCCCTTCAATCCACATTGAATGGCAGATTATTGGGATGGGCCATGCTCCGTAACGATGCGTAAGCATTCCTTATTAATATTACTAATTCATAGAATTTCGTACACCGCAAACTCCTCGATACTTGTTGTTTTTGACCTTGATCCCTCAATTTGCGTAGAGTGGCAAAAATGCCCTGTGTCTTACCTGACTGAATGAATCTAAGATACAGAGTTTATTATAACAATTACTTTAAATACTTTTGGATGTTTAATAAAACACAGTTATGTTTAAAATAACGTTTTGAACACATGATTTTAGAGGAGATCTTATGATAAGTCCGACGCTCCAAAGACCTAAACTACGTACTTATTAGATACTAGATAGTCGTCTTACTGTGTTTCAAGAAACTAATATCAATCTGGATGACACAGGTGCTTGGGAGAGCATTAACTACAACTGCCTTCTCCTGTATTCCCTAGGATCTCGCCACCTTGAAAGTCAGACGGGAACTATATATGAAATTAGACAAAAATCATGGCGATATGTACGTTAAAAATATATTCTTTGGCGTTACTCTACTTTTAAATATATATATAAATAGATTTTAATTTGCATAAGTTGCATAATGATCGTTATTTGATCCTGAAATTCAAATGTGAATGTCTTGCATGCAATGTGTCAATAGGCAGTGAATGACATTTCGTTTGACACACCCAATTATTCAAGTGTCAAATATCACAAGAGTGCAATCTTACGAAAAAAAAAATACACAAATTAATGTCACGACGACGTTAAGAAATGAAAAATTATATGATCCGAGCGACGAGACAAAACTGGTTTTATTTTTCGCAATATCACACTGAATGATGTATAATCTTGTTGAAATACAAAATCGCAAGGAAGAGTTTTAATAAGATTTAATCAAGACTATGCCATTTTGTCCGATAATCATGGTTAAGCAACGTTGAACGTGGATAGTTTTCGGATGGATGACCGCCTGCGAAACACCATGTGTCGTTGGTAAGGTTGAAGCACTTCTTAGGTTAAAATATATCAAGATCTGTTTGATCATTTGACGTCCTGAAAATATTAAAGAACACGTAACTATGTCTCGGATAATACATCTACAATAATAATATCCCACCTGTGACATCTAATGTAGATAAATTATAAAAATATAATTGGGTTTATTAAATCAAGTAACCCAAAAACTAAACTTTAAAATCAAATAAAACATTAAATAATTATATTTATAAAATACAATGTAAGACTTTAATAATAAAAAAATTAACATGGACCTGCAACCTTGATAGAATCCATTGGGTCTTGTTAAAACACATTTTTTATGTTGTTATTTTTTTGGTGATGGTATGGTAGTTCGTCCTAGGTATTTAACCATTAACAATGAGTTAATATGGCTTTAACTATTTTTAAAAGATAATATAATAATACTTATTAAGTTTGGAATTTAATCATTCATATTATAAAAAAAACTACTTCATATATTGAATTGGTTATATATTATATATTCCGGTGGGTATAGCTCAATGGTCAAAGCGTTTTGCTTTGCGAGCCAAAAATCGTGAGTTCGATTACCGACGGAGATTAAAAAAAAAAACGATTTCTGAGCTCTTAAATTCCCGGGGTTTGGTGTGAATTAAATACCTCAGCCGTAAAACGCCAATCATAGCCTATTAATTAAAATTGGTCGGTAGACGAAAGTCTTCCCGTAAAGACTACCCATTCATAGTAAATTCCACAGATGAGACTTCAAAATTACTATTACAATATGTCGGTATTCTCCTGTATGTGCTTACATAACAAAAAAAACTTACGAGTAGGTAAATTATTCAATGAGTTTCTTATGTCCAACTCCTACGTCAAACTTCTGCGTCTTTTTTAGCGTTTTTTATAAATTTAAATTGCAATTATATATTTAATACATTTAAGCTATTTAAATGAAGGTGATGAAACAACTCATTAAAAACATAATGTACAATTACTTTCATATGAAAATGATTAATGTTGCACGGATAACCTCACACGCAACTTGCATTGGATAAAGTTACAGCACATTACCACGCTCTGAAATTATCATCATTCATTCACTTAACGCTCTCTAGCTGGAACATTAACTTTAATGTGAAGGGTAAAAGTGGACCAAGATACATATATTGCCTTCGTGGACATTGGAAAAGCATTTGACAAAGTAGATTCGGAGAAACTCTTCGAAGTAATGAAAGAAATTGGAGTCAAATACAAGGAACGAAGACTCATATTTTCACTTTACAAAGAAGAAGCTGCCATAATATCACTAGGAAATGTCCAAAGGGAAGCAAAATAGGTCAAGGGGTGAGACAAGGATGCTCTCTGTCGCCTGTACTCTTCAACGTATACATACAAAATGCAATAAATAACATCAGGGAAAAAATGGGCCATACAAAGGGGTTTAAAATACACGGCCAAAAGATTGATATGATAAGGCTTGCTGACGACATTGCTCTGATTGCTGAAACTGAAGATGAACTCACTGAAGCGCTGACATCCATGGAAAACATATTTAATTCCAGCTTTAATATGAAGATAAAAAAATCAAAGTCATGAGAGTAAGCCGCAATGAGCAGCAGAACATCAATATATCAATGCTAGGAGTAACCCTTAACGATGCAAAAGAGTTTGTATACCTTAGAAGTACGATCACCTGGGATAGCAGAACAAAAAGAGAAGTCAACAGACGCATACATCAAGCAAGGCTAGCGTTCAATAAAATAACGTCAATTCTTGAGTCAAAAAATATTAATTTAAATCTCCGCAAGCAACTTGCCAAAACATTTGTTTGGAAAGCATCTTGATGTACGGCTGTGAGACATGCTGTTTATCTGAAAGTGATAAAAAAAACACTAGATGCCTTTGAGATGTGGTCATATAGAAGAATTCTCGGAATTTCTTGGAGAGACCACGTCACGAACAATGAGGTTCTCAGCATAATCAAGGAAGATAGGCTCCTAGTAAGTGCCCGATGGATCGGTCACAATATAAAGAAGGGGTGGTTGAGTGTAGAAACTGCAGAGGGCGCCCTAAACGGGAGTCTTGCAGCAAGTGTTCGAGGACATGAGTTGTAGCTCTTAAGCTGAGCTGAAGAGGATTGCAGAGGATCGTGAGGAGTGGAGATCGAGATGGAAGATTTTGTTGCCGCAAACAAATCTACCAGATTGATACTACAATATGAAGCTGGAACATACGGTTGTCACTTATTTCTGTCATAATTTATGTGAGCCACCATATATTACGGTTCCTTTTGTGTCTCGGTTTATGATTCCCAACGATCTTCCAAAACAACTAGAGACTAGGAGCCTGAGGAAAGGAAAGTATATTTTATGCTCTCTTGAGGCATCTATAAAATACACGGCTATTTGAAACGACGTCTGCGAACCCTGGTATCTTACCAAAATCCAATGCAGCCATAATATAAGTTTTGAGAACAGGGTAACGAATATTAACGGTTCGATGTATATATTTTTTTTATGAATGACAAGATAAGGAGCAGCCTTCTATTCTACAGTCGCTCAAGAGACGATTTTTTTTTTCTATGTAAGCACATACATGAGAATACCGACAGATGGTGATAGTAATTCTGAAGTCTCATCTGTGGAATTTTATGACGCTTACCATAATGCATAAGACTAAGCGCTGCATGTGAAGTGTTGATCCGACAACGTCTTAGACTACAGCCCAAGATTCACGCATCATCCTTATTATTACAGAAATTTACTACGAATGGGTGGTCTTCACGGGACGACTTTCGTCTACCACCAATTTTAAATTAATAAGCTATGACTGGAATTTTACGTATCAGGTACCAAGTTCACACCAACCGGGGGTGTTTTAGAGCTCAAAAATCGTTTAATAATTAAAAAAACTCTCTCTCTCTCTCTGTCTTCTTCGTTCGATCTCCATCAGGGATCGAACCCACGACCTTTAGCTTACAAATCAAATGCTTTGACCATTGAGCTATACCCGCCGGCAAAGGCAAAAGCTTTACCCGTCAGGTGAACTTGACTGGGACAAGTTTTCTGGATGCCTGATCTGAAGGCCGCTAGGAATTATATATAGCATACGGAAAAGCTCCAGGATTCTACTCCAGAGCTCCAGAACTAAGATGGGACGAGGCGAGAACAAATATTTAAAGCGACAAATATTATTTCAAGACAAATGCCTTAATTATAAGTGGAATATGGAATAAAAGTATATCTCTTATATCAATTTATATATAAAAAAAAAAAAACTTTTAAACTAAAAGTTTCGACTACATCGAGTAGCCATTATAATGTGGCAATTGTTTACGATACTAAGACAATATATGATGCTTAAAAATTATAATTGTACAACATATATTATGATATATTTATTAAATAATAACAATTAATATAAGTCAGGAAATACCACCAAAAATTCTCGATTGTGAAAAAATAAATAAACATTCTTATACTCGTATTTTCAGCAGCTTAACTGAAACACGCGTTTTCACTTTCCGTTTAATCTGGATTTTATAATGAAAAAACAGGATTAAAGGATGTTTACAAAATGAATTACATCGATAGCTTTTCATGTTCTAAGGAGTCTCAGTAATGACTGTAAAGTAATCCTTTGGGCCCATTATCCTGGTTTCTTCGGTTCTTTCCAAGATGGTGTATTGATTTATATGAGAGGGCGTTCTACGATAATTTCCTCGAGGCGGATGTGAGACAAGAGCCTTTGCTAATGGTATCCACCATTTTGGAAAATGTTCCTTGGCAAGCTTTTTCAGCCATTGTTAAACGAGTCTACTTTCTCCTGAATCATCATTTACTGTTCAATAGATTAACTTCAAATACAGCCTTAATTTTTTATACGGTGATTTTCTCAGACGATTTCATCCAACAATTATATACACACTTAACATTTTATTTATTTTAAGTTAATGCAATGTTAAACACTTTAAAATACACATGTGGCATTATTTTTATTTCCAAAAAAAAACAATCAGTAATTTTTAACCAGCAAAGAAGGTAGTGTAATTTTTGAAAACAAAAAAACAATATTATTATATGTAAAGTAATAAAATAGTTATCTAAACTTTAAATTCATATGAAACGTGAAAGTTTCCGAATAAATTCTGAGCATCTACCAAAGCTCATAAATAACGTAGGACAAGTTTAAAAATTCAATAAAGTTTATTCATTAAAATCCGGCAGTTTCCCGAAACGAATACAATTAGAAGACGAATATCCGCAACTTTATAGTCAGGACTACGAAACTTTGGTTTTTCAGGTAGCCGAAAAACAAAATGTTAACTTTATTCACAGGTAAATATTTGTTTCGACTTTCGGATTTTCCGCCAAACTATACGAGAAACTAAATTGTAGATTCATTTAGTTATTTACGAGTATTTCACTAGCATATGTTGATGTAATAAATAAATAAATTCGGTAGTCTTTTAATAAAATGCGAATTGTCTATTATACTTTTAAATGAAAACTACTATTTCTGTATCTGTGAGACCGTTACTTTTTTGAAAAAACTTTTTTTATAGACACTTATATTTCGGATTCATTTGCCATAGTTATAACATTAATTTTGAGTTTCAAGCTATTTTTTTTTCACATTTAGTTTAGCCTAATGGTTTTGTCTTTGTCTTTATCTTTTCCCAAGCATCTTTGCGCCCATAGGTTTAAATGGATTTTTTTCATTTAGGTGGAAATACATAAGGTTTTTAAAGTTCTTCGGTTGGGAGTAAGGGGACTCGAAAAGACAGTCGCTGTTATAATTGGGTTCGATCACAAGAGAAAAGCTGTTAAAAATAGCATCATTTTAATTATGTTTGAGGTATAATGCGGGTGTTAGTTAATCATCATTGTAAGTGGATTGGAAGACTAGCCTGACACACCCTTGGCCTATACTACAATATTTCGTTCAGTTAAGAAGCGGCTCAATCAACAACGCGATAAACAACATGCGATAACCCATTTAAGCTTCAATCTGCGTCTGATGTTGCTTAAATTCACTGATTGACCGAGAAGAGCACATACAATGTGATTATTTTTTTATAGGACTGCATGTTAATAATCGGAGCATGTTACTGCAGCAAAGATGTTCATTTAACGCGCCATGTGGTTTTCTTGTATGTCGTATGATCAGTAGTAACTAGTTTTTTTGTCGCTAGAACCGTAGTTGGTAGAACAAAGGACAACCTCGAGCGTTGGGAGACTTGCAGACCGCCTCACACCTAAGATCCTGCTCATTGTGCCCAACAAGCTGCACATCTCAAGACCTAATGCTGGGCAACACACGGGCTATCGATGTTGCCAGATCCTGGGCAGAAATAATTTTACGTCGCTGACACGAAAACGAAGAGTAGTATCTAGCCAGTCGACTTTGAAATAAAAATATTAAAACGAATTATTCATAATTCGTGAACACAATCAATGAGAAAATTAACATAAATAATAACTATGTTTGTGTAAATATTTTATAATATTACTGATTCTTGGAGGCTCTTCTTTCATGGAACCTTCACGGTCACCGGTTTGTTTAACTTTGTCAAAGCTGCGGTCTAATCAAGTCTTTCGGATCAAAAAGCTTCGCAAGAAATGGGCCCATGAAGCCTGAGACGACCTGGCCGGGTCTTTCACCACACTCTCCTGAACCACTTTGTAAAGTAATCTTCGCTGTAGGAGAATCTGCAATGTCCCTAGGCTGATTCCGTCTACCAAAGTGTTCCCAAACAGTAATTTTTTTAGTAAGAATATGTATGTAATAATCTTGCAACTTATATATTATATTCATAGAAACATTTAACAATATATACAACAATTCCCATATAATATGATATTTTCCTCATCAATTAATAAGAAAAATAATACGTTAGATATGAAGATTCAAACCGAAGAACTTATACACACCTCTAGTTCATTGCACATCACTGTGACCACTAAGCAAGTTACTCCACCTCATCGAGTTGAAATTTTATAATGCAACGATTCGAACAAAACATCAAATGCGTCGTTTCTTTTTGAGAAACGACGCATTTGTCTAGATTAATTGAAGAGAGGAATATGAAAGATAGATTATTGCATTTGCTATAGATTTTTTTGTATGTAAATTGTAGTGCTTTTAACTGTTGGACAAAATGTTTGTTTTTCTTTATCGTTCATAGAATAAAATGAGAAATAATACATTTATCTCGCAATGCGATTAAATAATTACATAACATAAATAGTATAATGTTATTTGACCTTGTTTTAATGCCATTAAACAACTGTCATTTACATAAATGTAACCACAGTTTCATGCAATCTTTTGACACACAATCACAAGTGATTTATTAAATCACTGAATATCTGTGAATGACAATAAGTTAACGAAATCTATGTTAAGACAAACATTTAACTTACATATATTCATAATATTGCTATGTAATATGATTTTTTTTTATTTCGAACATGCTTTATTGAATACAATATCATACTTTATATATTATATAAACATAATCTATATATCACTTAAAAACGTTTAAAAAGTATTGGACAGTGAAAGAAAAACATACCATGCATTTATTTAGGTAAATACTGTTGTAATTTTATTGTATTTCACAATTATTCAAAAAAGTGCTGTCATCAGCATGATGTAGCCCTTGCTGACTGTTACCGAAGACCTCGATGTACAATCTTTCGTCTTTTATTCCTGGTCGTTGTCGTTTTGCACGGGTCCGCTAACGGTTGTGTTAGTTATAAACGCCACCGCTCGTGGCACGGTCGAAAGCCGATACCATGCGCGGAGATCGGTAGTCGGTCCTCACCCTTTAGCGAGACAAGGTTACGTTACGGCCAGCGGTATGTTTCCGCTTGGCCGTAACGTAAAGTTGAAAAGTTTTGAGTAAATATTATCAATGTGCTTCTAAAGTAAAGTCTTTGTTTGCTGAACTGCTCCTCATCCTGCCCTCACGCAATGGAATAACACCCCTTTTTGAGAGAGAGGAGGATGTTAGTGCAAATGGTTTTTTATATTGTTGTTCGGAAATTGTTTCCATTCGCTCCTAAACGATATCCTCAATATAAAAATTACGTATATTTTTTATTATTTGTTTATTTTTCACACATTTTTATAATTCACACATTTCAATCATCTCCATGCAAAGTATTTTGTATAATTTTCACGACTGCAGGTGTAAGACCTTTTAAGAACTTCTGGTTCAGTCTTAGTTTGGAGCAAATAATATGCCCGGGGCAAGTTCAGCGTGGACTTTGTGACAAATAATAACACTTTTTGGGCGGCTATTTTCGGTAGAATCTCGGCCAGGCGGGGATGGGCGGATTTATTAAACGGCCGCCGCCCTCCTATCGCCGCTGATGGGCTTGTGACCGTCTCGTAAAGCTGTTTTATTCTGGCAACGAGCTACTGCCGTAGTTAGACTCCGTTCAGCCGCCCAAGCGATGAACTGGTACAGTCCAGATAGAACAGCGATCGAAAGCTCATTGCAAATTTTCAAAAAGCTCTTCTTTATTTTTTAGAAGACTAGCCAGCAGGAATGACTTATTAATGGTAAATCAATTGTCTACCATACCAATATTGGTGAGTTCGATACTCGCTATGAAGAATAAAAAAATGAATTTCTATGGTCTATAAATACTCTCGGTTACTATGATTTAGATCTTTCATCCATTTTACAGGGACTCACTGTTAATGAGTGGTGTACTGATGCTACATGATGACTTTCGTCTACCTCCAATTTTGATTAATATGCTATAACAGACATTTTAACACAAATCAATTTTACATCAATTTAATGTTTTTTACTATATGGACACAAAAAATTGTCGTTTCATTGTTATGGAAGTTCAGATTGTCTCTGCCTTATCCTAGAACACCTGTATACCCGTATGTCCACATGGAAACATATATTGTACCCAGGAGTCTCCAGGGCAGGAAACCACGAACTTAGCATAGACTGTGGTTTTAGTACAAGATAAATTCAAGTGTTCAATCATCAGCAATATCTGATATTAAATTTTATAAAAAAAAAAAAAAAATGTTTCGTCAATGATCTAACCCGTGACCTCTGGTACGGTACACTAGCACACAACTACTAACCCTTACATAAAATATCATTCTAACAAATATTCTAATATTGGAATACTAATTATATAAGAAAGATTTTTATTTTCAATGAAAAATACGTAAAGCTAGTGTTATTTTACATTGTATTCGAGGCTGCACTCGTTTCGCCTCATAAGGAAACATTATCAACAGTCTATTAACTTTACAATAAAAGTCGATAATCAAGGTAAGAAAATTACTTGTATTCATAATTATCATACTCGTATCTTCAAGTAGATTTATACATTTTATGTGTTTATAAAAACGCAAGTATCTTTATTTAATTGTTTGATATATATTACTAAGCTCTACAAGCATCCTTTAACCCTACATTGGCTATAGTTAAAAGGCTAGCGCTTTGCCATTATCGGTAATTGGTTTAAGAATTCCCTTTCTTTGAATTCTTGCATACATTTAAAGAAGATAAACATTATTACATTATGGGAACTTATCAGGTAGAGAGTAAGCTCCTTACCTTCGCATCTATTTCACTTCGGACTTTTGAAATATAAATTCGGCATACCCTTGAAAGAAAGTGGTGCAATAAAATGTAAAAAAGGTTGCCCACCTTGTCTATAAGGCAGTGCTTCCCAAACATATTTAGACATGGAAGTCATAAAATAAAGCTCATAAAATCTGTAAATAGAAAAATAATTCTGACGTAAGCAACATTATGAATTAACACTTTTTCTGTGACTACGAGGGTTATTCGTAATATAAGATTCCCAGTGATTTTTCACAGTGTAAACCTTTTTAATTCCACGAATGCGTACATTTTTGGAAAGTTCAGAATTTTACCTATTTTTCTACATAGTCGCCACTAAGGTCAATACATTTTTGCATGCGGTATACGAGCTTTTGAATGCCTGAGTAAAAAAATCTGCCTCCAGGCCACGGAGATACCTGAGAACCGCTTATTTCAGCTCTTCTCTGTCGCCGAAATGCGTTCCACCCAGGTTTTTCTTCGTGTCAAGGAAGAGATGGTAGTCACTTGGGGCTAAGTCCGGACTGTAGGGTGGGTGTTTGACAATACTCCATCCAAATTTTGTGATGAGCTCGTTTGTGGCGTCTTCGGTCAACATTCATGGCACCCACCTCGCACAATCCTTACCATACCGATTGTTTCGTCAGAAACGATGGCCGTCCGGAACGCTCCTCATCATGGACGTCAGTACGCCCTTTCTTGAACTTTTTTCTCCATAGATTTCGCATAGCTGGGAATGGATTTCTACCGTCGAAATGTTTTTTGCAGACAGTAAGCGCCTGGCGGGCAAAGCGAGGAGGAGATCCATCACGTACGGCTGCCAAGCCAAGACTGAGCTCCGCAGGCAGCTCGCTAGGGAGGAGATTTGGAGTGAGGGAACCAAGTTACACTACAGATCCACCATAATTGCGCTTTTCAGAACTGTAGCGCAATGAGAACTTTATATTACGGATAACCCTCGTATTTTAATTGATATCGTAATATTTAATAATGTTATTAATTTATCATTCTTACAAACTCAACGAATGGCAGCTTATTCCACTCAAAACTATTATCATTTTTTCCCTTTTGAGAATCGTAAAGTTTTTTAGTACTGAACGTTATACTGTCTACAACTATTATATTATTTTCCTGTAATTTGATTGTTAAACTATAACATGTAATCATGTGTTTTTGTGTATTTTCTTGTAAATTAAACAATACTCATCATTACCGAGGTATCATTTTTTTGATAATTCCATATCCACTCTATTACTGAAGCATACAGTCCTTGAACCTTGTCGCCATATTCTTATGTCAGTTACCCAGTACATTTTATGTAAAGTTCTCAAAGCCTTCCAGAATGTTGAAGAAAATACGGTTGTGACGTTCTTCTGCGGAATCTGAAGATCAGCCATGTCGCCCTTTTGAATGACTGCATGATTAAAGGGTGCCGTTTCCTTATCACATCATTTATCACAAATCTTCGTACCCCTAGCATTCTACACTAGCACATTTTCTTACAACCCATTATACAGCTGCATTGACTTTTGGTATGACGCAAGAAATCGCAGCCATATAGAAGAGAGGTGTAATACAAGCATTGTATAAATGTAACTTTATTAATAAAATAATATTATTTTTGTAATTAATAAGACAATACTTATGTCATTATGTCTATGCTTATTTTACATTTTATTTTACCCATTATTTTAGCCCTGAATTAACATCTTATTTTACTATTTTTTACCCCTTATTTGACTCCTTAATTAACCTTTTTTATTTTATTTTACTGCTACTTTACCTATGTAAGTCTTGTTTTACTTCAAAAACCCCATGGTTCAGTGTTACCTCTTTTGGAAAGCGCTGTGATAGGCTATCGACGGTTACGGCGTTACGACACGGAGGCTCGTCCGTTAGCCGTTGGGGGATATAGATAACGACAACGAGTCGAAAAACTGTTGACCGTAACGGCGAATGGTCGGGTCGTTTCGTTAAGCGGATCCGTGTTAAATAAAAACACGCGTAAAACCAGCTCAATTCTGGTCAATAAACGAACATTTGTTCTTTTTATTGAAAACGAATAACAAATGAAACAAATAAAAAGTGTAACATTTGGCCTAACGCACTCGTGCCCCATACAAATGGACAAATTTAATTCAAAATGATCTCATTTCTCATGCTTAGAACGATGCAAAATACAAACTCAATTTTTCAGCTGACTGTATCCGGAGCTCCACCAATTACATACTACGTATAGTTGTCAACAGGATATTGATTAAAATAGAAACTGTAGTTTTTAGGAATGTTTGTTAATTATTATTTGAAAGGAATTCAAACGATTAGCTAAATAATTCCGTGGTCTAATCGCCTATTTCAATTACAAAACAAAATTATTCAGAAGTTATTGATAAATGTGCTAAAATCATAAAGCTTGGGGCATATTTTTTATTCGTTTGTTCTTAACCTTCAAACTATCTGCTGAGCGTCGTGTTTCTTATGGGATGCTGCGAGCATTCTGCACCATTCTTCTACATCCTTTCCGTTCGCATGCCATATTGAATAAAACTTTATCAGGCCTTATAATCTTCTTGCAGATCGTCCTCTAGCTCACGTCTTTCTGGCATAAAGTATTACTTTACATATGTATACCTAAGAGCATAAAATATCATATTTTCCCGTTTTTACTGTATGGAAAGTTTCAGGCTTCATAAATATTCAGTAAATCAAGGTACGAGTATTTTCGTATTAAATGGAATTGTAGTTTGTAAAACAAATGTGAGAATAATACATAATCTAGTTTTTTTTTGTGAAACATTGTAACCTTTACGCTGGACACTTAAATGTTACAGGGTAATGAATAACACTTTAACATTTTTAGTGTGGGCTAAGCAAGAAAAGTGTGTGCGCAAACAGATCCAGCTCAGGTAATCCTAGTATATTATAATATTAAAAGCCCATTGTAAAAAAAAAATAGACATTTTTAAAAGCTAAATTTAATATTTTTTGTTATACTCAGCATTCACCTCTACTTTTACATCAACAAGATATAATAATTGTGTTTTCCATGTAAAATAATGTGTTTTACTCGCGATTTTTCAATGGATTCATTGCAGTCTTTTCGGTGTAAAAACATACAATTCCGTGATGGAAACGTTAGACATGAAGAGATGGAAAATACCTCATATAAAAAACAAGGAATCTGTTCTTTTTTTTTCCAAAAAGAATGTACGTTTGTTAGTTTTTTGGAAAAACATACTCCCAAGCAAATCCTTGACATAGAGTTTTTTTAAATGTACGCGACATCTTAGAGAGAAAATAGAGGTCGGTTAGAGAGAAATTTCCGGAAGAATAAGACTGAGCCCAATAGAGCGGAATGGATAGCGGCCCTGAACAATTACACAACATTGGTCTGTAACAAAAAATCAACCTTCTGGTGTGGTCTTATTGAAGAAAACAGAGCTCATCCACGACGACTCTGGGAAAACATAAACAAAATATGTGGCAACCAACAAGAAAGGTTAATGACGGAAGCACAAACCTGAAGAGTTTTCCGACTATTTTGGTGATAAAATCAGCAGAATCCGCGACAGAACTGGTTCCGCCGGCTACCAGGACTTACGTGGGACTGCTTACAGTTTTAACACTCTTGAAGAGACAACTGTTGCAGAACTAACCATGTTTATTAACAATGCTCCAAACAAACAATGCGTACTTGACCCAATCCCAACTTGGCTCTTCAAAAAATGTGAGAAAGAACTTGTCCCGTGGCTTCTTGGAATTATTAATAAATCTTACAACCCTTGGCTATATGTGGTAATGATGTCATCCTTTCTCCAAACGTCAAGCTACTGGGAGAAGAAATTGACCAGTTCCTCAACCTTAGCGGTAATATCACAAACACGGTGAAATCTGGATTCTTTAACCCGCGGCAGATACGGTCGGTAAAAAGATGCTTACCCAGAGACGCTACAAAGAGCTTGGTAAATGCGTTTATAGTCTCCAAAATGGACAACTGCAATGTACTGCACGCAGGCCAGCCAGCCAAACAACTAAAGCGATTGCAGTCGTTACAAAACGCAGCGGCACGACTAGTCTATAACGCGCCCAAATTCTGTCACATTACTCCAATACTACACCGACTGCATTGGTTGAGAGTTTCGGCTAGAATCCAGTACAAATTATACCTCTTAGCTTACAAGGCACTCAACGGAACTGCACCGGGCTATTTGACAGAACTTATCAAGCCTTCAGAAATAAGCGTGCGTGGAGAGACACTCAGATCGGCTAGAGCAAATAGAAGCACCCTGCAGCTGACGGGAGGTAGTCCCATCACAGTCTTTGGCAATCGGGCTTTCAGCTAAGCGGACCAATGGCCTGGAACTCGCTACCGGAAGGCATAAGAGAGCTTAAAGCGGAGGCATCCTTCAGAAGCAGACTCAAGACCCACCTTTTTACTCAGAGATGCAAAGAAGCGCTTTTGGAATGATCATTCGGTCATAAAAGAGCGCTATACAAATACAAATAATAATAATAATTAGAGCCCTGTGGAACTCTGGAGTTCATCTTCTGGCAAAAAAAGAAAAATCTACCACTAACGTTTCAAAAAATTATCTATCAATGAGAGGGCATTTTTCATTTCTTTTACTACGACGCAAGACCCTATCTAGCAACTTAGAAATACCCAAAGCAGCAGTCTACTCTCTCCAAAGCACTGTATAAGAAACAAATGAGTGCTGACAGAACTGTGTGGTGGCGATTTATGGTGACAATATATTGCTTCGATATGTATATATTTATGAAACACATTCGTGATGAAAAAAGCTAAATTAGTCTCGAAACCTTTTTCTTTAAGCACGACATCTCAAATGCAGAAACACTCAGCTATGAGCTAAGAATATAGAATACCGTACAATAGCTTATGATGTACGTGTATTAGTATATATAGATGGTGGTACTCGTATATGGTTCGATTGAGCAAAATAAATTCCGTATTCTCACAACCGGCTCTGTTGGCTGAAAAAGTGGAAAAACGCGCCAGGATCCATTCCGGCCTGAATTGATGAGACCCAAGCGGTCCAATTTCCTGTCCACATTTCCCCATAAATATGGAAAGCGCGCGCCCTCCGTGGATGGGATGAAGATTCTCCGGCGAAGCTCCATTCATTTTCTCGGCTTTTCACTGAAATTTTCTTTAGATTCTCATCCGCGATTCGACCGATATGCTGCAGTGCTTAAAGAGGAGGAACTCATTCAAAAAAAATATCGAAATCATTAAAATATTCACGGCGCCTTTAAAACGACGGTATTATTTGAAATCTATGAAGCTGCATTTATTTTTCATGGAGAATATTAACGATTTTAATTACTTTTTGCTCGCAAGCAAATAAAGAGATATTTAAATATACATACATATATTAAATACTCTTTATTGATATAATATATGTTCAATTTACAGACAAAGAGGTAAAATATTTAAAGTAATCCATGGATAGCAAAACGCTATCTATCTTAAAAGTAATATGTGATCGTATTGTCTTCCATAAAATTTAAATGATGGAAAATTACTCAAAACTTAACCAAGAATCATTTATAGAAGTCTCAATTCGATTGAATTAAAAAAAAAACATTTTAATCTTTTTACAGGTCAAGAGTTTCATAAATGGTCAAAATAAAAGCTTAAAATTCTAAAATAAATACAAAAAATATGATTCAATAAATTAAATTAATAAAACCAAATTTGCTGAATAAGAAGATGGAAAAATTGAATAAGTATCAACTGTTTGTTAAATCGACAATTATTGTATGAAAAGTAATGTTATTTTGTAGGTTATATAACGTTAAATAATTTAATGTACATATAAATATATTTTAATAATAATGAAAAAACTACATCCATTTTTATGTTATCAATTTGTTGTCATATTATAATTTAGGATTCAACTCTCAAAGTTGTCCTCAAATTTAATTCAATGAAGAGTGCAGCGACAAAAAAAATGAACAGCATTTTCCCCCAAAATAATAAACATTGCGCTAAACTGTCCGACCCCCATCTTTTATCTCCCCGATAATAAATGTTTTTTTTTTGCATAATTATCATTGTTGGGCGGGAAGCCTAAAGCCATGCGCTTCGAAAATTAAAAAACGCGATATTAGAGACAAAATGGCGACGATTTAATATGCGAAACGAGCCATTATTATTTTTTACTAAACGACTGAAATTAATTTTTCTTTTTGTGTGCTCTCGCGTCTATTTATGGGACGCCGATTGTATTGCGACGCAGGCATTTTAATAACATTGGATGTTATTTTTGTGAAAGAAAATCACTGTCAGAAATAAGCGGTTTATTCTTTTATTCTTCTTCGTAACGTCATTAAACAGCCCGTATTACACTTTCGTTATCGTAATGGCGAAAAGAGCTCAGTAATTCATTATTTTGCATTGGTAATATATAGATACCTCAGAACAAATCGAAGCGATTATAATAGTACTAAAATAAAAAATAAAACTTCATTCATTCGAAAATAATAGCTGTAAAATTATTAGATAGTTGAATGATGACCTTTATTACGTTAATTAAAAATCAGCTTATAAATAT
Source organism: Glossosoma conforme (assembly GCA_022606575.1). Classification (NCBI taxonomy): domain Eukaryota; kingdom Metazoa; phylum Arthropoda; class Insecta; order Trichoptera; family Glossosomatidae; genus Glossosoma; species Glossosoma conforme. Next base: position 12,416,826 of record JAGTXR010000013.1, read on the forward strand.
ATAAATAAATATATACCCCTTAACAGAGTGTACCATTAATTTACAATAACTTTCAGCAACACCATCTTACATTTATAAAATAATTATAATAAAAACATCTCTCATTATCAGTTTATTGAAGATATATTATAGGTATATAATAACATACATTATATTTAATTTAATGAAATTTATTATTGCCATCTATTAATATTTTGTATAAGCTATAAGTACGTTTAATAAGGATGTAGAGTTCTTCTGTACCGGCCGAGTGAACCAAGTGTCAAATCTTTTCTAACCTACAAAAACGGATCGGTGCATTTATACTTTACAGTCACATTTATCTTTTTACGGTGAGTTTAATAATATTTTGTGTACAATTTCATTAATATATGAAATATCTAGTGATTCATAATAATATGTGTAACTGTTTTTTAGATGAACGTTCTTAGGAGAGGGTTTTCTCTGCTCACCTCAACTGTTTCTTCGGTCACATATCCTAGTTCATTGGGTGAGTTTAAAAATGTATTTTCTACCTAAAATTATGCATGAATAACTGAAAATATTTCAGTTACGTAAACACATTACGTAAATCCTCACAGTGATACTAAGTGCCTGTTTTTTATTTTAATATTTTTTGGTTAGAATTAAGGTACCTTGTTTTGATTTCGAAATAAATCTCAGTCGATAATAATTAACAATATTGAGCCTTATAAAATTAATGGTATGCTGTAAATGCCAATGTTAGTCCTTAATTACATTCCTGATGAAAATAAGTACAGATAAAAAATACCTTTTCACTTTTTATGACGATTTTGACAGCAAAAAATACCTACTAACGACCTTAATTTCGTCGAAAATGGTGTTATTTCGTATCCAAAACACGTTTGGTTTGGTTAGGTTTAATTACACCAACACGGAATCTGGTTTGTATCAACATTTATTAATTTACGAATATTTTTTTATCGGTAGGTATTGTCGAAGGTGGCAAAGAATGTGTGACAATGTCATCTTTACTCGTGAGAAAGTTAATCTATGAATAAGAAATTATGCGAAAGGCATATGTTTCAATTATAAAAAACATATTCTGAATAAAAAAAACGTTTTAAAGCTTAATACACTCTAGATAATTATTTTATTTGATTTTCGAAATTAACTTCATAGATTATTTTTTTATGTAAACAAATACAGAAGAATACCGAAAGATTGTGATAGTGATTCTGAAGCTCTTTATCTGTGGATCCTATGACGTTAACCATTTTAGATACGGATAAGCGCTGCATGTGAAGTGTTGATCCGCCAACGTTGTAGACTACAGCCCGACATTCGCGCATCATCCTTATTATTAAAGGAATTCACTATGGGTGGTCTATACAGAACGACTTTCGTCTACCACCAATTTTGATTAATAGGCTGTGACTGACATTTTACGGATAAGGGATCATATTCACATCAACCGGGAGTATTTTAGAGCTCAGAAATCGATTAAATTTTATTTTTTTATCTCCAATGGGGATCGAACTCACTCCATTTTGCTTGCCAAGAAAACGCTTTAACTACTGAACTATACCCGCCGGCATATTTGCAGCGTATTCTAATTTACGTAACATTTTTTTCTACTGTTTTTTTATGTATCGTAAAAAAAACAATCCCACATATGTACTGTATGTAAATGTACCCAATAAACACCAGATTTTGTAGCCCTATATTATGTATTATATAATATATTTGATTTTACTGATTCACTTACAATAATATAAGTCAGTTGCTCAGAGTTGGAATCTACATCGCACTTACGCAAATTTATTTTAATTTACTTTTGTGTATTATGGCGGTTATTATGACCCAATCAATACCAAGCTTGATTTTCGCTCTCGCATACATAAACCTTCATAAGTGATGATTGGCCAATTTAATCAATATTTAACTGTACAAATTGTATACTTAGAAATACATGTATTTAGACGTTTGAGAAATATTAATGCATAATAATATTCTTTTAGAATGGTGATGTGACCATAGATTATACTATCACTCAATACTAGTATTTTTGTATATTTATATTAATTTATGTCATAATCTGGCAGTTCTTTCTTACCGAAAATACTTAACATTAAATTTAATATTATTTAGAATGATCGTAAACATTAACTTTAAGTAAAGCGTTTAATTTTTATGGAGTATCGACTATCCAGGTATATCTATCTTCAGTAGTCGCGTGGCTTCCGCCAGATGCCGCGATCCCAATTTCTGGAAACCAGATAAATATCATTCCATCCCGGAATTGTGGAAACCTTATCTCCGCCATATCAGGTTCCTCGAACATAGTCAGATATGACCTGGCAACCTCTCTCTCACACTTCTGACAGGCACACGTGCCAAACTTTGGCGCGCGTGGCACAATCTTACGAGAGGTTAGGGCACTTGACTGTCACGCAATGTGCCGTGGGTTCGAATCCCGGCAGAGTTTATTTATGTTTATAAAACTTCTGACATTTAAATTATACCCATCACCTATACCGTTTATATTACGACAAACTGAAAAGGCATAAATCGTAATAACATTATCATTGTTTATTTTCGTTCAATTTTATCTTAAACTACATTTTTTATTGGTTTTTTTTTCTTATTCACATATATTTAAAAATTGCTTATTTTAAGAAAACTATTCGACTTCAAAATTATTTTTCCACGATTTAAGAAGTGTATGTTTTGTCGTCAGTTGGCGCGCAATAGAGCGTTAAACTTTTATAATATATTCCAATTACAGTCGAAACCGCTTAAGAATAATTCATTCTATCGCCACTCCTTCGAATTCGTTTGATGATACCAATCAAATTTGCTTTTTGCACTGAATTTGAAAGAAAAATGCTGAAACAGCTTTTAAAACTACTTAGTATACTAAAAACGGCATCTTGTGAACACCACTCGATCAAAGTTAGTCAGTCGATTTTTGATCAATGTTTTATTTGTAACCATGGAGTATAGAAAAATCAAGTTGGCGGATTAACACTCCACATGCCATCCTTAAAATTGGCAAGCGACAGAAAACCCAGATGGGTTCTCTTCATCACTGCTTGACATGTGCTGTGTTTGTGTTTACATAAAAAAAATGGTTTTCGCGATCATAGACAGATAATATGAAGTAATACAGGTTCTCAACCTTCTATTATGACAGACGCACGTGTCAAATGATTCAGTGTTTTCTCATGAAAATACGAATAATAATATAAAATTTATTTATTCAAATACAGGTATTGAAGTATGTAAGAGAGCATCCAAAAAAACACATGTAAAGTTTGAATATTTTCCGATACTTATAGTATTTCCGTAAATTGCTCAAATAGACATTAAAAATTACACTTTTTTAACTTATCTTGCGTTTTAACAAGTCAACGCTCTAATAAAAATATCAAAAACTCGATTCCCTTAGTCAAGTACTTTTATTAAGAAAATCATACCTTTATAAATTGACAGCCAAAAATGTCGCGAATTTTGAGTCTTATTGGTAAAAAGAGCACCGATACAAGCGAGATAGAATTATAAGTAAAACAGTGATGTGTAAGAACATGTCAGTGTGGTAGGTATTTAAAATACCTACTGCACACTACACCCGAATTTATTTGGGGTAACACTAGTAAATTAATAAGCTGAAATTTATATTTTGTATAATTTTGTTTATCATTGTGCTTAAATTATTATTATGTTTCGTCTCTAATATTTCTATTCCTCAATAAAAAATTTAAATTATTTATTTTATATGATTCATTATTGCAAGACATTAATTACGTTTCTCGTCGCTTCAATAATTGATGATATTGTTTTTATAAATCGTGGTTATTATCACATTTTATTACTATTACTTTATTTTACATGTTTGTATTAAAACCTCAGTCACACAAATGTCTCAATCTACGGGTACAATGAATTGTTCAATGTCTGTAAAAGTTCACCGTGAAACAAAGCGTTTTCAAAAGGTAAATACATATTAATACGTCTCTTGTTCCACTCAGTCGACTGAACTGAATGCTGTTCAGAGATGAAAAATATTTTTCATTTATCAAATTTTGATATCACATATTTATGCATACCTGTAATATTTATCAAACTTCTGAATATTTGCACAGAGAAACATTAATTATACTGGCTACTCACCACTTATAAGTACGGTATTGATTGGATCATAATACACGAAAGTAAATTAGAGTAAATTTGTGTAAGTGCGGTGTCGATTCCAACTCTGAGCAATTGTCTGATATTATTGTAAATGAATCAGTAAAATCAAATAGATTAAAGAATACATAACATAAGACTAAAAATCTGGTGTTTCTTCGATGCATTTACATATAGTACATGTGTGGGAATGGTTTATTTTACGATACATAAAAAACGTAGAAAAAAGTGGTTACTCTGCAAATTACACTCAACAGTTATTATACTATGTGAAGGTAAAAAAATTAATGATTAAAAATATATTCCATTTCTTTTTCGTTAAAATCGTACGTTACCCTTATGATATTCTTAATATGGTTCAATAGTAACCAGGAACAACCAGGACTAAGCAGCAGTTCAGGGAAGTCTAAAAAAAATGTTCAAATTCTTAGACGACAACACATACATTATATATTAAATAATGTCATAGATGATGCACTGCATCAAATAATTGTTTTACAGTCCGCTGTTTTCCAAAGTCAGGAGGGCAGGGGACATAAGAAGAGACGCCAAACCTCTAAATATTGAAAAATAAATGAAAATGTTGAAAATATAACACCAAATGTTTTTCATCTCTTGTGTGGCTAGTGACGCCAAAGTCTCGATATGAAATGTTAATGGAGCCTATTCTTGGTGTTCTGGAGCGGTGCGGCACGATTCTCAAACCAAACTCCCTTCATTGTGAGCTCCCCGGAAGAACTTCCTGCGAGCGCAATTAGCGGCGAGGGAATCGAGTGGGTGGGATCGGAGGAGACCTAGCTTTGAAAACTACCAAAATGTTATACACGACCAAAAGTTATTTAAGACTTACGTTTTTTTGTCGGTTAAGCTTCTTTATTATTTGTAGTAGATAATGCTACCCGATTATGAACCTTGAACTATAATTGATTTTGTAAATATATAGTACAAAATAATTTATAATATGTATTTAATAATACGACATATTGTAAATTTATTTAATATTTTGAGCTGAGCCGTTTTTTAGGACCTACAGCCAGGCAGCTATAGGTCTAAAAGAGTGGAGTTCGTCGGAAACTCTTTATAATATGTTCCCAAGTGAGCATGGATAATGGCAACTGAGAAAACTAAGACACGGTAGTGATCGTGTACTCCAGATATGAAATGTATACGAGAGGAATAAAGAATACAATATTATAATACAGGTTCTCGTTCGATTACTAAATTTAAACAACATCAAAAGCGGAGCGTATTTGAATGGTGAACGCTTAGGTACACCGCGTGTTGCTGGTTAGATCTAAATGATCAAAGCCTCGGAAACAACTGTCTAATCATTTAATCTTTTTAAAAATGTTGATTAATAAACGTCCAAATATGCCTCGTATAGCTGGCTTCTCTTAAAATCCCTGACTCTCGCTTTAGAATCCGTCGGGAGTAAATGTTTCCAGATGGAGATATATGTAGAAATAAATCGCGACAAAACATGTATCGTGGCAACATTTTGTGGCGGCCATATGCTCTGGCTATATAATAGTAAAATAAAATAAAAATCAAAAAAACTTTTTAAAACAAATTTTACAATGGATAGTTTTTTTCGATTTCTAAAAATTATTATGTGCCTCATATTTTATGCAACATTCTTGTTATAAAACAAGTATGAATACCTTTGATAAAAATGTCACTTATTAAGTAGCTCTAATTAAAAATACATCGAGGAAACAAATTTTACATTAATTATTTATTTATCTATCAAAGCTTAATCATATATTATTCTAATTACCTTTTTGTATAAAACTAAAAAATAAGAATAATTAATAACATTATATTTCTTATAGTAATCACTAGAATTCATTCAAGGTAGTATGAATCAGTTTTCTCTTAACATTTCATTCATAGCTGATCCTACAATTTTCTTATTCATCCTGTCTCATCCTATTGTGCATTATCTTATTTCAATTCTGCATTATTCTCATATTGCGCTCCATTCAACGTCCGCTCTATTATGCTGTGTTTCCGTGGAATTGCTACAGTTAATCCTTTTCTTCTGGAGCATGACCTATTCAGTACAACTCAAAACTCAAAACATGCTTAAATATTAAGCACGCCATAAGGAGGCTATAAGTACATTTGTCGAAAATATTATGATACACATGTATGGTTTTTGCTGAAAAAAAAATATCAGTACACTCCATGCGCAGAGACATTTTGTGGTTATGTATAAAATCAATTAATTAATAAATAGTTGTTTTACTCTGTAAAAAAGGTTTTAAATATTATTCCTCTCTGCCCCATGTTAAATGAGTATATAGTACGAATAGTAAAATTAGTTTTAACTCAGACAAACTCTCCTTCTAGACTCGTTTGCTTTATTTATATATTTAACTGAATCGATTTCTATAATTGATATAATTACCTACAAACTGGTACAGCTACAGATCTTAAACAATAATATAAGATCTCTGGGTCCAGCTTTTAAAAGCGTATGACTAATCATTGTACGTAACAAAAAACCTTTATGTAGTACCTTCACGTAGAATTTATTGTAAAGCTTTTGGCTTTACGAACTCCATGTTGCTTAAATATATCTCTAAATAACTCCAGTTGGTGTAAAACTAATACAGTCTGTGATAGTATATCAATCAATATAAATGATGCACAAAAGTCATATTGTGATCACCACCAATTCATATTCAATGCGTGGATGGCTGGTCATCGCAAGATCAACAGCGTTTATCTATTAAAAAATAGAAAACATAAAATTTTCAAGTAATTTATCTATCACCATCACACGCTCCATCGTTTTGCTTCGTGTGCTTACCTAAATAATATATTTGTTTTATAGTCTTACCTTAAACTTTCTTCTTCAATTAAATTTTTAATGAAAATGTGCAGTTTCCTCTTGCCTTCTATGTTAAGGACAAATAAAATAACGAGCTTTCTTTATGAAGAGGTAGATGCAATTATTTTATTCGTTCGTTTAAAATTCCCATCTGCAACTCTTCCTGGGACAACGTTGCATAATGTCTCATAACAATAAAACGGCAACGGCGCCGTTAAATTATTTAAAAACTCAGTTTTTTAAAACTGAACGCTCGGGGCGAAATTTTCACTGCACCGTGCACCGCTTGGTACTCTCTGCGCCCGTGTTTTCAGTGAGAACTTAAAGTTTCCGTCGGAGAAAAGCCTTTACGAGTCTGAGGGAGTCTGTTACATTTACTTAATGTTCTAGAACCTCTAATGCAGAGTTTTTCAAACTATGAAACATCATCATCAGTCTGTATCCGTCCACTGTTTAACATAGACCTCCCGCATGAATCTCTATCGTTCTCGATCCTCCGCCCTCCGCGTCCAGGCTACTCCTGCTATTTCTACTACTTCTTAAGTTGTCAGTCTATCTTGCAGGAGTTGGCCTACACTATTTTTCCACGAACCAACTGTCGTCTCTTTGACAGATATGTCCTGCCCATTACCACTTGAGTGTGCCTATTCTTTGAGTAGCGTCCACTACTTGAGTTGATCTTCCGATATTCTCGTTTCGAATTATTTCGGATCTTTTAAAGACACTCCGAGCATGGATCTCTCAATGGTACGTTTGGTGACTATTATTTTATGGGTAAGACATGCTGTTAGATTACGCGTCTCAACTTAACCGGTATGCTTATCAATGTTTATATATCACAATACCACCGTAGCTTTAGTTAAATGTAAGTGTCATGTTATGTGAATGAAAGTTAATATTATAAGACGAAATAAAAGATAATATTATTCGGAACAAAAATTAATACTTATTTTGAAATGATGAAAAAAGTTTAAATGCTCAAAGACAACCCAATTATGCATATAGCGTAAAATTTTTACACCTAATATATTGTATTCTCAACCATGGTTTATCAGCAGGAAGTTTTAGAACCACTGCCCAACGCTCCAGGATTCTTAACGAAAAGAAGACGCATCATAGAAGGCCGCTAAGAGAAGAACTAAAATAAAATTCTTGTGAAAGGAAATGAACGTGCTATGACGAGAGGCACATAGCATTTTCGTTTAGTTTCTTGCGTTATTAAATATGTAGGGATTCAATTTTTTGAGTTTCATTTATTGTATTGTTATCATTCGTTGCTCTGTGTGTGAATTTGTGTGCATTTAAATGGTGTAATTGATAAAAAATGTTTAATTACAATCCTAAAAATAATCTAAATAAAGATTCTAAAAATTATTTTTCAAAAAATCTCATGCATTATTTGCAGCATTCACAGTTGGTAACAACAGTTAAGTTAGCTGTTGATAGTAACTTTTAAATAATAAATAAATTGTAAAATAAATGTCGTAAAATGATTTATTATATGTAAAATATTCATTTTTAATATTCTTATTTTAAAGACTGTGAATAAACAATAAAATATTAAATTAATGTTTATCATGTTGTTAGCATTCACGTTGAGATCCATTGTAAATATAAATAGGCAAATACTTCCAACTTTGTTTTCATTTTTGCTTTCAACATCGATCACATAAAAATAAATCCTTCTATAAACAATGCTCAGTCGTCAGAAAGCTCAGAAACAATGATCCATTTTAAAACAAGATATAAAGTATTTGTGTACGTAATATTTTAAATGCATCGCAGGCTAAAAGCCAAAAATGTAAATGAAATTCATGAAATGTTTTATTATTTATTTTCTTTCATGGAAACGTAAGATTTAGAAGAATTTAACTTACTTTTACGTGTTAATATTACCTTAATACAGATATGTACCAGGAATATATAATATTATTTTCTTGTTTTCTTTTATTACTAACGGTTATGAGTTACCATTTAAATGATTTATTTTGATATATAATTTTCTATTCCTAAAACATAACTCATGATGAAAATTATTTTAAACGATTAACGAAAAACAATGAACGCTTCTATTATGTATATTTTTTCTTTTAATAATTCCGATCATTATAATTATTCAAATGAGCCAATCTCTTGGAGATCTCAATATAAATTTTAATCATACACTTTCAGTACATTTATTCATTGTGTTTCGCAGTTCGTTCCATTGTGCCAATAAGCCGAGAGAGCCGAGGCGGCTGAACATTGCGATAAATCGTCTTTGGATTTCAAAGCTTTCTGCCATTCAATTTGTATTATTTCATTTCTGCCATTAGGCGAAATAATTGATTCGTTCGCTTTCATAATGGGTAGGGTTATCAAACTTTATTATTCGAATTAAATCTCGAGGGATGAAATTTTATTAGCGTCATCAATTTAAAAAAAAAATCTTAATTTATTCGATTATCATGCATTATTCTATGGTTTGAGCTTTTCATAAAATTAAAATGTTTAATGCCGGAGGCGTCTGAAATAAAAGAAGCTTGTACGTATTCTTCAGCGAAGGTTGTTTTCCATTAAAATACGTTTTATATTAATCTTATGTTAGGGACAGCTTTCAAATATAGTGGTACCTTGACATATGAGTTTAATTCGTTCCGCAACATTGCTCGTGTTTAAAATTTTCGCTCGTATTTCAAAGCAAAAAATCGCTCGCTGGACGTCTCGTAACTCAAAAAACTCGTATTTTGGGTCACTCGTACCACTGTATTTGATAGGTTTCCGTATTTTTATGTATAATTTTTATATTATTTTGTTGATATTTTATTAAGTTTTATACTATGTTACTTTTACAGATACATATTTAACAAAAAAAAAAAAATCAGGTTGCTCATCAAATATACATTATATTATATTCTTATATTATATTATATATATATATTTATATATATTTATATATATTTAAAACATTATGTACTGTCATATTTAAATTATTGTTTATAGATAACAGTATATATAATCACCGCAACTCAAACAGTTGATAAATCACAAATCTCACTGCGCAATCTGCAGCATTAGGAGGAGTATTTGAAAATGGTTACTGTTTGTGTATTTAATTTCAAAGTATATAGTTATATTCGTAAATATAAGATAGACATCAACACAATTATCACAAAATGAAAATTTAATTTAAAACTCAGATAATTACTAAATACTGAAATCAATTAACTTAAACATTTCGTCGCATATGTATATAATTAACCCAAATATTCACCACTTCATTTCGGCAACCCTAATAAACGTAGGGCCATAATTAATAAAGCTTTCTTATTGATTTATCTCTAAATAATGTGAGAGAGCTTTTCATTTTCCGATTACGAGAGCTTTTTGTTTAAAGCGATTAGAAATTCTGCGTAAGCTGATAAGGGTTCAATTGCCTAGATAATAGGAGAATAAAGAAGATCTCATGTACCTTAAATGCTTTATTTACTCTACCAAGGATTAATAATAATATTGTTCTCTGCTTAAATTGTTATTTCATTCTCGGCAACTTAACAGACAATCGAAAAAAAAACATATTATTCGGCATTCAATATTTTAAAATACTATATATATAATCATCTCGGAAACAACAGGGTCAGATATTATCTGCCCAGAAGTGGGCGACGTCGATGGCGTTACTCCCGCCAATCACCAGGTCTTCCTGGGTGCAGCTATTCGGACACAGATCACACTCCAGAAGGTGTGACCGGGTCTGCTCCACGCCGCAGTCACATTCAGTCGGTTCACTGTAAAACTGCCTGGCTTTCATTTGCGTCTTCGTCTTGCATACTCCGGTCCGAAGTCTGTTAAGGGACCATATATTCCAGCCCTGGTCATGTCCAGGGACTAGGTCCTCATTCGGGGCAATCCAATTATTCCCCTCAGTTGCGCTTCTCCACATGGCCTTAGGTATCACCAGTTCCGTTGTCGACTGTAAGAAACTTCTTCTTGAATTGAGCCGTTTGGTTATCTTTTGATACCCAAACATAAGGTTTTAAAAAACTTGAAACATTTTAAATAATCGTACAAAAAAATTATCAAGAAAAAAAACATATTTTATCATTTTTTTGAGTACGATATTTACTGATGATAGATTAAAAAAAGCCTATAAACACCCTCATAGAATAATCAGATTTTATTTTTTTTATCGTATGTATTCTCATGTATGTGTTTCTTTCCATATATTGCCGTATAAGAAACACAGTTTTATTAGCTGTCATTATCCATATTTTGTCCCAAGTTGTCCCAGAGCTTCACTTAGATACATAATATGCAAAGCGAGAACTGAAAAATTTGAAAAAAAAGCACCGTTTTTGGTAGGTTGGAGGTAAATTTGAGCAATTGTTAATCGCATTATTATTGAAAATCGTAATGTATTCATTAATATTAAAATAAACTTACCACCACATTTGAATTCTGCGCAATTTGAATGAGTGCCTTTGAATAATAAATGAAAAACATTGCTTTATAATATATATTACTGTTGTGACGCATTCGAAGCCTAAATCAATAAATCTAGTGTTGCAGCTCAACCCAATACTTAAACATAAAAAATATATATTCGCGTATAAAATATATATTTTTTATAATTGCTTTTTTGTTAACGCTTAACTAAGTTTGTACGTACAAAGCGGCAGGTACTCTCTTTTGACTGAAACAAATAATCCCTCTGTGCACACTTCAGCCCGCATGAATCGGCTCGGCTGATCGCCCCGTCCATAAATACCGAGGCTTCGTCCCTTAATCATCCCGTATCTGATCATCAATAAACGCTTCCTGTTCCCGGCGACACCTCGGTCGCGTGAGACTGAACAATGCTACGGACAAGAGGAGCTTTCAGGCCAAAGCTTTGGACTGTAGATTGTGTAGTTAGTTAGTTAGCAACAGTACATGCACTGCTTCAATATCTCCCACGTTAACTTGCAATCGCAATATCCGATAAGTATTTGTTACTTATCACACGATGCTGAAATGTTGCGATGAATTCCCCAGTGTTTATCAGTAAACATAATTATATAACAGTAGATATTTAATAATTTTACCTCGGATAACATTTATATATGAGTTTATTAGCATTGCTTTCCGGCTTTACTTGGATTTGCATTAAAAAAAAAATACGCCAATTACATGTACAACGGTGATCCTGTGTGCAAAAAACATTGCACAGAGACAAGTGTATGAGCGTACAGCACGTGCGCAAATGGTGCAGAGAGTTCAAGTATGGGCGTCCATGATGAGGAGCGTTCCGGACGGCCATCTGTTTCTGACGAAACAATCGCAAAAGTGGAGGCAGCGATGCTCTCAGATCGAAAAGTGACGGTTCGTAAGCTCTCCGAAATGATCCCTGATGTCAGCAAAACCTCTATTGACAAGATTTTAACGGAGCATCTAGGGTATGCTCGTATGTACGATTTAACTTACCTATACCTTATCTATAATACCAACCAGCATTACACACAAATTGTAAAAACAAGCGAACAAACTTCATTTCAGTTTTATATATATATATATATGATTTGGAGAAATATTTTCTTGTGGTCGTCTATTTAACGAGCTTCGGATTTTGACTTTTGTGTTTCTTCACTTTTCTTGTTTTTAATTAGCTTATTTTTATTTGTGAAAAGTTGAAAATTTATTATGCTTTTAGATTTCCTTACAGTATTTTTTATGGTTATTTAATTGTAGTGCTTATTTTTTAGAAACCATAATAATCGATGTTTTTTATTTTTTAAACACAGTAAACTTTTATTTGTAATGGTTTATCTTACGCACTTTATCATGCCCTATCATTTTAGTATATATTTTATGTTATAATATTTTAGTTGATTTGTTTCAACAGTTTGCGTAGCAACCATGAAGTTGAAAAATATATATATCATTCTTCCATTGAATTTTATTATGCACAGAAATTTACCCAACTCGTAAAAATATCGAATTGAATTGGTATTAAACTTAAGACTAGCATGAGAAGTCTATCAAAACCACACAACCGTTTCACTGAAATTGCTTATGAAATGTGCTTTACATTTTATTACTAGAACTGTCCTCTAACGGAAATGCTACAATATATACCTACCGGAAGTGCGCACAGGGGCGGCTGCACACTATTATGCCTGCCAATATTAATTCTGGATAATTCTTGGCGCCCCGATCGCGGAGCAATCGTGCCCAGCAATAATTAATGCGGCTCTGTCGACAATGAGATATTGCCCGTTAACCTTTTCCGTACCAATTATTATTATTCGAATTCCGATGTTGAAATATAATAAATTATTTAAATCATAGTAATAATATTTTCCTCGTATATATTTTTAAAAATAGCAATAAATATTTAAAGGCATAACCTTATTATATACAGGTTTGTATTTAATCAGAAGCCAATCATTGTCATTGCCCAATATTTAATTAAATTAGATAAATACTTTTTAGCGTAATACACCATAGACCTGGACTTCTAGGATACATAGACAATATTCTACAGAAGCCATCTCCATTTACTCGAGTTCGTCGATTTTCAGCGAATTATTTATAAAATCAAATTATTAACTTCGGTGTGTATTTGTTTTTACAGCCACGTTAGACGCAGCACACTAAGTGCTCTATAAATGCTAAGATCCTCCTCTCTATCAAACGTGTTATTCCGTCGCGCGGTGGCAGGATAAGGGGCAGATTAATAACACAGACTTTGAAGCACCTTGACATATATTTACGATAAACTTTACAAACTTATGAGCCGGACCTAGTCACAGCATTCGGCCGGGCCGAAATACAATATGCTAAATACAAGCGGCGGTCTATATCACTAACGTTATACTTGTGACCGGACCTGTCCAAAATGCCAATATGGCGACACATCATGTTCGACAAGCGGACAGAAATAAAAGACGAAAGATTGTATATCGAGGTTTTCGGTACCAGTCAGCAAGGACGTTATCATGCTGATGTCAATGCATTAAACTCCAGTATAATTCATTAGACATTACATTCAACTGAGGTGGACGCAATGAAATGGAAGGATATTGTGAACTTGTACAATTTCATGAGATTGCAAGAGTAAAATAATTTTAATTTTATAAAATGCGAAAAAAAACGTTTATGATTGCATCCACGTTTTCTGTAAGCTCATCAAAAGCTCCTTACATACGTTAAAGTTGAAATATGTATAAATACCATCATTGAAAGTGCTTATACAATTTTTAAAGACGTTTTAAATTTATTAACGCGGGGTTGAAAGGGTTTAACTGTTTCGCGACCTCAATACTTGAACCCTGAATATACCCCTAGTAAGCTAGGCAACTCACAACTGACCCGATCTGTTCTGTTCTGTGCTTTATCTTTCTATATTTTACTGTTCTGTATGTACTGTACTCGTAGTACTTATTGCTGAACTATTTGTGAATTCGGCCGAACTAATAATTTCGTCGAATTATTAATAATTCATCGAATACCTCCCCATTGTTTTGCAAAGTTGGCGCCCTGATTTTTAAACAAAGCCCTTACGTTTCCCGAAAACAATTCCATTGTTTTTTTACTATTTCGCGGAATCATAATCCTGAATAAATTTCCCAATATTTCTATTACTAGTTGAAGCATTTTTTTAACAAAAAATAATGGATCATAAAAAAACATGCTTAGTTTTACATTTATGGTAATTTACAGACTGCTCTTACCCTGGTGCTGTGCTGTTCTTCGACAAGGCATGTACAATGGCAACTGACAGAACTAAGTGGCGGCCATTTTTTTGCCCATATGTTTCATATATGGAACAAATATGTTAAGAAATGTTTATATATGGACAAAATGCATTTTTTGTCTAACAAACTGTATTTGTTTTACTATTTTAATGCTTCAACATGACTACTCTTTACTGAACTCGATGGCTTTCGTATCTAATACAAAAATCAAATACTCTCACTCTACATATAAATGGAAAATTCCAGAAGCTCATTACTACTTCCGTGTTCATGCAACAACATATAGGGTCCGCCATCTAACGTTTTTTTTTTTCAACTAGTGCTTATTTCGTGAATGGTAACACTTAGCTCATGTCTGATTTGACAGGTAACTAGTTTTATCCTTCTGCTAAACGAATATGGTTGTGTATACGCTTGAACAACGCTGGGAAATATTGCGACATTACTTTAAAAATCATGGTAATGTTGCAGAATGTGTGCGAAAATTGCGTACGGATTTTAGAAGAAGAGAATCACCGTCAGCTCCGTATGTTCGTTATCTTGTGAAAAAAGTGAAAGAAACTGGCATCCTCGTCGATAAACCAAAACGTGAAAAGCCAAAAACAGTGCGTACACTCGAGAATATTGCTGCTGTGGCAGAAAGTGTGCGTGAAGCGCCATCAATGGCGCTTTCATGCGGCGCGGCCATGTTGAACGAATTTTTCTTCACAAAAATTGAAGAGGAGGATATTTGCAACATTTGGTTTCGACAGGACGGCGCTACATGCCACACAGCCGAAGCTACACTCAATGTTTTGCGCCCTGTTTAAAAAAAAAAAAGTTATTTGGCGGACCCTATACAACTTATAAAATATTTCTTCTGAAACGAAATATTACAATACACTAATCAATAATGATGCTTTACTTCTTGCACGTTAGTATATCGACTAAAAAATTGACAAACATTTTTTCTTAAATCTCAAAAGTACAACATATACAACACACATATATATATTTGTAGAAATATTTCGGTATGATAAATAATTTAAAAAATATTATTTTTTTTCGATCCCGGAACCCGGCGAACAAACAACTCTTTCATCCAGCTAATCCCAACAGGTGGGTCGCGATCGGACAACGGGCCAAACAAACAGCAAAGGGTCAACAATAGCAAACGGCGGACCACGGGAAAGGACGTCGCGACACACTCGCTAGGGAAAAATCATATCTGGATGAAGTCGTCATTGTCATTGCGGGATGCACCCGGTAATGACTGGGCATGTGCGCACAATGAGGGACCGCGGTCCGGTCCACACGGGCATAATGGAAGGGCTGGTCAGTTCCATTATCGACTGTGAATGCAACGCGACGGAGTCATGATGCTCTATGATGTGATAACAAAGATGATATATGAGCAAGAAGTAGGGTTGCCACTTAAATTTAAGAGTGCTAATTTTTATTTTCACAAATGTAGAATTAAAATATAAATTGAGTTGATATTTAGAACCAAATTTTCCAAGACTCTCAGGAGCATCGGCGTAATCATCCGATTACATTCAATTTTCTAATCAAGTAAATCACGACGAGATGTGCCTTGCACAGTATAGTTTCCGTCTCTTTAAGTCCCTGGATTTCTGAATTGGTGGTGGATGTTCACAGGTGAAACTCCGGATGTATTTGTAGATGTCTTAGGACTAGGCATGGACAATGACAACTGAATGAGTGGTGGCGATTTGTGGTGAAAATATATTTCTCCTATGGAATGAATATGAAAAGAAATTAATTTAAATATGCATCAGATGGAAAGACTCTATGATTGCCAGATTATGATATAAATTCGTTTTATTTTCGTAATTTCCTATATTATAGTAGTATCAATTCAGTGCGTATAAAATATTAATCTGATGACATAACATAAGGCAGAGTTGCCACTTTGGAAGTGCTAATTTTCTAATTTCACAAACATAAAGTATATATAATTGTGTCGGAAACATCAGGTTCAGATCCTGTTTGCTCAAAAAATGGGCGACGTCGATGGCATTACTACTGGCCATCATCAGGTCCTCTTGGGTGCAGCTACTCGGATACAGCGCATACTCCAGAAATTGGGACAGGGTCTGCTCCACACCGCAGTAATATAGAGTTAAAATATGCGTTAGGTGGAACGATTCTGTAATTGCCGAATTGCGGTCTGAATTTGTTTTAATTTTGGTGATTTCCTATAATGGTGGTTTCGAGTGCGTACAAAACATTTGTCTGATAACATTCTTCTTCTCTCTCGGCATCCTGAAGTACACCTATGAACATATATTCTTCACGACGAACTATAGAGGAACTGCCAGGGCACTTGCAGAGACGACGCAGATGTAGTAGTAATAAACTTCGTGCCAAATATTTTTACCAATAAACAGTTTACAAAAATATATATATATGATAAATGTTTTGCACTCAAAATTAAAAAGTATGTTTTGGCAACCCTGATGCGTGTCCAGGATACACATCAGCAAATTACGACTGGACACATCTGCGTTCCGTGGAATGAAACTACTTTGGAAATTGAAACTTCTAGATTACAGGGCTGATACAAATCAGCAAATCTAAACTAATGATCTCTACATTCTCTCCATTTAACTATTTTCTCTTGAACTTTCTAACGAAGATTTCCTCTATGATATAGAGATTAAATCGTCTTCTTCGTTGTATCTCTGTCGATGCTCACTTTTTGAGCTCGTACACTTTTGAAATAACATATTTCTTGAGGGCCTGTATTTATTTGTTCAGTAATTAATTCAAGGCAGTAAATTAAATCAATTGGCAGTAAATTAAGTTAATTGGATTAAAGCAATTGGCATTATCCACTTTGTCAGTATTAATGTGGTCAGTTATAAAATTAAAATGGCAGTAATACATTCAAGATTGCCAGTAATTAGTGTAAAATTATTGAATAATTAGAACATAAAATTGAAACTAACCTTACCTAACCTAACCTATTATTAATTACCATTAATTAGTTATTTACTGTCTATTTCTTATTTTTTACTGCCAATTAATATTTTGCTATTGCCAAATTATTAATCTTACTTACTTTTTTATGTATTAATTTTATGATTACTGCCCATTAATTGAATTTATTACTGACAAAATAATTAGTTGCCTATCTTGAGCACCATTCAACTCCAACACGGCTTGAAATAGTAAATTTAATTGAAATCTTAAATTTATAATAAAAACTTTTGAGTTTTTTTTTTTTCAAAATGACGTCGCGTTGCTTTTTGATTTTAAATTATTCATTTCGGAAAACAAATCGGGAACACGCAAAATTATATGATAAATATGTGATCATTGATGTGTACTTCAGTTTCATATAAAAAATCATCAAACTGATTTGGGGTTTTAATTTAAAATAAAATGTAGTGCAAAATATTCAAATATTATTGCAAGTAAATGTTTGATATCTTCTTGAAAGCAGGATGTGTATGTAGATATAAAAACGAGTCAAAAAAAACAATACGACTAGTATGAAATCATTTTCTTCTCGATGCTCAATCATAAAAGTTATCACAAAGTAACACTAATCTCCCAAGGACTATGCCTCTTGGAAGAGGGATCTGACTGTTCAATCAAATCGCCTCGGATATTGATATATTTCACGGAAGGGAGGACCAATTCAGGCATGAACTCCACGAGTTTCTTTGGAGGAATAATTTGATGGCGTCGTCTGTTTTATGAGCATTGGGACCTTCTGTTCCTTGTCTTTATTGCTTTGTTCTTAGTACTTAATCATCAGTACCTATATTTTATATTAAGTTTTATTGTACTTCAATAACGATTTGATTTTTTTTAATTTGTAATGTTTCTGTGAGTGAAAAAATAAATTAATTTAAATTACTTCTTAAAAAGGGAACTTCACGCGATTTGAAGAAAAAAAAAACTTTTCCAAATAAAACTATGGCAAATTCAATCACATACGACATTTCGTTCTTTCATTATTGAGCGAAAAAGAAACTTTAGACGTGAAGATTCGTTGTATTCATTGCCCTCGAGCCAACCTCAGAAACAAGCTCAATGAAATTTTTTATATAATATTATTTTACATTGATTTGTGTGTGTATCAATTGTTGATTATGATTTAAATATTATTTCGTGTGTAATAAAAAATATTACTAAAATTTTAATTATGCAGTTGACAGTGTACTTAAAAATGAAAAATACTGAAATACATAATCATATGGAAGAAAAGGTACAGATGCTTTTGAGGGAAAAAAATGGGAATGTCCTCGTTATGCATCAGAGATCATCTAAAGTTCCACAATGTAGTGATGCTGCAGATCCCTTTTTGTGCTTGTCAAAGATGAGAACCATGCAAAAAAGGATTGAATACAACCAAAATATAATAATGCATTTATTTTCACATCATATTTTGCGACAAAATTATCCCACCCTAATGTCTCTCAAAGTTTTTTCAATCGCTACTTCTCAAATAATACTATATTTATTTATAATTTTAAATATTAAATACATAATTATAAATGTCATTTTGTTTTTATATTTTTTTATCTAATGGTAAAATAAGTGTATTTTTAGGTTAAAATAATACTTTCTAAGTTTTTTTTTTAATAAAAAAATTATGTGGATCCTGATAAAAAATATTATCCATTCTCCAAATGAAAGGTTTATTTATATTATTAAATACTCTATCAAAGAAATTGTAATTGTTCGATAGTATTTATTCGTCGTACAATGGAAATTGTCCCTTTCTGTCATAAATACTTGTTATAAATATGATTGAATGATGAAAATTCTTTTTCTGAATTGAGTTTCGCTCATGTGGAATTTGACAATATATGAGGCAATAAATTTAAATATATCGATCACCCTCGTAAGAGGCGTTATACTTGGCAGCTTAGTAATTCTCTATTGTAGCATAAACAGTCAAGCTTTCTTATTCTGAAATAATTGTTCTGGTAATTAAAACGTAAGTAAAGTAAATTATGCAAGCGTACATTGATTTTTTAAGCTTCAAATTCACACAGTACACGCCTGATTTTCTATAAAGCGCCTCAAGAAGTATCTCTTCAAAAAAAATATTTTTTCCTTGATATTATCTTTCAATTTGTGTGACATTTCCTGATGAGAATTTCGAAAGTAAATAATATAACGGCTGCGGAACAATGTCGACGGAATAATCGGTCACACAAAAATCGCTTTCTTTCTTGTGAATCGCAGTCTCGCTCATGAGAAAGGGCATCTCTCCCAGGTGATTGTGCGCTGGCATAATGGTCAACAAAGGGCCTACCATAATGCCCTGAACAAAGGCTTTCGGACACTGGGTGACCACACAGATTCTGATGCTGCGGGCGGCATTTTCTTCTCAACCCTTTAGCAACGCTCAAATGCGCAAAGTGTTATGTAACTGAAACGACAAAGTACACAACTAAAGGTCCTACCGACTCTTAGATTACTGCTGCATGGATTGAGATGCGCCTTAGTTGCACAGTCTTCTGAAAGAAGAGTCTTTGAAATGCGGCCCGCGATCCGAATCCGTCCCGCGATAAGTTTTGGTCCGCTTCGTAGATATGTGGAGTGTTTTGATTGCTAAAAACTGTTACGTCAAAAAAAATATTACATTCAATATTGCCGATTGAAAATAACATCAAAAATAACAAGCAAATTTACTCTTATTTCGTTGATACGCGCTTTTAAATGCGCCATTTAATTATAAAAAAAATAGCGGAAGTAACCCAGATGCGGTAGGCAGAGGATCGAAGAAGATGGAGACTCATGCGAGAGGCCTACATTCATCAGTGGACGGACACAGACTGAGAGAAAAACAATCTGAATCCAAAAAATATTGTTAAAATCCAGTATGATTAATGTAAAAGACAAATTCTTCTTTCTATGAATTATGTTTTTTTTACTTTTGTTAAAAAATAATATAAATTACACTCTGCTTTTAGGATGATAATTATGATTTAAAAAATACGTTAAAAACAGTAAAAAATATAGTACATCGTGTAATAAAAGTAGTATAACACTTGATAATTTATACAAAGTTGTCCATTGTCTCTTAATTGGATTACTTAATTTAATTTTTACTATAATAAAGGGGAACTTGAATAGTACTCAAAACATCTCCTGCTACCCATTCTTGTCTATATAGAGATAATAGTGCTCTGTCCAGCGATTCGAAAAATAGTAGCAATTCATCCCATAGCCTAAGAAGCTTGCACACCTCTGGCTTAAAAGTTAACGGTATTTTTTTGTCTTTGGTTCAAGCTTGGGTGTTTGGATTTAGATAAACACATAATTATCCTTTTAATCTGATCGCTTAAATTCTGTAGTGGAGGTCTATACATCAAATATACTGCTGTGTCCAGCTTTTTTTCTATCATGGATTACAATTCTATCATTTTTTTTATATATTTGGATTCAACCAAACAAACTTATCACAAACCATTATTTAGGTGTAAAATTGTTTTATTTTCTAGCACAAAAGCAATAAAATTGAAATTAAAAATAAATATATTAAACTTATTATTATATAATCTTATTAAAATCAATATATTTTTAAGATAGAAATAACAAAAACTCGCTCAATAATTTATAATATTTGAATTTATTTAAACTTACACATTTATCATTAAATTTATTACTTTTCGATTCTAATATATATAACATTCTCTATTATTTTAATATTCAATGTTCTTCAGCAACATATATACATTGACTTTATATATATTTAATGATTACTTTTTTCAGAAGAAAATATTTCATTTCAGCATTTAATTTATAAAACATAATTTTGTATTTATCAAAGATAAAATATTCCCTTAGAACTATAAATAATAAATACTTCTTTTCAGCATTAGATAAAGCTGTATTTTTCTCTAACCTTTATCTCACAAAAACATTTTGATTTTAATTGAAAATTCTAGTAAAAGTCACATGAAATACGGTAAATAACAATCCGTATTAGAACTGACTGAAAAAAGAAATTTGCATATGTTGCAATAATAAGAGCACATTGCTAGAGAAAACATAATAAGTATTACACAGACGATTTTCTTTGTATTTTTTTTGTAGGACAAATTAAGGACACGATAAATATTCTAAATGTCTACCTTATATTATCAGAACCCATCTATAGCTTAAAAGCAAATCATTAAAAAAAAAAAATTAAAAGTAATTTTCTGTAATGCAAAATAGTACAAATTTAAGATTTATGTGAGAAGCATTTATGCTTGCAATGCATAAATTATTGTCTTATTAAAAAACCAACACGAATTAAAGCACATTTAATGAAACCTACAGACGAATCTCCGAAAATAACCGGACTGGAAAAAAGCCCACATTTTCATTATACTCATTTGATGAGTTCTTATAAATTGTATAATACAAGAGTACCCCAAGTTACGTAGTTCCGCATACATAGAAAATTTGTAAGTATGGCATTGCTTTATCTTACGGTTAAGATGACCAACGACCATACCGTGTTTAAACACAGGTTCTTGTCGATCACCAAAGTTGTGAAACATTGGGTGAAGCCTAGTTACTTCGTTTGTTTGGTGTGATTATTATTGAAAAATATTAATCAGTAATAAAGAAAAAAAACTATATTAATAAAACCACCTAATCCTGTTTAGACAACATAAAACATAATACAAGGTTCTCAGCATAATCAAGGAAGATAGGCACCTAGTAAGAACCATCTGAGAAATGCGAGCCCGATGGATCGGTCACATCAATCGCCACGATGGTCTTCTGCACAACATTGTGGAAGGGATAATTTAAGGGTAGAAACTGCAGGGGTTGCCCTAGACGGGAGTATTAGCAGCATGTCGTCTAATTTTGATAATTTAAATAAAAAATCATGTCAAAAAAAATAGGTTTTAACTCAGTTACCATTAATTTCAAAGGCTTATTCGAAAATTATTTTTCATGAGCGACATGTACAAATTGAATTTCATTGTGCGCACTCCGGCCATACAAACTTGGTCGCGTGTTGATCAATGGAGAGAGATTGTCGCTGCCGCACTTTAAAGCTTGCGAAAAAATGCATCCCATAATCGATGAAGAAAAGTGATTTGCGGAGAAATTATAAGAGAAATTCACAAAATTCCATTCCGCGGTGACTTGCAATTATAGCGTTGAATAGAAATGCTGAAATCCATGCACACACACAATTGTTATTGTAACCGGTCTTGCAAACGTGTGAAGACACACATTTACATCATTTCCTTGATGTCATATTTCACATATATTTATTTAAAAAGTAACGTTATGGCTATTGTGAGTGCATAATATGTGGACAGCTTTATTCAATATTTTAAGTAGTTAAATATATCGGTTACATATTTTAGTATGTAAAAGAATGTTCGGCGCGATTCAAAGCTTGAATATAAAATAATATATTTTCTTGATATAACTTTTGTTTAGTTTCTTTCATATTAATTGAAAAATGTTGTTTATACCTGTACGAACAATTTTTATCCTTAATTTTCCAACAAACGCACGCTTACTTATTTTAATAGAAATTCCGACATGCATTATTAAAAAAAGGGAAACTTTAGGATTTTGTAAGAAAGAACGCCTTTGCACCTATATACATCTGTGTTCAAAAAGTGGAATCTTTTTCTTTGACGTCATTTTATTTAAAAAAACTTAAATACCCATGAAAACTAACTTGCAAGTATAATTACGCAGTTTCACCAATAATTTTCAGTAAATAGCCTTAACTTTATTTAATAAATAAGTATGCTGACTCGAAACAAACCCTTTTTCCATTTCCAACACCATTTTAGTCCTCATTTATACAATCGGAACCTCTTCATGAGATACACATAAATAACACTTGCAATCTTTTCAATTCCCATTACTCGTCATTTCCAAAAGCAGTATCTTCCCTAGCTAGCTGAACATCTTACAATCAACCAGATAGTCAAAAACATCTTCCTATACTTCTCTCCTGCGTGATTTTTTATTAGTTGTAAACAGATTAATTCAGATCGTTACAAATATGTTACCGTTACGTTTGGGCGTATCCTACCTGCATGCATCAAAGTTAAGGATGATTGGAATAGTGTTTCCTCGCTCGATAAGGCATAAGCCTTCGATATTGATACGGAACGATGCATCTAAACATTTCAGATGTATTGAAACCAAACAGAAATCGAATAAAAATAAAAATTCAGTTCCTGTTCTTTCGTTTAAGACACACTTTTTTGTACCTACATAAAACATAATACAATTTTATTGTTAACTTTCTTAGAAAATAACTAACCAGAAATTTTAATCAAAAAAAAAAAAATTGAAATCAATGAAATACTCGTATTGTCTTTCATTTCGTTTTACCTATATGAAAAAAATTTTACGAGTGTACTTTAAACGTTGGATTTAGTACTCAATTGTGCAAAAAATTGCGCATTAAAAACATATATATCAACTTATATGTTTAAATCTTAATGTATGGCTGTGAGACATGGTGCTTATCTGAAAGTGATAAAAAAGACTTCTTACAGAAGAAAATAACTGGAACCGAACAATGAATTCTCAGAATAATCAAGGAAGATAGTAACTAATAAGAACCATCTCAGAGGCGAGCCCGATGGATCGGCCACATCATGCGCCACGATGGTCTTCTTCACGATATTCTGGAGGGGATGGTTGAGGGTAGAAACTGTAGAGGGCGCCCTAGACGGGAACACAAGTATTCGAGGACATGAATTGTAGTGCTTATGCTGAGCTGAAAAGGGTTGCGGAGGACCGAGAGGAATGGAGATCGAGATGCAAAATTCTTTTGCTGCAAACCAATCCACCGGATTGATACTACGAAGAAGATGTTTAAAATTGTGGAAAGACAATACTTTTTCCACGTTTATATTTATAAGACAAAAATATCCGTGTTTTCTAAATATATGTTACGAGTACGTAAAATGAAAATTGCGGTACTACATTTTGTAGAAATCATAAATCCTAAATTTAAATACGAGTATAATGATAAAATAAAGAAAAAAATGTTAATTCGATATTACAAGATGCCATGAAAGTATTTTTTTAACATACTTGGCTTTAATGACGATTAATACGTAATCTAAATAATCTAAATAAAGACCTCTGCGCACTACGTTATACCAGTAATACTGTACATTATTTTCTTCCACTTACCTTGAGAAAATCTCACTCAGCTTCTTCTTGATGACATCATTTAATATTATTCAAAACCATGTGAAAAGTCTTTATCCCCGAGTACAGGTTTCAGTATTTCAGTTGAACACTCCTGACTAAACGGCTAAACTCTAAAGAGTAAAGGCATACCTGCTCGAATGGAGATATATTAGACGATGCGACATGTGGGTATTGTGGTTACAAATGATACGGGCAATTCTTCTATTCTTCCATACTTTGCATCACATGAGAACGATCGCAATTTCTCCGTATTTCTAGGGGAAGATAAACGCAAGTGGCAGACTTGAGTTATGCAATAAAAGATGACCGTCTTTCGAGGGACTTCGGTATCAATTTGTTTCATCCGCTTCCTTATTGTTTCCTGATATCTTTTCCTGGAACACGCAAAGGACTAGAACTTGCATTTTCTATTGGATTTTAGTTTTTCTTATGCAATTATAATTCAGATTGAAAATCCAGTATCCTCAATCTGTTTTCAAACTCTTACATTCTATCCACTTAAACCACAACTATTTTATTAATTACTTCTTTAAAAAAAATGATTACATCTCACAAAAAGTTACACGTATCAAATGTAATGATTACAATAATTAATTGATAAAATCGATTTTGTAAAAACAGTTACTAAACAGTTTGTGTGAAATCTTGTGTATTTTAAATTTTAGTATTACATATTCGTATAAGTCTGACAATGTTTAGTTAATATAAACTATGTATAAACATACTACTTATAGGTATGTATCTAGTTATCTCATGAAAATACATAAAATCTAATAAAAACTATGTTTTATGTACTTTCAATTACACTTGAAATTCCTTATCCGTTACGAATATTTAGAATATATAACTACCACAACCTGTCAGGGATCAATTTCTATTGCTGAATCTTCCATAGAAAAATGTAATTTTAAAACTTTGTGTAATTAATTGTTTTTAGGCTGAATACATCCCAGGATATGAAGTTGATTTAGAAATCATAAGAAATTAAAAGTAAATATTTTTCACGTAATATTAACTAGATGTACGAATAATATGTGGAGTTCGTAGTAAACTCAAATATGGTGAATTTCTTAGATGATAAAAAACACTCATCTTGTTTGATAATTCTTGTTCCTTTGATTAAATGAATATATTCACAAAACATACAGAATTTTATAAACTCATAGAATTTTGTATCACATCCGATTCCCTTTGCTCCGGCGACCCAGTGAGTGTTTTTTGTTCTCAAATCGTCCCGTAAGATTTATTTTCCTTTAAAAATTCATACATCTTCGCATGCAAATATTACTTTTTGGGGCCTCTTTGCCTTTCCGCCCGCGAGAATATTTGATTTTTTTACATTTTCATGTAAACACACGCTAGAGAAAGCCGCCTGACGGTGATGCAGTCATCTCATCTGTGACTGTTTGACTTTTGAGGGGTGAATAAGTGCCACTTGTTGAGTATTGATCCGACATCGTCATTTATGCATCATCTACAAATATCAGCATTTTTTCTTTCTGCAACTCACTATGGATGAATTGACTTTTCTCGTTTAGCACCTAGTTTAATAAATATCAAATACATATTTACCTCTCTCCATTGAATGTACTATATAACATTTATAAATTCAAGACTTATAGCATGACTCTGTAATATGTACGTCTTTACGTCTTAACCAATTCTAAGATGTTTAACCAATTCATCCACCTATTTCAATTTATTTTTTTCTTTTAGAAACATTACAAATAACTTTAATATTTAATTCATTTCCAAAACAGGATACAGGATAAATAACAATTTATAAATAATGCAATAATAATACAATCATTTAAATAGTCCCGGAGCCCGCTAAACAGAAGACTCCACGAAATTACTTTGATAAATAAATTCGTGGAGCTCATGTCGAAACTGGGCTTCTCTCAAGTGGAATATATCAATATTCGAATCGATATCGTTGAACAGTCTGATCACTCTCCCAAGAGGCATAGTCCCTGGCAGGTTAGTATTACCTCTAGGAAGAACAAACAATCTGTGCCTCCTTATCCTTAAATAATTGTCAGGGACAAACAAACCAATTTCAAACAAAATATCAGGATTTCTGAACACGCCGCGCACTAGGCGAAAGAAATGCATACTCAAGCACACATCTCTTCTAGTTCTCAACTCATTGTATCCCAACATACCCCGTATAAAGTTAGATGGGTACAGCCACGGATAATATCCATACATCCTCATGTAAAGAAACCTCAAAAATTTCTTCTGAACTCTCTCTAACATGAGGCCATATTTATACTCGTGGGGAACCCAAATAATAGATCCGCTCTCAAGTATGCTACGAACCAATGAATTGTACAGTACGACCAGTACGTTAGTGCTCGAGAAAGTCCTGGCACTACGCAGAACAAATCCTAACATCTTCAGTGCCCTTTCACACACAGCTTCAATGTGAACATGAAACGTTAGCTTGCTTTCAAAGAATATGCTAAGGTCTCTGATGGATGATACTCGCGGGATGCCAATACCATTCATACTGTATTGTCTTGGACGACACCAGTAACAACTTGGCATTTTACATGTGATTGTAGCTGCCATTGCTTCGTCAACTGTGCTAATTTCCACATTTCAATGATTTATTATGCATTTCAAAAATTAATATAAATAAATTAATCTAAAAAAGATGAGATGTTTATTGGTGATTATTTTAATAATTATAATAATATTAATTATTATATATCTACAATTAATTGGTTTTAACCAATTAATTGTTATTTGATTGTTAAATAAAAAAATGCTTAACTTAACAAATTACTTTTGCCATATGTTTTTCAATTATTTTGAATTACATCCAAAACCAATTACGTATTCTATTCTCCTATGTTAAGAATGTGTAGACCGGTTAACTCCTCTAGTGACTTGGACTTTTTCGGGGTGGACCTTCCAGCATTTCGCAGATCCCTCTACTAATGTACTAGTTCTGTTTTTTTTACTCATGTTCATGTTTTGTCTAAATGTATTGTCTTAGCTATTATATTGTTCTGTTTTACCATTTCATTTATTGTATTTTCTATTTTAAAACCGTATGTATTGGCCTAGGCCGTTAATAAAATAAAATAAAAATAAAATAAAAATTATGTGACAAGGTCACACTCAACAGCAGTCATTTATTTAATATTTGAACGAAACATTCACCGCGACTCCGTCAAAAATCTACGATACGTGAATAACGTCCTATTGTTTAATGACGTTGGTGAATCAACACTACACACACAATGATTAGCCATAACTTAAATGGCAAGTATTAAAGAATTCCCCATCTTCACATGAAAAAAATGCATTTTTAACATTTCGTATTTTCACCGTAGATTCTTTATTTAAACATATTCAATACTTCATAAATAATTATGTTGAATCTACTCGTATATTGGACAAATCTTGGTTATACAGCTATTGATTTTTTGCAAAAAAATATTTTCTCGTCGCAATACGAACTGGCGACTGTACGCGTTCAAGTTGTACGCCTTAAACACTCGACCACACTCTCCGCCAAATGATGATCGTATTCTAGGTGTGTCCGCGACCCCAGCACGCGAGGGTTTTTCCTTTCACGAGGCTTTGTCGCTAAATCTCCTGAATCCTGAAAAATCTACATTTTCAGTATTGATACACGCGCCTTGCCGCACAATGTAATCAACTGCACATCCTGAAACACTTTTCATACGTCGGTAATAATATCAATATTTTTACGTAACTAGAAACGTGAATATTTCAAGATATATTTTTTACAATAAAACTACTACATAAACAATGATTCAACACGTGTGTTTTCTATGTCACCCTCGTTAACCTTGCGTTAACTGCGATTTATTAAATTCATAAATATTAATTCTTTCACTTTTTAGTACTCGTATCTTAATCACCAATGATATCATATGTAGTACCGATGCGAATCAACATTAATTAATAAATACTGAATCTTAAATAATGAATGTGTTCTTATGTTGTAAGTTATAGGTTAATATAACAATGTGGTACATGTTAAATCACGCAAAAGAATAATAATTTTATTGTTTATTCTGACCAAATACGACCCTAAATTATACCACAAAAACACCATTGGTGTTGACTACCTCTTAAATTGACATCCCCCGTCTTTAAAAAGACAACAAATCGCGGGTTCGTCATGTGGCCGCGTGGAAGAAGGATGCAGGAAAAGATTAACAACACAAAGAACTTGTTTTTGAAGCACAATTCGCATTTATTTTTATTAAAGACTTGATTTTTCGTCCGACCGGTATGGCGTTCGCCGGCCAGACGAGAGTTAACTGACAACTCCCGGAACACTGTGACATACAGCGCCGCCAAGACAATCACGGCAAAAAAGCAAATTACAGTTGACAGTTGCACCAACATGAAATGGAGCAACTGTCATAACAAAGAAGATGGCATATGCAAACGCCGTGTTATATTATATAATTAAAACTAACATTATTGGTGTGCACGTCAGGCGAGCGAACAAAAATAAGAGACAAAAGGTCGTTTTTCGAGGCTTTACGGCATCAGCCAAAAAAACTATATCAAGCTGATATCAAAATGTATAAATCAATAACAATGCCTATTCTTCTTCTTCTTCGTGTCAGCGACGTCAAATTATTTTTTCCCAATATCTGGCAACATCGATAGCTCGTGTGTTGCCCAGCATTAGGTCCTGAGATGTGCAACTTGTTGGGCACATGGAGCAGCATCGTAGGTGTGAGGCGGTCTGCAGGTCTCCACAGTCGCACAATAGTGTCTCTCCCTGCCGAAGCATTCCCCACCGCTCGAGGTTGTCCTTTGTTCTACCAACTCCGGTTCTTAATCTGTTAAGGGATTTCCAGGTCGGCCAGTCAAGGCTCTTGCCAGTTGGGAGGCCTTCCTTTGGAGTAATGAAATCCTCTGGTGCGATTTGTTGCCAGAGTTGGAGTCTCTCATTTTCAGGGCCGGATGTGAGAGGTTGTGTGGATTTCAGAAAGCTGCTTCGAGACTTCAATCTTGGTGTTGGGGGTATCTGATTATACAAGCAGTGGGACGGTTGGTTGATTGCCTTACGCATTTCTTCGGCGCATATGACTTTGCGTCTTATGTTCGGTGGTGCGATACCAGCCAAGGGGTATAGTTTAGAAATGGGTGTTGGTTTGAGGCAGCCTGTGACGACTCTGCATGCATCATTCAGGGCAGTATCCACTTGATTACAGTGGGCTGATCGACCCCACACTGGTGCCGCATATTCTCCGGCTGATAAACAGAGTGTTAAAGCTGAGGTACGAAGAAGGGGTGGTTGGGCTCCCCAGTGAGTGTTGGTCAGTTTGCGGATGAGGTTGTTCCTTGTTGCAACTTTCTGTTTGGTGTTGCTGCAATGACGCCTGAAGGTGTGATCTAGAGTGACTCCGAGGTATTTTGGATGGTCGCTATGTTCCAGTACTCTACCTTCCCACGTAACACGAAGCCTTCTGTTAGCTTCCCTGTTTCTAAGGTGGAAACAGCAGATTTGTGTCTTTGATGGGTTAGGTTTGAGATGGTTGGTTTCGTAGTAATGGGACATCTCGTTGACTTAGGATGTCCTCAACTTCTTCAAATGTTACTGCTTGTGCTGCCAAACCTAATCATCCGCATATATGAAAGATTTTGTGTCTTTAGGGGTGGGTTGGTCGTTTGTATATATATTAAATAGTATAGGAGCAAGTACACTGCCTTGTGGTAAGCCGTTCTTTTGGTTACGCCATCGGCTGATTTTCCCCTGAAAATCCACAGCGAATCTCCTGTTATGCAGCATAGCCGCGATCATCTGCACTAGCGAGAAGTCACCTGTCATTCTGTACAGTTTACTGAGGAGTGTGCTGTGCGACACTGTATCGTATGCAGCGGTTAGGTCGACGAATACCACTCCGGTCACTTTCCTTAGTTCGAACCCGTTTTCGATATGTTGGGTCAGGTTTAGTACTTGCCCAGACTTTCCGGGTCGGAAGCCCGCCTGCTGGGGTATTTAGTAACAATGCCTATAATAATGCCTTACGTAGGACAGTTAGCCACGTTACATTCGTTTTCAAATACTCTAACTTCGTTCTTAATGTGTCCCTATATGATTGATTAATAAAGGTTTTCTTTGGCACGTAACACATTTGCAGACAATGTTTTTTAGCATCCTCATGTATGGTTTTAAAAAGTATAGTATCATCGACAAACTATTCACAATATTTCGCGCAAAACTAAATGTACATCAAAGTGTTGTAATTAATGATTACATTATGACGATGGATGTAATATATTAATTTGTGAATTAATGAATTTCAGCGTCGATCCGTTGCCCGCGGGGTGTTTTAATAATATAACTAACGCATTATCTCGTCGGATAATTGACTGTCCGCTTACAGACCGTGGGAAATGTTATTTCGATGCAATTAGTTTGTTCAGGAAGGATGGGGGCAGACATGTAAGTGTTGCCGTAAAAATAAACAACCTTGTTTATATATTTGCCAAAGGCCATGCTTAGCGTAATATTCAAGTTGAAATTTCGGATTAATCATAATTACGATCGTAATCCAAATTGTTAATCTTGTTGTGTTTATCATACTAATTGTAATTAGTAACTCGATAAACACATTTACAATCAAGAGAAAAGTCTAAAAAATTACATATAATCAATACTACATGATACACAATACATGTATTTTAATGTGCAGCCAATCATTTATTTAAACCAGGCATTGGGTATCTTTTTTGTGCCTGGAGCCATTTATCTTTTGAGAGTCGGAACAGAACACAAAATTATTATGTTCCAATTAAAATGATGTCAAAACAACGATAATAAAAATGCTCTGGAAGCGTTTTTTTTAAGTATTTGATTTTTTTCGTGGTTTTCTCTAAACCAATGACTTTTTCGAAAACTCACGGCACACCTGATAAGTTTTAAAAAATGCACATCTATAAAATGTTTCGCTGGCATTTTTTTTACATTTTATTTTTTTAAACCCAGATTTCATAGTAAAATTAAATATATTTTTTTAATTATTTATTTTATTATTAAGTATATAAACATCATTCTATTTATATTTTCTTATCTTTGCAGTTAAACCAGTATCACAGGCCCTGGCTCTGACTCCAGGTCCGTTTTCCTTGGGTTTAGGAAACATCGTCCAGCGGTTCAAGGTGTCATTAATGCAGATGCACAAGAGAGGACCTCTGATGAAAGTGCGGTACCCAAAGCGGCCCCTAGATGGAAACCCCTTCGCAAAGGTAGCTACCACACCATTCATAGTTGTATATATTATAGTCGTTTCCTAGAAGAAGAACCTCTTCAAACTTCAGCTAAGTGTCCAACTTTAGACATCACCTATTGTAATTAATTGAAGAACTCGTAAATGGGCAATAAATGTTTTATCTTTCTAGAGATGAAGGGTAAGATTGTTGGATTGAAAGAAATGTGTTTGTTGTTGCTAAAGTATTGGTTGTAATTTTAATGTATCGCCAATTATAAAATCTTAATCAAGAATCTGTTCACATTCAGTCGTTATCGAGCCTTCAAAATGAAGGCAACTACCAAGCAAGATGGCAACCTATGGGTTTTATGATTTACTAGCAAAAAAACTACCTTTCTCTATTTCTAAAATACGCATCCTTCTGTATTACAGAAGTGTTAATATACTTATTTAACGACCTTTAATATCTTATAAATATAAAAAATAATTATAAGCGAACATAGCCCGTGAAATCACTGTTAATAAAGTAATAAGCATTTTTATTTATTATTAATAAATAATGTAGCTTACGTTTTGCTCTTGACTATTGCACAGTTTCAAAAATAGTCTTCAGAAGAAATTTCAAATCAGTGTCTTTTTTTTCAGTGACTATATTTTCAGCTGTAACATTTTACTACTCAACATAAACTTGGCGCGTTTTAACATAACCAATTCCTTTTATCTCCGATAGCTCTTTAGTGTATCCTTTATGTTCAATTTCACCGGGTTTTTTTTTCAGGGAGTAATTTTAAAAACCCTCATCAAGAAGCCAAAGAAACCCAACTCTGCAAACAGAAAATGCGTCCTCGTGAGGCTGAGTACCGGCAAGGAAATGGTAGCCTATGTGCCCGGCATCGGACACAACCTGCAGGAGCACAACATCGTTCTCGTCAGATGCGGAAGGTATACCTTCAACACATCTTTCATTTAATTCCAACCATCTAAAGCGTGAATTGCACTAGGCTGCTTGCCAGCCGCTGGTAGTAGCACAAGCAAGCAGCGATTTATGTATCCAACTTTATACTCATACCAAGTAAATAGTCTAAAATTACAGGTATACTCGTACATAGCTATGAGAGCAAAGATGATTTAGCAGCTGGCAGCTGCATGTACTCCGTATTATTCCACCATATTATTCTTCAGCTGAGAATCGGATATGGAAAAATTTGACATATCTAGCAATAATTTATTTTATATATTAGGATCTTATATTTATGGATAAATTTTTATGTAATCAAAAAGAATGGAATATAAGAGTATACCACTGATATATCAAAATATAAAAATGCAGATCTAACTTACTTCCCAATTTGTCTTAAATCTTATATCATATTTATGTTTTATTTGCAGCAATATCATCCCAAAATAATATTTTCAAATCAATATTTGTATTTTAGTTCGTATTTTATGCACTGCCATACCGTTCATCTGATTGCGACAAAACTTTTAGGAGGTATTGCGTCCATTCCTGTGAAGGTTTTTTTATGAACAAAATTTCCAAAGCATAAAATTAGTAACTGGCCAAATATTGTGTTCTAAGGGAATATATATACATATGTGTGTCTCGATATTATCTCAGTTGGTTTATAGTGTTGATTGTTTTTTTTTCTTTTTCAGAGTTCAAGATTGTCCTGGTGTGAAGCTCAAATGCGTTCGTGGAAAGTATGACCTTCCTCATGTCGTCAAAACAATTCCGAATTAAAGGAATAATTATTGTAAAATTGTTATCGTGTTGTATTAAATGTAGAAATTAATGTGAATAAAAAATATTAAATTAAAATATCGCTTTTTACAAAATCACCCCATAAAAAAAGAATTCTTCGTATGTAAAATACAATGTACTAGTAACGTAAGTAATAAATACCTTATTTGGGAACTATGGAGAGTCTTGAACTCCATGCGAAATATCTGTTATTCCCATTCATCTGATTGGTTGGAAATCCTGTGATTTTACCAAAATCCATTTCAGCCGTAAAATGATATTCTAGCTAGACCAAGTTTGCTGCACAAATACTGGAAAAGCATACCAGAGCTCAGCAGTGGCATTTAGGAATGATTTTCGCAAACTGACAGTTCTTGGTCGACATACAACTGCATTAATTAATGTTGAGCTAGTTTGAGACGAGTTTGTAGGTTTTTGGTGGTTGCAAAAGAAATAAATTACTTGACTTCAGAGAAGCAAGGACCATAGTTGTAATGGTAGAACCAAAGTTACGTCTGTGTTCCAATGATTGGAGATGAGAAGTAAATGTGCCATTATTTATAAGACGAATTGCTTTTTTTAAAACGAGTCGATTATGTCAAAAATGTATTTTTAGGGTTCTTAATTAGTGTAAGTAGTATTCTTTTGTATTTATATGAACATAATTTTTTTAAAAAACATTGATTCAATAAATTGTCATTTTTAAATTTAACATTATTTTTTAACCGTCTTATTAATTAATCTAAGTACTTAAATTACAATAAAATTGAAGTTGAAATATCAATACAGCGCTATTTATATATTCAAATGACGGAATGCAACTGTTTCGAACAAAAAACATTTGAAAAAAAACATCGTTCCATCAATGTCAAAATGGCCGCTTCCTAAATGAAACAAAAATGAACAAGCTCATCGGCTGTATTAGAAATCGATTTCACGTGGTTTATTTGCACATTTCGGTCATAGTTGCCGGCGGCGCGAGCCACGACATAACCTCTTCGATCTTCGCTGTCCGATTTGAATGACATTTGCGCGTCGCAAATACGGGGCTTTGTCCCAAAACACACTTAAATGCCACTCGACAATATTATTTGCTATTCGGCTGAAAGGAAGGTGCACATTTTTTCACGTTCTTTTGAAATATGGGTTATGACAACTGGCGAGCTTAAGCCGGGTGAGTGAACAATCAAAAGAAACGGACATTCGTCTGTTGGGTGTGGTGTTTCAAAAAAAAATATTGGTTTTATCCACCTTTAACCCTGTTCGGTGGAATACAAATCATACTGTCAATTTGGCGTGAATTTTTCAAACCATTTTTTTTGCTTTAAAGCTAGTATTTGAAGTCTTCTTCGTAGTATCAATCCGGTGGATTGGTTTGCAGCAACAGAATCTTGCATCTCGATCTCCATTCATCTCGGTCCTCCGCAACCCTTTTCAGCTCAGCATAAGCGCTACAATTCATGTCCTCGAATACTTGCTGCAAATACTCCCGTCTAGGGCGCCCTCTACAGTTTCTACCCTCAACCATCCCCTCCACAATATCGTGAAGGAGACCATCGTGGCGCATGATGTGACCAATCCATCGGGCTCGCGTCTCTGAGATGGTTCTTATTAGTTGCCTATCTTCCTTGATTATTCTGAGAACCTCATTGTTCGTGACGTGGTCTCTCCAGGAAATTCCGAGAATTCTTCTGTACGACCACATCTCAAAGGCCTCTAGTCTTTTTTTATCACTTTCAGATAAGCACCATGTCTCACAGCCGTACATTAAGATACTAGTGTTTTAAGTATATATGTACTTATCTGACCTATTTTCATATATCACATTGGTTCTTGTATCCTTTAACTATCAGATGATGCATAAAAAATATTATATTTAACAAACGTTTATAATGTAACACCATACATGTAGTGGCATTGACACATGTGGTTTACAGAAAAATCGCTCCCGTGACGAAACCTAACGATATTTATTTACATGCTTTTCAGATTCCTGTAAATAATACATGTAGGTTGATAGAGGGAATGACTGCACTTCCAATTTCCAACCGTAAATGTCACAATGAGTACTGAAAGTAACAAAACGATATATCACGTCAACCGATGTCAACGGTCGGGGAATCTTTGACGGCATATGCTTACAACCGATGCGAAAGGGTTAAAAGACCAAATGGTCTCATAAACATTCGTGTTTTATTTATTATTTCATATAACATACATCGGTGTGACTGTAAAACTTAAGTATGGCGTATTTTTTCATCCTATGCCCATTTCTTTTATCGCACAACCCGTTCATAAGAAATGTCCCTAAAATGATCTCAAATAATTTTACTGTTACACGTAAAATGTGTGCATAACAGATTTGAAAAAAGCTTTTTTTTGTTCCATTTTAGAACATTGTCCCAAGTACAAATGCGGATATTTGCAACATGGCGTCAGGCAGTGTGCACTATGAAAACATTGCAAGAGATTGGCACCTCTTTCGGTACCTAATACGGTACTCGAATTTCTTTGTATTTATTTTTCCGGCTTAGGCAAATAAAGTCTACGAAATTAAACAGCCTTTTGAGTTAAAATTACCGAGATTATAGAGCAGATGCGATTTTGGGAGAGCACTTCAGATAAAGAACAATACTTCTATCTTATGTAAAATAAGTATATTCTTGTACCTATTTACCTTTATATTGTAAGTATTTAAGAGTTTTACGCAAGACAAAAACGACGATTTAAGGTTAATTTTAACCGTGTTCTATAGATTCGTGGTGATGCATTTTTTATATAAACACATACAGAAGAATACCGACAGATGGCGATAGTAATTCTGAAGTATCATCTGTGGAATTCTATGACGCTCATTCTATGATGTAGAGTGTTGATCCGCCAACTTTATAGACTACAGTCCGAGATTCACGCATCATCCTTATAATTACAGGAATTTACTATGATTGGGTGGTCTTCACGGGACGATTTTCGTCTACACAAATTTTAATTAAAATGCTATGACTGGCATTTTACTGGTAAGGGATCAAATTCTCACCAAACTGGGGTATTTTAGAGCTAAGATAT
Organism: Glossosoma conforme; assembly: GCA_022606575.1. NCBI lineage: Eukaryota > Metazoa > Arthropoda > Insecta > Trichoptera > Glossosomatidae > Glossosoma > Glossosoma conforme. The sequence continues at coordinate 12,453,714 of JAGTXR010000013.1, forward strand.
CTATTAAAAATATTATTTTTTAGTCTCCGTCGGGGATCGAACCCACGACTATTGGTTTGCAAAGCAAACGCTTTGACGTTTTGAACTATACCCGCCGGGATATCAATTTATAAGCAATATAGTATTTTTTTTCTATTTTATGGCCAAATTTTGTTCTAAAGATGATAATAAAAGTAAAATTCGTTTTTTAAGTATCCGGAGTACATAAATTAGAATAAATGGTATTACTTCGGATATTTTATTTTTCGCTCGCATTAAATGCATCATATTTGAGAGTGACAACATCGAAATCACGTTTCTCTAACGTCAAATGAAGGGATTCAAGCAATTCCTCACTCGTATCTTCTGAGGATAATCACTTACATTGTAGTTTCAAATGATAACTTTACAAAGAAGTCAAATTGAGCTCCCAGCGAGGTCACTCCGTCTGGCATGAATGTGTCCACTTGATCTGTTTCTCTTAATTCTTCAAGCGCATTATTTGTTATTAGAAGGCCAGCTTAGGTTACGGAAACGACCTTTTTTTTAATTTTTCACGTTTTTTTCTTTACATATAACAAATTGATAAAACAGGACACTTATACTTCATATAGGTAATCAAAGGATGACTTACAATCACTAACTTAATTCATAATATTGAAAAATGATATAAAAAACCTTAATTGTATGAGGTTTTTTTAATATAAATGTCTAAATAAAATAAATAAACCAAAAAATAAACTGTGTTAATTTTTGTAACTTAATATAATAATATTGTAAGTAGAATACAGTTTATTTGTAAGGTAATTTAAAGTACCAAAATTAGCTTAATTCATAAAAAAAAACTATATTTTTTTAATACATTAGTAAAATATATTAACTATTTATAAGATAATAACTGCATGAATTTTAGTATCTTTTCTTGAAATTGCGTTAAAAATAATAACACCTTTGGACCTATCTAATAAATGCATTATTTAGGTAGGTATAAAAAAGTATTCACAAAAACATGGCTAAAATATCGCTGGCAACACTGTCAAATTAAAATGTCAGCCTGATATTATTTCCCGGCCTCATCCAAATCAAACACATGTCACTAGAGCCTGCGACCTTTTTCTCGGCAATCCGAAATGTTTCAATTTCACATTCGGAAATTGCTCGCTCCCGCGTCTGGAGAGCGTTCCTTCCGGTCCCCGCCGGACGTGGAGGTTTCAAATTCAAATTGCTTTACTTTGTTCCGGGCTCGCGCCATATCCGAGGTTGTGCGGACGGCTGCGTTTGCTTATTCAATTCCTTGTGATGCTAAGTGACATGTTTCGGCGAGAGCTGGCACGATTTTTAAAATAATAATAAAAGGGACCCTTCTCACGGCGTCATTAGCATAAAAAGATATGCGTAATGCTCTGAGTGGAGTGGGAAGAACTCTAGAAAATATTGTAATACAAACAGCTTATTATATTCAACCAGACGAGTCGACGTCATATTTGTTTATTTACACACCACTTAATCAGATTTTTAAGAAATAAAGTACGCAGCGTATTGCCTAAACCTTTTTTTTGTTCAAAATAATATCTTAAAACCGTTTTTCATGTTTTATATACATACTTATACTGTATTTATAATATTTCAAAAAAATATTTTTCAGGCGTATCTTTCTTTCGCTCTTTACGGGTTCAGCCACCGGGGAGTAAAATCGTAAAAAAATCACAGTCATACTATTTAAGTAAAAAAAAAACATATTTATTATAACAATTTTGTAAATAAATTTCACACGAATAAAATTCAAATATTTGGGATGTTTCGTAAATTTATTCACCGAATAATTCATGAAAGCTTCACGACGCCATACTGTTTTTAATTGATTCAATAAAATAAGATTATGAATTGTTATCATCATCAACACAGCTGACTTTTCTATAAATCTTTGACTCTCTCTATCCTGAAAATTCACCGAGAATACAAGTATAAATAGACGGAGCTTCGGGATGCAGAGTTAACACGGGAAGAAACAAATACCATAGTGCCTTATATAAATTTATGTCGGAAATTTTTGGCGATTATCATTAGCATGTATCCGTCCACTGTTGAACGTAATCCTCCCGCATGAGTTTCCATCCTCTTCGATCCTCTGCCTTCCGCATCCAGGCCACTCTCGCTATTCTTCTTATGTCGTCAGTCCATCTTGCAGGGGGTCAGCCAATGCTTCGTTTGCCATTTCTTGGGCGCCACAATACTTTTCTTCCCCATTGACCGTCGTATCTTCGACAGATATGTCCTGCCTATTGCCACTTGAGTGTGCTTATTTGTTGTCTAGCCTCCAATACTTGAGTTCTTCTCTTTGGCGGATCCATTAAATGTAGCGACAAAAAACAAATGTTTTCGTCGATGTTTTGATTTAAAACTGTCATATTTTTTTGCCGCTCCTTGAGATCTCATCCACGCTTATTAAATCTGTATTTTTAATATTAGTTGAAAAATATTTTACCTAAAACAAAAATAAAATGTAATTTACAAAATAACAACGTCATAAATGGCTTCCATGCCATAATAAGGAAGCGTTTCGCTTCTCTGTGGGCACGCGTTCGCGGCAGTCCCAACGTAATGGTCGCTGTGAGCGCGGATAGGTGGGACTCACGGTTGAAGGGCCACTGAATGCGCCTTCACGTGGCCATCCAGAGGGGATCCGGTGCTCCACTCACTGAGTAGTACAATAATAACAATGTGGTGTATTTGTACATGCCGATTTATATTTTTATTTATATTTTATTTCTATTCTGTTGAATTTAAACTTGGATTTTTTTCTGTATTTGCTTGGAATTATTGTATATAAAATTTTGATTATGACACTAGTGGCTTAATAAAATAAATTTTATAATTATAAATATGACTACTAAAAAATGATATAGCCACTGCAATGAACATCCTGACACCAGATGTCCAATACATAATGCTATGTGCTTGTAAACCAACTTCCTATGTGCGTCACCTAATTGTTAAATACATTCTCACATAACGATGCGTCATACCCTTTATTAGATTTCGACCCAATCCTTTTCCAGAAAGCGCTCCAGCGAAGGGTTGTCCAGGTCAGGGGTTTGTAAAATAAATACCTACTGAGGTAGCCAATAAACATCGAGTAGTCTCCATTAACCACCCACTGCTAGGTTTTGGAAATATTGTCAAATGGACATATATTACTAGAAAAGTAAAATTCTTAAAATTTATTTTAATTTACTATATGATTATGTATCTAATTGGCTACGGAGTTCTTTACAGTACTTTACGATATCTTACCTAATTTGCACAACTTTTAAACCGCTTCCTCCACTTTGGAAATTGTTTAACCTCTTTTAACTCTATGCTTCAACATTGTGTGAGATTTGCAGCTACATTCGACCAAAAAAAATGTAGCCTATTTCCCACAAATGAGGATTCTCCAACTCTTGCTCTTTTCTGTGTATTCATATAAAAAATATATAAAGGAAGCTTGTGGTGATGTTAAAAATAATATACATGAGAAAACTGAAAATCTCAAGCCATTCGTCTGACTGTTTCGTAAGATTTTCATTCAAAGCCGTATTTGATAGAAAAAACTGTTTTTACAATACCATGTTTTGTTGATCATAGTTTAATATAATGGATTGCTTTCTCTACAGTTTTGGAAAGCGTATTGCGGATGTGCGATCCAATCCAACAGTTTAGCAATATCGGTTTCCAATATTCAAACTCCAATGGCAATTCGATTGTTATGTAAGCTCTCGAAGAAAAGTTTTTGATACTATTAGCCGTAATGGGGAATTGAGAAACGTGCTTTCTGATTAAATACTCCAAATATTTATGAAATATGTACCAATAAGACATTCTTACCTCGAAAGTATGAGTTTTTAAATTTCTACGTAATATGACGTTGCATCAAGTATCAATTGCACTGAAGAAATACTGATTTCAATCCCATTAAGGTTTAAACGTAATCGATGTATTATATTTTCTTACAGTAGTGTAGTAAATGTTCATAAAAATTAAATAGCTGAAAATGAGAGACTCCAGCTCTGGCAACAAGTCGCATCAGAGAATTTCATTACTCGAAAGAAAGGCCTTCCAAATGGAAAGAACCTTGACTGGTGGACCTGCAAATCCCTGAACAGATTGAGAACCGGAGTTAGTAGAACAAAGGACAACCCCGAGCGCTGGGGGATGCTTCGACAGGGAGAGTCACTATTGTGTGACTGTGGAGACCTACAGACGGCCTCACACCTAAGATCCTGCTCCATGTGCCCAACAAGCTGCACATCTCAGGACCCAATGCGGGGCAACACACGAGGGATCGATATTGCCAGATACTGGACAAAAATAATTTTACGTCGCTGACACGAAGAAGAAGAGTACAGGATATAAGTATATAAAACATGAAAAACGTTCTGATGATATTATTTTGAACAAAAAAGGCTTAGGCAATACTCTTGACTGCTTTATTTCTTAAAAATCGGATTTAGTGGTGTGTAAGTAAACAAATAATAAGAACCATCTCAGAGAGGCGAGCCCGATGGATTGGTCACATCATGCGCCACGATGGTCTTCTTCACGATATTGCGGAGGGGATGATTGAGGGTAGAAACTATAGAGGACGCCCTAGACGGGAGTATTTGCAGCAAGTATTCGAGGACATGAATTGTAGCGCTTATACTGAGCTGAAAAGGGTTGCGGAGGACCGAGAGGAATGGATATCGAGATGCAAGATTCTGTTGCTGCAAACCAATCCACCGGATTGATACTACGAAGAAGAAATAAACAAATATGACGTCGACTTGTCTGGCTGAATAGGGCAAGACACGGGCTATCGATGTTGTCAGATACTGCGCCAAAATAATTCGACCCACTCACACGAAGAAGAAGATTAAAGAGCTGATAAAATGATAATAATATTTCCTTGTACTATAAGAGATATTAATTATCTATAAGAGATAACGTGTCAAAAAAAATATCTCAATATTCATATTTCAGGATCAAAGAAAGTTATCGGATATGCATCTAAGCTATGTTGTGCTTTGCTCAACAGTTTTTTTACTGTTGGATCCTTTATCATTCACGGTTTCTTGAAGCACATCAATCCTGAAACGGAGGCTTTCCTTTTAACTGACGAGCTGAATCCCGAGCCTCACTTAGGAAAATATGGTTATCCAATGAACCGCAAACGTCTCCAGGAAATGGGTTGAATTGTATACTGGACAAATACAAATATACACATTCGAGTTTATGACATGATAAAACATATATCCGCTTCACATTTAACAATCTAAATCAGTGGTATTTCAACATTTAAAGAGACACAGTGCACCTTAAATTATAAATACATGACTCATCAAAATATAATCTATGAAAAAGTCAACCCACAAGATCATACGAGTAGTAAAAAATATCTTAAAATATATGACACTAAAATATTTTAAATAATAAAACATTCCATTACTTTTAAAAAATGATCTAGGTACCTATTAATTATATTAATATTATGTTTTAAAAATACCTAGCTAAACTTGAACTAACAATTTACCAGTAACTTCTCAGAAAACTTCTTATTAACCACTGATAGCCTTTTAAATTCATAATATCTACCTGAATTCTTATTATTTTTTATCCATTAACGCACTATAAACGTTTTTAGTACCGAGAAGGCTATTATGTATCTTCTTCGTAGTATCAATCCGGTGGATTGGTTTGCAGCAACAGAATCTTGCATCTCGATCTCCATTCCTCTCAGTCCTCCGCAACTCTTTTCAGCTCAGCTCAGCATAAGCGCTACAATTCATGTCCTCATTATATAAAGCAACTTAATGTTTTTCAATGCGTTTATTATCATCAGGTATAAAAAGAATGAGTAGTATGATTTAGGTGCTGTTCTATCCTTGGCGAATATTTTTAAATAGAAAACTTACTAAAGAATTACAAATTTATATGTATTTATTATGTTTACAACATCATATTTTTTTTATTTGAATTGGTTTTTTTTTACAGTTAACAATACATTTTTTTCTTCATTGAACTCATAAATAAAGCACATTTAAGTGTAATTTAATTTTAATTAATATTCCATTTCTTTAGATTTATTTCACATTTATATAATCTAATTTTATATTATACAATTTAAGAGATTCTTAAAGTTACGCCAATAAATGACAGTTAACATTATTATCATTATTTAGTTATTACATTTCATGTTATCAATATAATTATGCGATTATTTCCTAATAATTATTTATTACAAAAAAAATAGTAACAATATCAGTTTCTGTTTGACTAACTCACGTGTCGGAATGAACTGCGACACCCATTTATGAATAATAATACAAATTAATGTCTAATTATTTGCCTATTTCGTTTGTTTAATGAACCGGGATTGTGTAATTCCGAAAGTTCCATCTGATTATTAACACAAATAGAAACCGTTCATTGTGTAACACAAGTTAATGACAAACATTAATTAGAATTTGTGTAATATGACGCAGGACCGAGTCCACCAAATTGGCAACTGCATTCTGAATCATGTTTCATTTAATTAATTACCCAAAGATTTAATATGAAAACGTATTATTTTTATGAAAACAAAGCCTTAGAGATGTGGTCATACAGAAGAATTCTCGGAATTTCCTGGAGCGACCACGTCGCGAACAATGAGGTTCTCAGCATAATTAAGGAGGATACGCCATCTCAGAGAGGCGAACCCGATGGATAGGTCACATCATGCGCCACGATGGTCTTCTTCACGGCATTGTGGAGGGGATGATTGAGGGTAGAAACTGTAGAGGGTGCCCTAGACGGGAGTATTTGCAGCAAGTGTTCGAGGACATGAGTTGTAGCTCTTATGCTGAGCTGAAGAGGACTGCAGAGGATCGAGAGGATTGGAGATCGAGATGCGAGGAGTGAGAAGAAGAAAAATCTGTCGTAAAAGCGACACACTAAAGTAGTCGATAAACTGGATGCATTAATGGGGGTAACCACTTTAAATAGTTTTAAAAAAAATCTTAAGTAACTTACAAAACAGTAGTATCATATGACAATAATATTTTTTCTGTATCTAGTCATTTTATCTAGTCATAAATTATATTTTTAAGTTAAAGTCATCTTTGCGCACATAAAGGGTCCGCCAAATAACTTTTTTTTTTAAACAGGGCGCAAAACATCGAGTGTAGCTTCGGCTGTGTGGCACGTAGCGCCGTCCTGTTGAAACCAATTGTTGCCAATATCCTCTTCTTCAATTTTTGTGAATAAAAATTCGTTCAACATGGCCGCGCCGCATGGAAGCGCCATTGATGGCGCTTTACGCACACTTTCTGCCACAGCAGCAATATTCTCGGGTCTACGCACTGTTTTTGGCTTTTCACGCTTTGGTTTATCAATGAGGATGCCAGTTTCTTTCACTTTTTTCACAACATAATGAACATACGGAGCTGACGGTGATTCTCTTCTTCCAAAATCCGTACGCAATTTTCGCACACATTCTGCAACATTACCATGATTTTCAAAGTAATGTCGCAATATTTCCCAGCGTTGTTCAAGCGTATACACAACCATATTCGTTTAGCGGAATGATAAAACAAATTACCTGTCAAATCAGACATGAGCTAAGAGTTATCATTCACGAAATAAGCACTAGTTAAAAAAAAAGTTAGATGGCGGACCCTATAGTTCAATCGGCGGTTGAAAGAGTATCCGGAGCATTTTTTTGGTGTTTGTTAATCAACATTTAGACGCTTATCAAACGATCAAGGCGACGGATAGACTATTTGATCGAATACCAAGTTAACGCTTTCAACGACACGCGGTGATCAACATGCAGCACAACCTATATCTTGGTCCGCGCCTAATGACATAAAATGAGAAAAGTGATTATAGCAATGTCGTTGGTTGCCACAAATAACTGTAATAAATTTTTGTAGTACGCTTTGCTATCTAAAGTTCCGCCGTATACATTATATTTTATATATTCCGATGGTCTCTCAAGACGACCAAATTTCAGAGCTTGAAGTTGAAAATATAAAATATAAATAGACATATTTCAACATTTGTTAATCTGCTTTTTTAAGAGAAAGAGTGAACTCGACGTTATCGGATTATGTTACAGTCCTTAAAAGTGAATTACTGTAAATATATTTTTAAGTCATATATTTTTCGTGATAATTATCATATGCGCGTACTTATTTTCGGTAAACTATACACAGTATGAAAAGCTTAGATCCAATATTTTGACCGCCATTGTAGGAGCACGCGTCGAAATATTGGGTCTAAACGATTCGCCACACACGGCTTAAACCAAAAGCCACAATACCACAAAACATAAGAAGTTATTTAGTATGAAAAGCTGCTGTATTGATGACTGATGACGTAATTTCAATTTACAGAATAATGACAAATTGTAGTGACATCTTCTTCAAGGAAAGGCTTACCGTGAATAATGCTGAACGGATATTTGAAGCAAGGAAATGTGGGTTCATTGTTTCACTAATGGATGTTGGAGTACTGCCGATAGATATATTATTGTATGAACATTCATTGATGCACTGAGTACTGACGTCTGAAGCGGATGACTGAATAAAGGCCATTTGAATGAATGTTTTGTACGATCCAGGATGCTTAACCCACATTCGGTGCATTGGGATACCATTGCATGGAAGACACTTCTGCTAATAGTTAAACGTCAAACGTGATACCATTAAATTCATTCAGGGTTATGTAAAAGGTTTTCTATGATTCGGAAATATTGTATTTTTCCTTGTATCCGTCAAATATCAAAACGTGCGCTGTTTATCTTATATATGAAACTGAAATGGAGTTTGTTTGCTTATTTGTTTGTGAGTAGTGCCGGCAGATACGACTGTGATGAGTAGTTATGATAAGTGGATATAATAGGATGGTAAATATTTTTGAAAACAAACTAATTTAAATAATATATTCTCTACTTCCGTGGCAATGAAATTAATAGTGATATTTTTTAGACTTACGTGTTTTATGGTCATGTTTGTTTTCGTTGTAATCTGTTTAAAAATTCAAAATTTAATTTGAACAATTTTATGTACCTACCGAACGAAACTTGGTAGCAATGCTAGTATTTAAATAAATGGTCTCCACTGATTGCCGTCATTTAGTTCTGTCAGTTGCCTGTCCAAGACATCTCTGTACCCGAAGGTCCACCTGGAAGTTTATGGGTTTCGGATGACCTCCATGGCAGAAACCCGAGGACTAGAAGAGGCAGTTTTAGTATTCGAAGCATATTCGAAATCGAATGGTTATCCCGCCGTTCTGCAACATATAGTCTTAAGGATCGGCTAAATCCAACCAGCATCACGCGTTTAACATCATGCTTTGACCCATCCAAATTTTGGCCCGCGCGCAATGTTGCTTCGATTTGCTTGATTTAACGAGAACCTGCTATTGCCGCTGGTCTTTTCTAATTAAATGAATATAATTTTAGATCATATGGGCGTCTGTCAACCCTGCATAATGCCATTGATATAATTCCACAGCAGGATATCGGGGTAAATTCTTTCTTCGAAGCACATCGCATTCTTCCGTTCACTAATGATGTCGGGCGTTAAATTTCTATCGCATTACAAAATGGCGTGGCGAATAGTAATGGTTGCGCAAATGTCATTCTTCAATGTTTCATTGCCATTGTCAATGATGATGGTTGGCGTTAAATCTTTTAAAAACTATTATTTGCTTTAATAAATTTAAAGTTTAGCCTCGTTGACAGTCCAGACTGCCCATGCGGCAGCCCCTTGCAGGACGCTGAACACGTTCTTAACATTGACAACAATGTTTGAACACAGAAGTCTGGACCGGTTGGATATATCATGATGATTGATGCATTTTCTGTATTCGCGGCGACCTTCGGCGAAGAAGTCTAAAAGTCCAAATTTTAGCGTCTGAACTAAAAACTATTATTTGAACCTTTACTTTATTCGAAATGTACTCTGAAAATAATGCCTTGGTAAGTGCTCCCAAGATATATAATAAATCTATGTTACAACTAGTTTAAGTTTAAATGTACTATAAAATTGATGTTAAATTGTAGCTCGTATGCTGAGATAAAGAGAGTTGCAGAGTATCGAGAAAAGTGGAGATCGAGATGCAAGATTTTGTTGGTGCAAACCAATCCATTGAATTGATACTACGAAGAAGACTATATTACCTCAAATAATTATATTATTTAATTCAAATATTGTTCTACAAGTGTTTTTACATTTTGTAATACAAGAAAAATATCGTGTTAATATGTCTATTTGACAAGTTTATATAATTCGAGCAATATGAAGAAGATATAAATTACACCAAACAGTTATTTTCAAAATCTCGACCTCCTATGCTGAAATCTGCCATCATCTTCTAAGACTCTTTCAACTGCACAATGGAATTTCACAAAATGATATAATGGCATAAACTTGTCATAAATGCATGTCTCCTTCGAGTAAAAGCAGGCGGGAAAAAACATATCCAACTTCTATACATCGTCCATTCTAACCTCGAACTTCTCGAATGGTGGGTTGGGTAGCAATGGTAGAAGGCAGTAAATGTAAGGACTGGAAAGGTCTCTCTACCTACTCTAAATTCTGTCCACCCCCATTGTTGTATGTGATTGCATGCAAAATGGTTGCAGAAAGAATGCGAAATATTATTTTACGGCCATGAAAGAAAGGCTTAAAAATGCAGTGATCGAAAACAATGTTATACACGAGGGAAATAAAAAAAATATATTAAATAAATGTTTACATTTCAGATCTAGTAGAATTTATCAAAAAACCAAAAGACGAAAGAAAACGATCTTTTCTTCTTCGTGTCAGCGACGTCAAATTATTTTTTTCCCAATATCTGGCAACATCGATAGCTCGTGTGTTGCCCAGCATTAGGTCCTTAGATGTGCAACTTGTTGGGCACATGGAGCAGCATCATAAGTGTGAGGCGGTCTGCAGGTCTCCACAGTCGCACAATAGTGTCTCTCCCTGCCGAAGCATTCCCCACCGCTCGAGGTTGTCCTTTGTTCTACCAACTCCGGTTGTTAATCTGTTTAGGGAATTTCCGGAAAGCAAACGATTGATTTGAACTTTAATATTTATAATATTTTATTATATTTTTTATGTAATTGTATGCAGGAGAGCACCGCCGGTCAAGACTAGTACACTCTACGACGCTCGGCCAGGAAGGCTGAACGCTGCATGCAGGAAACGTGTATTGTGTTTGTATTTGGGTGTGGATTGGGGAGATCGCAAGTGCATATTTATTTATTTCTTGAAGAGATCCAGATTTTAGGAAGGAGGAAACACAGACGCTAGAAGAGCATTCCAAAACTTATCGGTGGTGTTAAGGAAGAACCTTTGGAAACTGACAGTTCTTGGTTAACAAACATTAATCGCGTATGGATTTTCAGCAAGAATAAGACGAGCTTGTCGGTTATGTGGTGGGTGCAGAAGGAATTAGTAATTTATGTTCCGAAGAGCAGCTACCGTGGTAATAACGATAGAAAAAAGTTTAAAGTATAAAAGTATAAAACAATATGTTGAACTCTCTAAGAATGGATTCACATTAGATTGTTTACATATCAAATTTTAAGTCTAAATACTTATAAGCGTTACATATAAAAAAGATACGTTTGTACGAGTAGCCGTTGTATCGACCCTTTATCAAATTTCGTACAAGAATAAATGTTATCAGGTATTTACACTATTTGACACAAAACTATGTAACTGTTTCTTATCTACACTGATTTAAACATTGATACGTTACGCATAAACTTTCTAGTGCGGACCCAACATTAAAGGTTTTTATAATAAAATATATATTAATTACATAATTAGTGTCTGAAAGAAAGGAATATTTCTTAAACATTTGAATATTTAAAAAAAAAAATTGCCATCTTTAAACAACAATGCTCATTTATGGTAGGTACTTAACTTTTCAACGCATGAAACAATTTCATTAATTGATATAAAAGGTATTATTTTTCTGCACGTTTGCAATAGCAAATAATATATATAAACCCAACATTATTGACGTAATAATGTGTAAGTAAATATCCTTAGTAATTCATTAACTTGCAGACTGAATTCGCGAAGCAGCTCTCATAACCGGTCCTGAAAATGAGAGACTCCAGCTCTGGCGACAAGTTGCACCAGAAGATTTCATTACTCCAAAGGAAGGCCACCCAACTGGCAAGAACCTTGACTGGCGAACCTGGAAATCCCTGAACAGATTAAGAACCGGAGTTGGTAGAACGAAGGACAACCTCGAGCGGCGGGGAGTTCTTCGGCAGTGAGAGCCACTACTGTGCGACTGTGAAAACCTGCACACCGCCTCACACCTAAGATCCTGCTCCATGTGCCCAACAAGCTGCACACCTCAAGACCTAATGCTAAGCAACAAACGGGCTATCGATGTTGCAAGATACTTGGCAAAAATAATTTGACGTCGCTGACACGAAGAAGAAGAAGATAAATTTGCTAAAGTATATAGTTAAAAGAATTTTCTAATATGTAGTTGTTTATCTCTGCTTTCAATTTTGCTTAGCATCTGCAACAATACAGTTACATATTGCCAAAAACATTTCCATATATGCACGAAGTAACGGGACAATCGCTTGGGAATACCGAGAGTTATGAAAAAATTTAGTAAGAACGACGTGCTTCTAATTCACCCTTTATCGTCACACAGCCCTGGTCCTTCGCTTGGTATCTATTTACCTGATCTTAATTCTAAACCCTTAACAATTTGACTCGCAATACTTGCACCTTGCAGAGGACATTGTGAGATGCGCGATATTGTCTGAGAAGATTAGACGAGTCTGTGATGGACGTTGTGTTAATAAGGAGTGAACGGTCGCAAGAATAACATGTCGAAATTGACTATAAGATTATTTTTATCAATGCAGTTTTGAGATTTTTTTTAATTAAGAGGTATTTTTTTAAATCCCTAAAAATTTATTTTATGATCTACGTTTTACATAAGCTTGCTTACAGCATTCTCAATTTTAAAAATAAAAAACAATCATCTTAATTAACAGTGGTGTCTTTTTGGTGGATTTGTTTCCTCTTTCAATTTCCGTTCATAATTTGGCGCCACACGCTCTTCGGAACTTAAAGATCTAATTCCTTCTACACACACCCACAATCGACAAACTCGTCTTACACTTGCCGAACATCCATACACGGTTAATGTGTATCGACCAAGGACTGGTAGTTTCCAAAGTTCCTTCCTAAATACCATCGGTAAGCTTTGGAATGCTCTTCCTGCGTCTGTGTATCCTTCTTCTTATAATTTGAATCTCTTCAAGAAACAGATAAATATACACTTGCAATGTCCCCAACCCATACACAAACACTAACACAACACACTTTTTCCGCAAGCAGCGTCCAGCCTCCCTGGCTGAGCATCATAAGTGCACTGGTCTCGACCGGTTGTGCTCTCTTTCATGTAATTACATAAAAAAATAGCACAGTTCTGTCAATGACTTTACTCGGCCCAATCAATGATACAGATTTAATGAGAATAACGCTTAAAATAGTGCTATTTTCATTAATCATTTATTAATTAGTTAATGTTTTATTGATAGGGTAAATTTTAACATAATTTCAAATATGTCCGTTAATACATACGAAGTTCAGTACATATATCAATAGTTTTGAACATTTCAGTTTTTTGCCTTTAATACGAGGCATAAAAATCTTTGTACAACTCGTGAGGTCTATAGACAGGATCCTCGATAAAAAAAATGCACCTACGAAGTTTATTACTGTGTCTTACGACCAAAATAAAATTTAGTATGTTTTATTCCTGCTGTTGTTGAACAACTACATCAAACATATATAATTATTAATGGAATTCGTTATTTCAAACATAATTTATTTACTACACATGTTAATACAGAAAAGGTGTACCTTAAATCTAAGAGTATCACGTTCAGTAATTTATATCATAGGATTATGGATATTAACCATTTCGCATCGGTTGTCGGTATATGCCGTCATTAGATTCCCCGACCGTTGACATCGGTTGACGTGATATATCATTTAGCTACTTTATTAGAATAGTTTTTTATGCATCTGATAGCTAAAGAACACAAGAACCAATGTGATATATGAAAATAGAGCAGATAAGTACATTTATGTTTCAAATTCTAGTTTTATAATTGACAGTATAATTTGTATTCAAACCGAGCCGCAATGAAAGGGTTAAAAACTGTATTAATTAGTACATTTAAAAATAATACTAGGTATTTCGAATGTCTTAATAGCTTTACTTTATTTGATGCATAAATTAATTGATTATTTTTCTTTATAGATCACAAAATGGCGCATGAATCGTGTTGAATTGTACAAAGTCTCTTGCGTGGGTCAGCTAAAAATGGGGGAAACCTGCAATAAATAATGATTTTCGGGGTAGATTCCGCGTTATGTACTCAAACCCTTTCGATAATTCCCACCAATAGTGACCGTACAGTGTCCCCCAGTTTACCACTCGAATCCCCCGCGTAAATAGGGGGTTTATCCATCGATAAAAACCAATATGCCCCTTATTGTGGCTGATGTCGGGGCACCGCATGCGTGGTGCCGGGAGAATCCTTCCGCATCTGGCAACTTCCTTAAAATCAGGGTTGCCTGCTACATAATAAAACATAATTATTTTTTTTAGTATTTAATAATGTTACAAGTGAGTAGAAGTCACCGAAAAACACGTTTTTTTTATGTAATTAAAAAATTTATTATGATGTAAATCAATTTCATATTTTACTTACCCATAATTATTAGAAGTGGACGGACACAGGCTGATGATGATGATGATGATTAGAAGTATAATGCTCGATTTATAATATGTAGGTCTCAAGTTCAATCCCTGACGATGCCCAAAAAAGAATAATTTTTAACTATTTATTAACTGCTTTTAATCCAAGTCATTATGAAATTGTTAATTCACTTGTATTAAAATGCCAGTCATAGCCTATTAATCAAAGAAACCACTCATTTACATCAGTTCGTGTAAAAATGATAAATGCGTATCTAATTGCTGAGCTCTAGTTAAACGACGTTATCAAATAATCACATCACTTGCATCTCTTATTCATCCTTAACAATAGCAAACGTCATAGAATACACAGTGAAATTTATACAATCTATCAATATTCTTAAGGATGTGCTTTCATAAAAATAAGTGACTTCGTAAATTTTTACAACTGGTGATTTACCCGCTCCCGTAACTGGAGCATATGGTTATCACGAGCTGCCGCCACAAAGCTCTCTAGAACATTATAATATATAAATAAATAACAACATAGAAGTACATTCTACAAGTATGTACGAGAATAGTTCACGACGGCCTTAGAATACGGCGCGAGGCCAGGGGCTTGAAGAAAAGGCTAACTGAACTAACTAACTACAATATTTAAGTTAAGACGTATATTCATCGTTGGTTCTATCTAGTTCATGATTACAACCCTGGTTGGCGCGTGCGGCCGAGCGTGCTTCGGATATATTATTTCCTAGCTAGTTTATAGGAACGGGGAGTTTAATCCTTTCATACGTGTTGGCATTCCGCATTCACCATAAATGCAGCAGGACATCTTTATCGTCACCATTGTTAATCAACACATCCATACACTGCTTTAAATGTACTGAATGTAAAGTGTTTAGAATACTTTATTTAGAAAATTATTTATATATATAAAAAATGCGCTTCACTTCTACAAAAAAAGTTGTCTTTAGTTATTTTTGAAAAAGATATTAAATATAAATAAATGAATGCTATAATAACATATTTTATATTTTTAAATGTTACATATACACTATATTTTTAGATAAGTAATTGATTATATAACCTTAAATCAAGGATTATAACAAAGTAAATAAAATATTCATATTCATTGAAATGCATATTTCATGATGGCTTCCAAGATGAGAGCCTAAGGGAATAAATTACATTCGGCTATGGTATACTATAAGTCTAATATATACGAGTCTTCTTCGTAGTATCAATCCGGTGGATTGGTTTGCAGCAACAGAATCTTGCATCTCGATCTCCATTCCTCTCGGTCCTCCGCAACCCTTTTCAGCTCAGCATAAGCGCTACAATTCATGTCCTCGAATACTTGCTGCAAATACTCCCGTCTAGGGCGCCCTCTACAGTTTCTACCCTCAACCATCCCCTCCACAATATCGTGAAGAAGACCATCGTGGCGCATGACGTGACCAATCCATCGGGCTCGCCTCTCTGAGATGGTTCTTATTAGTTGTCTATCTTCCTTGATTATTCTGAGAAGCTCATTGTTCGTGACGTGGTCTCTCCAGGAAATTCCGAGAATTCTTCTGTCCGACCACATCTCAAAGGCCTCTAGTCTTTTTTATCACTTTCAGATAAGCACCATGTCACATACGAGTATATGTTCGTATATCGTTAACCAGCGTTTTTCAGGAAATTGTATGATTAAGCGGACACTCCGGAGGTAAAAACCATTTGGCTCTAACTCGATACTCAAATTGATGTTACATTACTTGATTATTGGACACAAATTCTATATATTTTTATCATCATCTACACTTTAATAGTATGACTGTATTATTATGACACGGACAGATCAAAACATCACATACGGGGTTTTACTAGCTTTTTGTATGCGTTTATGAATAAAACTTATTATTTGTTATAACTTTATTGAAGTGAAAGGTTGAAAGTTCATACCAATTTCTAATGTGTTAAATGGATCTACGATCCTCTTATCAGCTCAACCCACATTATAAACTGTAATTTATCACTTAATAATCACAAAAATAATTAATTTCAAGCTATTTCTTCAACAAACAACAGTTAAAATGCGTTTATTATACAATGAGAATATTCCTTTTTCAAAGTACACAAAAGCAATTTATACTCTTTCTTGAAAAGCTACATAGAAGCTATGAGAGTTTTTATTCATAGGTAGCAAATCATGTTTACATATTACCCTACATCAACACAGTATATAATTTTATCTTTACTGCTACTTCTCTTTTCGATGTATCTATTTTTATACTAATTTCAAACTTAAAGTTCGTTATTTTAATCGAATACATATATGTATTTGATAATCGATATTCTCGTTACGATTCATATTACTCGTATTTCCAGGTGAATATACATTTATAAACTATTATTTTCAAAAGATGATTTTATGCATGTTAGGGAATTTCGTTTTAATAATTTATACATTTTTTTGTTTAAGTGCACAATACTTAATAAATGTGACTCATAACTAATTTTTCAATTAATTACTTATCATAACAATTATCGTAAATTCTTTATTTTAAAAAAAATTGCAATCTTATATACCTACCAAGTAATCGAATGTCTTAGATACAATATATACTAGGTAGTACCTACATTTATTTACTAGTTACACTTTAAAATATCATCAATTGTACATTTTAATTACTTCTTAATCATGAAATAAGAGCCCTTTTTTGTAAACAAACATAATAATTTATAGCAATTAATATAATATATATATATAATAATATAAATATTTGTAATATGTATACACGTTAGCAAAAGTTTTGTAATTTTCTTTTTTTACCTAGCATTAAATACGAATTTTCTATGTTATTTCAATCATTCACACTACTAGTAGCAAATGGTATGAAATCTCGACTATCTGTAAGTTAAAGGTGACTCTTACCGATTCGGCCATCTTTATTTTTATCGATGTAATTTATGTATTTCATGTTTGATAAAATATGCTGAAAAATCAATTTTTAGAATTAAAACAATTATTTTTATGACCATGTTCACATTTTATTGCTTTCTTTAAAAAAAAAACACAAATTAACTACAATTTATTAATTGCGATGTACAATATTATATGAATTAATCTTATTATTTATATTTTATAAATAAAAATGCATACTAAACAACACAAAATAAATCACTATGACAAGAGTTATCACAATTCATAAAAAATATGAATTTCTTACAGCTAAACAGTCGATAGGTAGGACAAATATATATAAGTGTAATTTATTAATTATCACGTAGTATTAATTAATTGTATTATTAATTATTAATATTATTGTAGTATCAATTATTAATATTATTTGAAAAATATTGAATTTCCATTAAGTAATTTTTACATCAGTCATAGTATTACAATACATATTTTAGTCTTTTGTCTCTTTAAACATATAATGTAGAACTAATTGAATATTTAAGTCAATGAAATATACACATAGTGAAATTTCAAGTAGGTATAATATGTATTATAAAGTAATATTTTGTACCACAAACGTGTAAATTGAGATTTATTTTTAACAAATATAAAAATTAAAGAAGAACACTATTTTTATTTTCAATTGTTAATTAAAATATACAATTCGATGCTTATAAATATAATATAATGAGTATAATATAAAAAACATGAATTATAAATCAAATGAAATGAAGTAGATTTTTACACTCCTTAATATTGTTTTTATAATTGTAAAAATAATATATTTATACCATTAACGGTAAAAACGGTGTAATAATATTAAGGAGTGGTATAAATTACAAAAATGTGCAATTTAATCAAACAGTTATAAATATAAATAATAATTATCTGAGAAAATAATCTCGTATCGATATAAATTAAAGAAGAAAACGTAAATAATCGTCAAATATTATTTTTAAGAGATCACAATAATAATTGTATTAATTATTTTAATCAGTCATGGATAAAATCCATTCAATTAAATAATAAAAAATATTTTTAAATCTATTATTTCAATCAAATGAATATGTATTAATTTTAAATTAAATAAGCGATTATTTTGATAAAGGCGGTAGTGAAATACCGCATTGAGCCAACTGTTTTCGCGCCGCTGCAAGTTCGAATTTCAATTCAATATTTTCTCTTTCCAGAAAAGCGGCGCGGATAGCAATTTCGTCTTCTTTGATGCGTCTCCTGTCTCTCGATTTCTTCGCGGCCGCGTTGTTCTTTTTCCTCCTCTCCGTGTACGAATTGTCTTTAGACGGATGATCGTATTTCAAGCTTCCATCATCGCTGTTATAGCAGTTGTTGTTCATATTGTTAGCTGTATTCACAGTGCGTCGCATCTTGGGATTGGATACCGTAGCTTGTCCACCGTTTGCCGCACAGATCTGTTCCAACATCCTCTTCCTGAATACAGAATATTTTTCAGCAGATTGGGTGTCTAATAAAGCGTCGACCGTTGTGAATCCGGCTGCTAAGCTCATCGGGTCTTTTGGATAAGCTTTGAAAGGTCTCGGCATCTTGCCGTCTCTTCCTGGGGTCACCATCGGGTAGTTTGGAAAGTGTGATTGATGCGATTCGTCTGATCCGGCATCTGACGTGACGTCGGACTCTGGTTTTGAAGGTCGTTTATCATTTTCTAATATCATCTGTTGACGGAACGCAGCTTGTAGAATATACGGGTTGAGGTGTTCCGTTCCAGGGTAGCACGCAGCGTATTCTGGTGATGCTGGACTAGTACTGTTAACTGGACTTTCCGCTTGTTCTTTATTGTCTTGCCCGTAGAAAGAAGGCGAACGATTTTCGCGTCGAAAATTATTACTGAATTGTTCGTCGTAGATTTGTTCAGAGGTTCTTTCTTCGCACTTGCTATTAACTGCACTGTAGCACGTCGAGGAAACTTGTTTAGAATATTCCTTGATGTTCGGAGACAGCCTCTGTGATAGGGCGATGTCTTCGTGATGGTCTGGAGTATGCTGACCTCGGTTGAAGCTCGGCACGGAGATCTCGTGATGATGATAATAAGGCTCGGAAGATTGACGGGATCTGGATAGATCTAAAGCACCAGATATGGGATTGGAGAAATCCAACACGTAGCCAGTGGAGCTTGGGTGATGAAGAGTAGCCATTTTCCTATAATAAACAAAACACAACATTAATATTACACCTTTTATTTTAAATATTACAATTTATTCCTGTTTTTTAAAATAAATAAAGATTTTAATAAATTAAGAATCCTTTGATCATTTAAATCATATTTTTGTTACGATTACTCACCAATAAATGTTGCAAAAAAGATGACGTCACTTTTAAAAAATAAAAAGTCGCATACTTTATATAGAAAACAGTAATGCAATTGCGTTTATTAAATATTATGTTGTAAAATATCGCAGGGTATTATCACAATATATGTAATAAAAAACGTAAATTTATGAACACAACAATTCGTGGAGCATTGATCGAGATTGATAGTATAGGGAAGTATGAACACTACTGAGTGTTGATGTAAGATGACCACAATATAAATGGCCGGCCTTCACGACAATGCCCGAACTGAAGGTTCGCCCAAAGGGGTAAGAGTGCGCCATATTCGCATTTCGACAACCCGTTTCGAGAGTGGGGGTAAACGGTCAACCAATGCTCATTTTTCGCAAGTACATTCGGTGAAGCAAGTAAAGTATTTACCGAACGCACAATTTCCGCACTATCGAAGGTTCGCCGTTAGCTGCGCGGCGCGTACTGAAACACCTGAAGCTTGAAGCATTTCCGTACTGTCATTGCGTATTGTATGCATTTTTCGGAGGTATATTTGTAACATGACTCGTCACATGTGGGTAGGAAAAATAATACCACTTTTATGTCACTAACGAGCAAACGAATTTAAACCCTTTATGCGTATTAATTAAGATGCATTTTTGAGTATCTGAATTTACACCATAATTTAAAAACATCTCAAAAAAATTTCATAGACAATATATATAATTATACCATCGTAAAAAAGGGCATTTTTAAAAATAGGAATTTAAAAAATACATATTATATTCGTAATTCAAATACAATATCATTTTCGCTCATTCATTCAATAAAATATATTTTTATTAATTTTATAATTAAAGAATGTTAGAGTTTATTATTTTTTTGTTTGTACTTTAAAAGATTAAACGTTGTTTTTCGTAACATAATTATTAACAGTATTAATTATATTTTGATAAGTATACATTTTCTTATAAATAACGAAGCATAATCGATCGCAAAGACTAAGACGATGCGGAATTCACTGTCAAACCCTTTGCTGCAATCATTCAAATGATTTTGGGTGATTTATTTAGATAAAATAAAAATTGTTTTTAAACATATGCGGCGAGGAAATTCAAAAGTTACTACCTACAAATACGACTCAACCCAAAAGCCGTGAAGTGTGTCATGAATTCATTGATTTATATTGCATTAATTTACAAGCTAGCTAATAGCCACGTTTGAAAAACACCAAAACCATGTTGAAACAGTGATTCTCATTCAATCACACATGACAGAAGGTATTTTTTAAAAGTTCTTTGGACGATTCGTTTGATTTAATTTTGATTTTAATTGCAACGGCGACACGTAGATGATAAGGCTTAGGAGGTTTCGATTACATGGACTATCAAAAATTCAAGTAATATATAATCAAAATTATGATAGAGATGATGTTGTGGCTTTTGGGTTAAGCCGTGTGTAGCGAATTTCTTTTAACCAATATTTCGACCGCAATTGCAGGGGTCTTCTTCTAAATCATCAATCCTGAAGAAGACCCCTGCAATGGCGGTTGAAATAATGGTTAAAAGAAATTCGCCCCCCACGGCTTTACCCAAAAGCCACAATATCACATCTGGCCGTGAAAACCTAAGAAGTTAGTTACGATAAAGATGTTTAACGTATGACTAGACATTTCTTATTAATCTATCATTCATTATCCACTTCCTAACTAGAGCATTTGGTCGTTATAATTTTTCTCTAAGCCAAGGATATTTTATGTATAGTTCTTGACGGTTTTCCAGGTCAGTAAGAACCCCGGAGCTCAATGAAAAAGCAACTACATTTTATGTTTTCTTGGTGCATCCAAAAACATGTCCGTGCCATGTAACCTTTCATCTCTCATTTAGATTTCATTAAATGATGATTAAAACTCTTCTAAATATACCTTGAATACTGTGTTTGCCTTCATAATAACCTCCTCATTTTGCTGTCGGGATCTATGCATAGTACATACTCGG
This sequence comes from Glossosoma conforme, assembly GCA_022606575.1. Classification (NCBI taxonomy): domain Eukaryota; kingdom Metazoa; phylum Arthropoda; class Insecta; order Trichoptera; family Glossosomatidae; genus Glossosoma; species Glossosoma conforme. The sequence continues at coordinate 12,475,704 of JAGTXR010000013.1, forward strand.
TGAAGTTTCGGTTGATATGACTTGTTGTATGAAAAGTTGAAAACAATTGTATAAATTTGAAAGAAAAAAAAGACATATGACACAGACTAACGGGTTACTTCGAAGTTACGTTTGTGTCAGTCATTTAGAATGCACACCAAAATGACGTCAATAAATAACCATTTATGCAAAGACTGTTAGAAAACTACCACCGCAACAGTCAACATCGTCCCCAAAACACGACTGTCTCCCTCAATTTGCATATCGAATTTGCACGGCGAAACGGGACGGCAGCAGTCATTTCACTTGTAGGTATGTTTTGCGAATCGAACGCTTTCCTTGTAAAAAGCATTAGCTGGCGACGTCCGCTTAATCCTAAAAGATTTACGACCCGAAAACATTTGCATATTTGCCAACTTTCTAAAAAAAATACCGATAAATGCCCAGAAGGGTTGTTTTGCATAGTGGCTGCAATGGCTCCGAAAGATAACAATGCTTTTCTACCTATGCAATAAAGAAATGGCTAGACGAAAGTCTAGGAAATTGTTGTTATTTTTATTTGGATGTTTTGAAAAAATTTCAAGTCTCGTCAGCGTAATGGCGCAATAAAGTATTATCGAAATAGTACGCTCATAATTTATGATTTATTTTTCAGTGTTGAGATGAATACTTGAAACTGTAAAATATAATAGAGCAATATAGTTGTTTATGTGGTATTGTTTTAAGTGTGTGAAAAATTAAGTCGTGCATATAAGACTGCAAAATTATGAAAATAATTTATAAAATTTGAAATAACATAGATCCAGCCACCTTTTGGGCCAAATCTTCTAGACGTATGGTCGCATCGGGATAAACAACCGATTTGCTTAAAAAATGCAATTATTAGATAATCAAATATGTGCAACTTACTACCAAAATATGCAGCATTCTTATTAAGCTAAAATCTGAAACAATGCATATAATGCATTCCGCGTGGGTTGGAGTATAGAGGTGACCTAGGATTAGGAAATTATATGGGCGGGGGACAGACCTGTATGACGATATTCAATCTTCATCGTATAAGCATGACGATTTAGTCACGTTTTTACTCGGCTTCTCTGCCGAATAGACGACAATCTACATAGTTGGAAGATGTTGAAATGACGCCCAAAAACAAACAACTAGGGTGTCGGCCGACCTTCGATGGAATGACGATACCATAAAAATAGCAGAAGGAAATTTGATGGAAAGGAGTGGAGGTGTGAATTAAAGGTTTATCTGTAGAGCTGATGATGATGGTATCACGGCTAATACTCAATAAAAAAAACATTTTAATGCTGTCAAATTACAACTCTGCAAATTTAACCGTTCAACATGTTTCGACTTTCGACGCAATTTTATGGCAATGAAATTAAAAAGTAATTAAGTAATAACTAATTAAAATTCTAACTCACAATTGAGAACGTTAATCGTTTGATTTATTGTTATATTTATTAATTGCATGGATATTTTTTCCTGGTGCAAGTACGATATTGCGAAACATTAAATTAATTAGTAATAACTTCAGATGTATGTTGGGGAGAACCCACAAATTTTTAGCAGAAACATTTTATTTTTAAAATATAGGTTGTAAAATTTTATTCATTCCGTTTCTCATAGTCGATATTATAACAAAAATATACACACAAGTTTTCATAACTTTTAAAAGCATTGTTCATCCTGTTATTACGCATTTGGTGGAAGAAAGCGTTTCCGATAAGTCCATGGGAACCGAAGATTCCCACGTCGACCCACTTTTATTGGAGGACCAACTAGTTCCCACAAAATGATGTTTTCTAAGCGCATATCAACAACAACTCGCTCAATGCAAAATAAGACATTTTATGTCATCCGTTATGGGTCCATGAATCAACAATGCCTATTCAATAAGAGTTATATCCCACCTACCTGTTGAAACATTGTAGTAAGCACTTCAAACAACATTTTGTAGCTTTGAAAAAAAATGCTGATCGATAAATGCTTACCAACTGACCTGAATTAGTTCATTTACGATTTTAAAAAATATATCACGGGATTTTTTTATTTTTATTTAACTCTTATTGTCAACGACATTCAGATTTTATTCAATTTACTTATTGTTTTATTATTAATAACAAATATTTTATCACTACGCGTGATGCCCATGGCATTTTCCTAAATTTACATTTTTTTAATCAAACATTATTTATAGGCATGCTTTGAAAGTTACTTCATTCATCTGTTTTTCAAGAATACCTAAAAATATATAACGTTCAAAATAAGCATTGAGGTATTTTATATTTTAGTTTAATTTACCAAAAACACAATTAATTTTTAAAAATAGTGTTTTTTAATATTACCTTAATTGCAATACGAACTTACAGTTAATTCTGAAATTCATTCGAAAAGAAGATAATAAAACATTGAGAAAATTAAATTAAATAATTCAGAATCAAAAGAATGCAACTGTCATGGAGGTGCATCTATAATTTCCAAAGTATATATATTTTTTTCTTATCGATAATATTATTAATGTATCTATGTTACGGAAATGGGAATGTATAAAAATATCTAGCCAGGTGCAATGCGTGTGGCTTCCTAACTGTATCCTCGTCCTCGATCAAGCATTGTGGTTTACCTGACATGAAAGGGTTGCGGCTGAAATGCACAAACAATAAATCGCCATACAGTTTTCCAGGCTTGTCTGTTGACAAATAATAAGAATGGCACATTGTGCACATATTGATCGCTATACGGAAATGATAGAATTACAATAAAACTATATTTACGGTACAGTGTTGCTCGGGGCTTTCAATAAAATATTTAGGTAATATTATAATTCGTATATCTGGAAAATAGTGCAAATCTAGCGCAATAAATGACAGCTTAATTTAAGCTGTATGAAGTTATTATTTGTACTCGAGAAAATATAGCGCGATCCTTGGTATACCTAAATAGTTGATATTTATTTAAAATTTTAGTGTTTCGCATTCTTATCCACATAACAAATAGCTTCTATCATTCCTTTTTTCAGTGATTTAAAGTACTTATTTTAACTTTTATATTAGCTTAGATTCTAGAAAATAGATTTTACATATTTAGATTAATAGTCAGGGATCGTGCTATTTTTTGTGTATAATACTTATTAATGTTCACAAATGAATGCAATTTAAAGATTTTATTAGTATTTTATGTTATATAAAAACAAATAAAATATATCCTACAATAATTGGTTCCAAACTTTAAAAAAATAGACCAAATACATCATTTTCTCTGCATGATATTTTTAATGTAAAAGGAATACATATAGTGTATAAATAATTATTTTATAGGCCATCTGTCGATCAACGTAAGTATTATTACAACGTTCCTCAAGTTGATTCCAATGGTGAAGAACTACGACATAATTAATTTGATTTACATTGAAATTGAAAATTATTATCGATATATAAAAAATATACTATTAAAAAATACATATATATATTAATCAATAAATGCATCTGTAAAATTTATAAACATTAGGTGATTTTCAAGCGCGATGCTTAACCTAAATGTTGCATCATTCTTTGCATAAATATGTCCTTACACGAAAAAATAATAGTAATCGCAAATGTGTCCCTTTAAAATAATTAATATGAACAACAAGTTAATCGTAATACGTGCAAGCAAAACTATTTTTTATTTGGTGTTACCTATACTTTTAATAAGGTAGTATTAATATATTGAAGTATTAATAAAATAAATTAATTATCTAATTACATTCCCGTAAATATTATAAGCGATTTTGATATTTATCATAATATATATTAATTTGCTTAAATTAAAAAATAAAGTATTATGAATAAAATGATCAGGTTTAATAAATAGATTTTGTATATATATATATATATATATATATATATATATATATATATATTTATATATATATATATATATACACATATACATATATATATACATCTAATATATATATTTTTAAAATTTTAGATATTGTTAGGGTAAGATTTTTTTTCTTCTTAAAACATGATTGATTATTCAAAAAATTAAGGATTGGCAATCATTACCGACAAAATAAATACAAATTTTCACATTTAATTCTTTTTGTTACCAAAGTAAAGTAGGTAGGCGTGTAGGTAATCTGAAGTTTCCAGTGTGGCTATCAGTCGAGATTGCTACACTGACGGGACGGCCATCTTGGGGCGATCCGGGAGAATGTTTTGAAAAGTGTCCCTTCTATCCACGTTATCCACCGCTCCAAAATCGCAATTAAAAACATTAATATCCTACTCAAAACAGCCAGAATCTTCTTTCTCGCACGACTCGAGAAATCACCGGAACAGGCGGACTTGCGGTTGCGGTACGAAAGGATCTGATTCAAATATATCGCAGGGGAAAATGCGGCGACTAAACTCGTCCCTTTGCGAGTGACAGTTTGTTATTATTTATCGGTGGTGTGGGTACGTGATAAGGATGAACGGGACGTTCTGTGATCAGGTCGGGGGCGTGGCGGGGATCTTCGAGGGATGGTCCGTTTGTGAGAGGACTGTCGTCATCTGCGCGCTCTTGCGAAGAGTTCCTTACAACAGTTTAACGTTGATACGTTACGCCATCGAAGCAGCTCTGATGGAAAGTCTCAACGCGGTGAACCTTCGACAGGAGTGCAACGCCAACGACATTTGTTTTGTGTCGAATCTGCTTTCTTTTAATGACGAAGAGCTGGAGAGCGATATCGGGGAGAAGATACAGAAGCTGATAGCCCACTTGCCGCTGCTGAAGCCAGGGAATGACAAGGCGAAGGAGGTTTATTTGCGATACGTGCCGCCTGTCGTGCAGCACTGCGTCGGAGTCTCCAAGTACACGGACGAGTGTCAGCAAATGTTGTCATACATGCTCATACATCCAGCTATCACCACAGCAGATAGAAAGTATGTATATTATGTATCCTGTTTTTAGTTTGCGGTAACATATCACTATGTTCAACTTGATAAAAATCATAGTTACTTTAAACAATGGCTTGCATTCTTTAGAAGCATTAATTAACGTGAGATTTTTCCAACAAAAATGTAATTTTTTATACTTGTTTTGATGACATTCACAGCAAAATCACAGACATAATACTCACTCATAAGATCATTTTAATTTTAAAATGTGTTTTTCTATTCCGAAATTTATTTTCATAGTTGATAGCTTTCAATTTAAGCTGTTACAGCGACTGGTTGGTTTTCCCTAAATCGTAGTTTACTTAAAAAACATTGCTATCATTACTTTCAAAGTGACTATATGTTTAAATAATAAATATTTAGGAATAAAAGTTCTTCTTCGGTGGGGTTTTTGATATCAGTGTTACCATAATTCACACCAGTATGCAATGTTGTAGGCATATTCATATTCCGCATTGCCTTTTTGTATTGAGGAAAGCAGTCACTATTCATACCATTTGTACCACTTCCCCGATGTATATGCGTCAGCAATCACCTTTCTGAGATTATCTAACTGAAACTTATTCCATATCCGGACCTTATCTGAAGCATAAGTTGACACAAATATTGCCATTAACTTCTGTCAGCCACTATAATCCTTGAATCTGCTTTACGAGCTCCACCGATTAGATTATATGTATAATTTTGGAAAGCCTTCCTAATAGAGGATTGAGGAATAAGTAGATTTGGTTTTATACACTCTCTGCGGCATCTGGAGAACATATCCCAACCAAGAAACGAAGGTGAATGTGGGTCTGCCTATGTTTCTTGACCTATTGTAGGATAAAATGTTGCCTTGTCAGCTTCCTCACCTTGAAATTCCTCACTTAGTCAAACCATTATAACCCTGATATAAATTTATATGATTAGGAGACTTTTCAATCTGCATCAAACTCGATCATCCTCTGCATGACAAAAATATAAACATGGATAATAATATACTCATTGTCTGCCTGGTTGCAATAATAATAAAGGCATCACAATATTTCCTAATAATTAAATTTACTAGAACTTTTTATTCATTCAAGACAGGATAAATGGTTCAATGACTGGGAAAATTAATGACTAAATATATATATATTAAAACACCTTCTTATCTATATTTACTACAAAGACACTAAATAAACAAAATAATAATATCATGAATCATACTCAATATAATTTAATTTCCTTGTTTTGATAACCCATGAATGATGTTCATTAGACTAGTAACTGATGTGTTATTATATTATATTTAAAGTTGTAAAATTAACCTTTAGACCCCTCTCCACCTTTTTGGTGGATTTTTCAATCGCTTTTTAGACAATTAACATAGATTTTAGTATATTTTCCAAACATATCAGTTGTTACATAGTCTCGACTAGCATCCTACAGATTTTGATTCAGTTATCTATTCAGCTAATTTGTAAAATTATAACGGTAGTTACGTTAGTAAACCTTAAGTTAGCTCTAGTTAAGTAAACCTGTAATACATCATCTCTTCCACATATATGTCCTGCCCATTGCTATTAAGTGTGCCTACTCGTTAGGTAGCCTCCACTACTTGAGTTCTTCTGCGGATAACCTCGTTCCTCGTATAGCATGGATTTCTCCATAGCACGCTGGGTGACCTTTATCTTATGGGTAAGACTTGCTGTTAGATTCCACGTCTCTGCACCGTAAGTGAATACAGGGAGGATGCATTGGTTAAACGCTTTAGTTTTAGGACATTACGGAATTTTCGCTTTAAAAATGTACTCAATTTGCTTATAACAAAATCATACAAATAGTCAATATATCATAAACGTGGTCTTGCTTTGAAGCAGAGAACAAGTCGTTAATTACTATTTGAATGTTTTTTTTGTTTATATTTATATTAAAAGCCATAATATTAATAAACATACTAATACTGTAATAATATAAGTCATAGTGCATTTTGATAAGGCACACAAAGTATTGATTAATTTTATTGCTCAATTTTTCGATAGGAATGGTTCCATTTTTCAGGACTCGAGTATTTGTATATTGTGAAAGTGTGTAAAAGATAAACATTAGTACTGTACACACATACATACATTAGTCAGCAATTACCCATTTTCACAGTGGCTTCTTGCCAACATTACTCTCGGCCCGCTTTTTTACTCGATATTTTAATTAGATATGTGTATTATGAAAATAACTGCTCCAACCTATTCTCATAATAACAGCTTACATTCAAAGCGGCATGTTTTAAATTTAACTTAAAAATCTAGTTGATAACTATCAACCCAACTTTAATTTTGTAGTTAACATCATTATGCTTCAGATTATATAAACGTTTTATTCAGTTTGATTTATGATACACTTAACATCCACTTTCAATAAGAAAATGCATAAAAAGTGTCTTAGACATTCACTTTCTTACATACGAGGGTTATCCGTAAAATAAGTTTGTGATTTTTCAGTGTAAACATATTTCATAAATGCGTACATTTTTGGAAAGCTTAGACTTTTACTCATTTTTCTACATAGTCGCCACTGAGGTCAATGCATTTTTGCATCTGATATATGAGCCTTTGAATACTTTTGAATGCCCGAGTACAAAAATCTGTCGCCAAGCCACACAGATACCTGAGAACCGCTTCTTTCAGTTCTTCTCTATCGCCGAAATGCGTTCCACTCCACAAATTGCCTTGAAGAAAGTCTTAACAATATTGATTAGGTCCTTCACGCTAAGACTTACATTCATAATTTATGATTATGTTACAAGTGCGTAAATGGCTGCATGCCACATATAAAAATAATGAATAATTATTTTTACTTAAATATACATATACTATACATAAAATTCTTTTTTCAACGCGTCAATCCAAGCACAAAAATAACGGCAGAAGCGGGATGCGAACCGCGGACCTTGGAAACCAACTATGCCCAGGTATTCATACCGCTCGGCGAACTGCGCCATTGCTATGCCCAGACCGACTCGCGTTGAAACTAGTATTTATATCATTGTTATCATCGTACGATAGATGTCGCTATAGTATATATTCGAAGTATGTATATTTTTATTATTATTCAATCAGTCTTCATTTATTCACAAGCTTAATATTATTACTTTCCGACAGTCTATTTATTTTAGTAAGTACCACTCGGGTCTCGAACCAAACTATAGACTGAATGGATGAGAAACGACTACTTATAGTTCCGACTCGGACTTTATAACCAATCATTTACCTGTGTTACTCGATGAATAATTTTTACCTTCTTGATATTGTCTCAAGGAGACATTATTACATGATTTTTTTTTTTTTTTTTTTTTTTTTTTTTTTTTTTTTTTTTAAATTATGCTTGTGAATAAATGAAGACTGATTGAATAATAATAAAAATATACATACTTCGAATATATACTATAGCGACATCTATCGTACGATGATAACAATGATATAAATACTAGTTTCAACGCGAGTCGGTCTGGGCATAGCAATGGCGCAGTTCGCCGAGCGGTATGAATACCTGGGCATAGTTGGTTTCCAAGGTCCGCGGTTTGCATCCCGCTTCTGCCGTTATTTTTGTGCTTGAATTGACGCGTTGAAAAAAGAATTTTATGTATAGTATATGTATATTCAAGTAATAATAATATTGTAATATAGTCAATGATCTATAAAAGTAGATTAAAAAATTCATAGAATAATTATTTATTTTGCAAAATGTTTTCGCTTACAATTGAAATGAAAACGTCACGAGTATTGAAACAGATAAATTACTTCTTCCGTTTTAAGCTCATACTTATGAATATTTTTCTTATATTTTTATCACTTGTTGGAAGGGATTGATGTATGACAGTAATCTGATATCTTGTCTTTGGTGTCAAACGCATCATTGTTGAAAATAATAATTCGAATAATAATACAACATCCTGTGAAATAATAAATTGAAGATAGGAAATATGATTGTTCATCACTACTGATGAGACATTTATCAAGATTTGAGTTTAAAGTAAAAAAAACATTCAATGGCATCTGATGTCTTGTCTTAAAATTGGTGTCAAATGCGTCATGTTGCAAATAATAATTGGAATAATAATACAACATCCGGTGAAATAATATATTGAAGATAGGAAATATGGTCATTCTATAAAAGTATGCTAAATCCCATGACCTCAAATATAACCCCACAAAATCAGTCGTTTGTGTCTTCAAACACAATAATGAACCACTGATCATACCCACAGTGAGTCTTGAGGGCAGGGATCTAGCGACAGTGTCCTCAATAAAATACTTGGGCCACATCCTCACAGATGACCTACGTGACATTGAAGACATAGAGCGGCAAAAAAGCAATAAGCGTTCGGGCGGTATGCTTTCTCGGAGGTTCTACCATTGTAGTAATGCTGTCAGGAAAGTGCTATTCAAAGCACACTGTATGGCACTGTATACCTCAGAACTCTGGTCTAACTATCCTAAACGAGAGTGGGAGAAGCTCAAAGTTGCGTATAACTCATACCGCCAACTTATGCAACTCCCTAGATTTTGTAGCGCATCTGACATGTTTGTGGAGGCGGAGTCCATTCATTTCAGCATTATTGCGACACCGTGTTGCCGGCTTCTGGAGCAGGATAAGGAGGTCCAACAACATCATCATTCTGGCTGCTTCTGAATGGCTCAACTCCTCCCTGAGCCATCGATGGATGGAGATGGTGCACAAACCACCATGAAATACTATTTTATTTTATTTTAATTTTTTATTTTATCCTCACAAAATTAAAACTTTGTTCAATGCTATGTATTTAAAAATATGGCAGATTGGGTATTGCACAACCCACCCATTCCTGCTGGAATAAAAACTTTATTATTATTATTATTATAAATACTGATGAGATATTTATCAAATTTAAGCTTAAAGTAAAAAAAAAACAATGGCAATTTGTCAACCTTTTAGGAGAGGACTTAAACTGATCGTTTAGTTGATTCGTGTGGAGTTGTTAATTATTTTTAAGTGTTGCTATTTGCTAAACTACATATATACTTAACCAATTAAGAGATGCCAATTTTAATACATGTTTCATGACGTTATCGACCAAATAGCAAAGTAATTTTTGGCCAAGACCGTCTTCAAGCTGATGACATGATATATTTCTTTCTTTAATGTGCATCGTTTTTTAAAGATTTGTATTTTTGTTAAATTATGTTTTTTTTTTCTTGAACAGTTCACTGACCCAATGGCTCCATTACTTAGAGAAGCACATATCGAGCGGTGGAAAAAAACCAGAATCATGGCAGCAGAGGTCCGAGGCGCCATCCTCGCAGACGAGATGCGCCTGGCCGACCAACAGCAGCCAGACCTTCAGAAGAACGATAGGCAAAAACCTGGACTTCAAGAGCTCACTCGAGCAAGCCGTCACCAACGGCAGTGGAGACCCCATCTGTATTCAAATAAATAACGACGTCCTGCACGAGTCGTTTTCAAAAAACGGAACAGAAATCGAATTAAACGCTGACAGCGATAGAGTGTCATTCGATCCCGCGATCATCCAACCGAAGCCGAGACGATCAAACAGCTTGACGCCTCCTTCCACTTCGTACATTCTCATGTCTTCGTCGGCTGAGAATTTAAAAGACGACCAGCATTTTGTGCAGAAACCTCGGAGTTTTTCGCTGTCGAGCGAACACAGCTTGCTGAACGTCCGACCCATAGGAAGTGTGGTCGCCAGCAGCGGCAGTGAAACAAGACTAGATGACCTCAAGTACAACAGTGTGGGTGAACACAGCGGCATGTCCACAGTCGCACACTGGCTCAAGACACTGAGGCTTCACAAATATATCTGGCTGTTCTCCAACATATCTTACGACCAGATGATAGCAATCAATGAAGACTACTTGCAAAGGCTAGGTGGGGGAAGCAGTCTTTTAATATTTCTTCATTATAAAAGAATATTTATAGCATCGTCAGTTTCATGATGTATGGCTTACAATTTTTTCTACCTACTTATTTTGTTTAGTTGTAACAATATAGTTTATCTCAGGGTAACTAACAATAACACAGTAAATTTCGTTGTAAATTTGTGTATAAATAATTTGATTAACATTTGTAAAGAAATTTAAACATATACAGATAATAAATTTATAATAAATGCTGTCTATTAAACTATATATCGTAAGTATATAATATGTAATAATTATTCAAATCAGTGAGGTGGAATCCTCTCATTCCTGTTGGTTCAGGGTGGAGTTCAATGAATTAGATATCATCCACCATTCCTTTTTCTTTGAATTATTTGTTATAGATATGTAACTCATATATATATAGTTTTATATTTTAATTTAATGAGATCTGCCATAAAGACAACATAAAGAAGTGTCAAAATTGTTATAAATACTACTATTGATAACACGTAAAGGTTTTTCTTTACTCATAATAAAACTTTAAAACAAAAATAATAAATGATACTTGAAAATTGATAATTACTAGTAAATTATAAGAATTTAGAGTTTTTTAATGAGCTTTGATTTTAGTTTCAAATGTATGTTTTATAATTTTCAGGAGTGACTAAAGGAGCGAGGCATAAATTGTTGCTCTCTATCAGAAAGCTCTCGGAAAGGCAGAGCATACTTGAAGGGATGGAAATGGATTTGTCAAACGGATCGTTCATATCTGTGGCTAACATAACCGCACTCTTGGAGCAGCTGCGAGGGATTGTGATCAGTCCCATCAAGCCTGATTCTAACCTAGCGATACTCGTAGTAAAGGTGCTGGATCTTGGTGAGTCACAATTATTATATGTTTATTTTAGTTCTACAATCTTGTTAAAATTGACAGGGAGAATGAAGTGAGTGTAGAAAGTCACCATGAGCTGCTTCTATTTTGCTTAAGCTTAATCCAGATAAGTTTCGGAGAAACTTCAACAAAAAATTTGAATTAACTGTTAGATCATTTCTGAATTCTGGTGAATCTTATGTTTTGATCGGCTATTCCTATGAAATATTCAAAGATGATATATACAATTTTGAAAAACATTGATAAAATTATGGAGTGTGTTTAAAATATTTGATGTCTCTTTTTAAAAATCATAGCATAGTGATGTATAATACAAACATTCATACACATTTAAAGAAACCAATAATGTGCAAAAGAGGGTTGTTGAGGGTCACCTGTGTTGCTTTGGTGCATGCGTGAGAAAAGGTTACCAATAACTAAACACGTTTTTCGTCGTTTTTTTTTCAGCATCATCTCGTTTACTAGCTAATGGATCATCATACCATGACGGAGGTGTGGCAGTGGCGCTCCACTGTTGGCTGGTAGACCGAGCGTTGGCGCACGATGGTTTTGCGCGAAGTACAGCCCTCGCTGCCGAGCTGAAATCTCTGAAGTACCGAGTGCCACCGAGATTATTCCTCGCCCATCTTGGCGATGCACCCTTCCAGAGAAGACCAAAACTCAGGTAAAATAATGTACTGCTTTATAATGTAAGCAGCATTTCTTTATTTTTTCTGATTATTGACTACTTGTTGTAATGTATTTTATCATCGTGTGACACACCGATAATGACCCATGTTAGGTGGCTTATAGCTTCTTCTTCTTCGTGTCAGCGACGTCAAATTATTTTTTCCCAATATCTGGCAACATCGATAGCTCGTGTGTTGCCCAGCATTAGGTCCTGAGATGTGCAACTTGTTGGGCACATGGAGCAGCATTGTAGGTGTGAGGCGGTCTGCAGGTCTCCACAGTCGCACAATAGTGTCTCTCCCTGCCGAAGCATTCCCCACCGCTCGAGGTTGTCCTTTGTTCTACCAACTCCAGTTCTTAATCTGTTTAGGGATTGCCAGGTCGGCCAGTCAAGGCTCTTGCCAGTTGGGAGGCCTTCCTTTGGAGTAATGAAATCCTCTGATGCGATTTGTTGCCAGAGTTGGATTCTTTCATTTTCAGGGCCGGATGTGAGAGGTTGTGTGGATTTCAGAAAGCTGCTTCGAGACTTCAATCTTGGTGTTGGGGGCATTTCTTCGGCGCATATGACTTTGCGTCTTATGTTCGGTGGTACGATACCAGCCAAGGGGTATAGTTTAGAAATGGGTGTTGGTTTGAGGCAGCCTGTGACGACTCTGCATGCATCATTCAGGGCAGTATCCACTTGGCTTATAGCTAACAAAGCACAACCCAAAAGCGATCAATATAAAGTAACGCTTTTACACATCTTTGTCGGGCGATTAAGTATGTTGTGTGGTGTGAGACGCGTGCAATCTTGTAGTGGTTGTGCGATATTGAACATTTTAGAATATTCACTATAATTTTGCGATAATCAGTTGTAAAATTATGAATTTTTTAATACAAACTAACCCAGTGGTTCTCAACCGGTGCACCGCGGTGCACTGGTGCACCGCGAGCTTGTTGCAGGTGCATCGCAAGAAAAATGGGTAAAAAAAAAAAATCAAACGAAATCGTGAATCAGACCAAAATATTAATGACAGAGAGTACAAGTGGAAGAAGTAATGACGATATTATTAGACATCATACGTCTCATACAAAAGAAAATATACCCAGTAAAATCTGAAAAATGAATCGACAGTATTCTGAAGAATATTTACGTTTCGATTTTACTAGCATCAATGACGAAGGATATCACATTACACTATGTGTCGTATGAGGAGAAAAACTGTCCAATAGCGCGATGTATCTCGACAAGTTAAATAGCCACTTCATTACGAAGCACGCCGATCTTACATCCAAAAGTAAAGATTACTTTGAAAGATTGTTAAGCATGCAAAAAACAAGCGAAATATTTTGAGAAATCTGTTAAAATTTCCGATAGGGCACTACTGGTGTCATACGTGATTGCTGAATTGATCGCTATACAATTAAAACCACATACTATAGCAGAGTCTCTAATTTTACCTGCATGTTGTGAAGTAGAAAAATTATGTTTGGTGATGAAACAAAAAATAAAATTATGAAAATTTCTGTTTCAAACGATACAATAAAAATAAGATATTAGAAAAACAGTTACTGATAAACTTTTCAAACGACATTTTGCTTTACAAGTCGACGTACCGACTGAAATTAGCAGTAAGTCACAATTACTAGGGTTCGTTCGTTTCATAATCGAAAAAAAAAGTGAATTAATATCTAAACTGCAAAGAACTTACCGAGCATATGACTGGACAATATGTTTTTGATTATATTTCTTTATATTTAGAACAACTTAAAATATCGTGGGAGTCATGTGTAGGAATTTGTAAAGATGGTGCTCTTTCAATGGTAGGCTCAATTAAAGGATTTGTTACCCTTGCAAAGAAAAGAAACCCTAATATTATATCTACGCACTGTTTTTTACATAGAGAATCTTTAGTGTCGAAAATATTACCAGCGGCACTAAAACCTGTACTAGATCATATTGTAAATATGGTGAATTTCATAAAATCAATACCTTTAAAAACACACATATTTAAAAAACCTTGCATTTCTATGGAAGCTAAATAAGAGTCTTTGCTTTTTCACACTGAAGTCAGGTGGTTATCAAGGGGTAAAGTTTTATCTATATTCATAGCACTTAAGAATGAGTTATTAATCGTTTTTCGAAATGAAGGTATGGATGATTTTGTTAAATGTCTTCAGAATAATGATTGGTATACTAAAGTAGCATATTTAGCAGATATTTTTAACTACTTAAATAACGTTAACACAACCATTTAAGGAAAAAACGAAAATTATTTGTCATCCATTGACGAATTGCCAGGATTTAGGAAAAAATAACTCTTTGGAAAAATCTAATAAAAGAAAAAAAAAATAGATATGTTTCCTTCACTCAACGAAAACATACCCGAAGAAATTATTTCCACGATAATAGATCATTTAACTTTAATAGAACAAAATATCGCACATTATTTTCCTTCTTTAAATATAGAAAATTATGACTGGATACGAAATTCATTTGCTACAATTGATACACCGTATTGTGGATTTTCATACGATTTCTGTCCAAGATGAATATCCAGTTCTTCACATGAAGGCACTGAAAATTTTGCTACAATTTTCAACATCATATTTATGTTAGCTTGGTTTCTCAACAATAACTAATATAAAAAATATAAAACGACAAAGACTTACAAATTTAGATGATGAATTGAGGGTAGCTATATCAAATATTCGAGCAAATATTTCTGATATATGCATAAACCAACAAGCTCAGGTATCCCATTGATTGATTTTTGATTGATAATATAAATTAAATTTCAATAAGCATGGATGTCATTTTGGGTGGATAAGAGCCGGGAGAGAAATGACCCCCTTTCTAGATTACATTCACCTTCAAATCTTAATACAAATAATTTTAATAAAACATGTATCAATATAAAAAAAATCTAAAGAAAAATTAACGAAGTAAATTTATATTCAATAATAAATGGTTTTTTTTTATAACTTAACTTAAAAAGAAAATATGTCAAATAAATTGTATGTAATTTAGTATGTAACAATTTTTTTAAAATAAGTATGTAACAAAAATGTTTTCCATATATTTTTTTGACCTCTTGATTCTGGTGCACCGCCATTTTTTTCCACGATCAAAAGTGCACCGTGACTTCAAAAAGGGTGAGAACCACTGAACTAACCATTAACAACATTATCAAAAAATTAACCAAATATGGACGATGACAGTTTTATATTTTTTTATAACTGTTATTTCAATATCTTATTATAAGGAGATATTGTAATAATAATTACTACATAATTAATAAAAAATATACTTTAGTTTTCCGAATGCTGCCACCATCCCAGTTATATACGCTTGTCGATTTCTTTTGGGAAGTTATTTCGTCCGGAATAAACAGTATTTACAAAATAAAAATTAGCAAAAACATGTTTAGTAGAACTGTAAAAAATATAATGTTAAAAAATATGTAACCTAACTTCTTAAAGTTGACAGCAGAAATATTATTTTTATGGGTTCTACCAGCAGTAGTTGTCACCAAATTATGTGTAAAACCACACGAGCTGATTTCTAGTACGATAGCATACCCGGATTATTGAGCGTCCCGCAAACCAGCAGCAGTCTCCAAAAAAATATTTGTACGGGTCCAGTAGCAGAATACAAAAACAGAAAAATCCGTGTCCCGACGGAGATGTCTTAATGAAAACTTAAAATGACGCAAATTTCATATGATGCTATTATCTTGAGACGTTGATTGAATCGTGCATATTAAAAATTTCAGGTGGCGAGCGTCAATAAGCAATGGCAGCAGCTGGCAATGTCCCGAGAGCGGTCGCAAGAGCTCTTCCTACCCCTCGTTTCCTCCCCCCACGCTGCCGCGCCCCCTGGCCCCGGCCGCCTCCACGGGGGACATCAACTCGCGTCTAGAGTCTCTGTGTCGCCAGATGACAGAGCAGGCCATCAACTAGCAACGTCACCGACCGTGTGAAAAATCAATTTTATACCTAACGATAATGAAGAGGCTTTCCACAACCAGTGATGTTTCAACGTGTGATTCGTTCATATTTATTATTTTTATTGAAGCTGCCTGAGTCCACTTTGAGCTGGATGAATACACTCAAATTACTCACAGAGTTTGCATCTCATCTGAAATTTTGATATTCTATGTTAAATTTGATTTCACAGTTGTTTTTGACTGTTGTAATTTGACATATTTGATTTATTTATTTTATTTAACGATTTTGAATGCAAAAGTAAAACATTATTGGGTTTCTTAGATGTTTTTCTCGGTTATATTTTGTTAAAACAACATGTAATGAATCATTTAAACATGTGAATCAGAAGAGCTTTGATATAACAGCCAGAAAACACTTCTTTCAATATCATTCCAACATTTTAAATTAATGCAAATAGGTCAAAATACAGCATTCCAAAATATTGTGTCGTGTCCATGGTTCATTTCTCTATACTTAAGTAGCCGTATGAACAATGACTAAGCGTTTTTGAGAACTATTAAGCGTTCTCAGATTCAAGATGTAACCTAAAAATATACTAATTAAACTTTTATGACGAATCGGTTGCATTTGAAACTCCTCGATGTTCTTTGTGACTTTTTTAATTTTTGACGCTTTAGTGTTCATTTGTTAGGAGTACATTATTATTTTTAATGTATTTGAATATTTAAAAACACTATGAGATCTTATCTGATTGATAAACGATAAATCTTTAGTATTTTAATCGATGCCTAATGTTAATTGTTTATTGCATTTATTATATTTATAAAGAACTATTAAAAACGAGCATTTAATTGAATGCTTGAAATAATTTAATCTAAGTGTAATCTAATATATAATTACCCAATTGTTTGATATTTTATTTAACGGCCACATTCTAAAACAATTAGAATTTTGCATGACTAAGCCAATAGACAATCTTTAAATGATATTGCCTATGTTAGATGGAATTCTTTCTAGGATTATTATGTTATGTATGTTCTCTCATTGGTAGAAACAATAAAACAATCCTTAAGTTATTTTATTGATTACTATTATTATTGATATTTTAAAAATGATTATTATAAATAATAAAAAAAAATCAATAGTATTTTCATATATTTAATCCAATTTGTAAATAATTATTATTTTGTTAAAATTACATTGACCAATCATTTTATCATTAGTGGTAATGTGTCATCGTTCATACATTACATTTAGAATACTTTCAAATAATATTTATTTGAGATGTATGAAGCTATTAGGTTTGTAAATATATTGTGATTCGCCTTAGCCAAAAGCGTTTATCAAACACCAATTATTACGCACAAATATCATCAATTAAATATTTGTCTACATCGTTGAATTAATGCATCCTGTAATATTAAAAAAAATTAAATTTCGACCCATTGAATAGTGAATAGTTTTTCAATTAGTTTTAATGATCACTGCCTATTAAGAATTAAAAATGCCTCATTCAAATTTGTACTGTCTTATCCAACTAGTAAATATATATTTTAAGTAGTTTTGCTTAACGTTTTAGTTACTTTAAATCAATTCACTATCGAAAAAAGTTTCAATCAATGTTATGTGTAATGTTAAAATTATTAGATTGGTGTAAGTTTTAAATTACTGACTGCCAAATTACAATCAATTAAAATAATGTTTCTATTACCTGATTGTAATAATAAATCACTAAAAAAAATCTGGTTCATTGTTCCATTAGTGTAAGTGTAAAGAAAACTTTAGTTATGCAATGCCTTTCAATGAAACACCCAGAAGCATATTAGTCTATATGTATATTTTTTAAGCAATAGTCCACCTTGGCAAAGCAATTTTGTGGCGTAATTTAAAACACCTACTCTCTGATATAATAAAATCTTTGTTCGGCCATTTTAAATACACATATCCTTGCATATTGTCTTGTGTGTCATCTTTTTTAATATCATTGATGAAGTATGCACCCTTTGCAAAAAATATACATCTTGGCCTCTATACTTCTGGGCATCTTGATTTATATGTTTATTTGGTCAAATTTAAATTTGTAAATATTTTGACTAATTTATTTAGTTATACTTAAGAAATCCAACATGGTACCTGTCAACACCTTTAATTAGTAAAATAATTAAGAACTAATTACACTTATTTTCTTTAATCAGTTAATGAAAAATTTATATGCATGATTTGAATTTAGATAATTATTTAAAGATACCCGCATTCAATTTAAAAAATATTTGAATTTATGAATATTCATCTAAACTTGATATCTTGAAATTCCCCTAGAAAAAGGGAAGAAATATTGGATAATATAATAAAACAGTTTTCCCCATCCCTTTAAAATAAAACATAGCGACTGTCACAGGGACCATGCTAGATTTCGCAAGTGGACATTTATTACTTTCAATATTGCCAATATTGATGTGTCCATTTCTTTCACATACAACGAAATATATTTATAATTACCGTATTAATATTTTTGGTATCCTAGTGTAGGAGTCGTGTGTAAAAATAAATTGAAAGCCTAAGATATTTAGTTGGGCTACACATAAATTTTTACAGTGGTACCTTGACATACGAGTGCCCCAACATACGAGTTTTTTGAGAGACGAGCCGTCAAGCGAGCCATTTTTTGCTTTGAAATACGAGCAAAAATTGAGATACGAGCAATCGGCAAGAAACGTCCAATAAAAGTCGCAACTGGTCGTGCATCGGAGCTATTTAATTACACATTGTAATACGAGTAATTTGAAATACGAGCAAGGTTGCAGAACGAATTAAACTCCTATGTTGAGGTACCACTGTGTATTGATATTTAGTAATTTATTTTTAGCAGCATAAAATAATTTGGTTGAGTGTGTTGTAAATGTCATTGACTGTCATATTGTATTTATCAGAACTTATTGATTAGTCATTTAATACTGGATATTTTAATATTGAAGGGTTATTAATTTAAGACTTTTTATCTCTTAAATTTTTATACAAATTAGATGCAGATTTATAGACATGTAAATAATAACGGCCTAAAATTTGTGCTTTTAATATTAAAGTAAGAATTCTAAAATTTATTCTCATAAGAAGTACTGGATACTGTTACAAATTATTTGAGCATCTCATACTTGAGGGAAAATTGATTTATTTATTATTTAATAATAGAAAAAAATGGTTTGTAATCAATTAACAATTTTTTATGATCAAATAAACTGTTTTATTGAAAGAAAAGTTGTCGTAAGAAATAAAAAAAAACGATTTATGGACAGTTCAAAATAAATTATTCTAAAATAGAAGTACACATTACCTGCTAATTTGTCAAAGATAATTTTAAATTATATGCTTTCTAAGTAAAATAAATATTGAATCACGAAAGTGCTGTCTAACGGTGTGGAAATTAATGAAAGTTCAATTATTGGAAGGACAAATTTTATTGTAAAGTTGTCATTAAAACACTGTGGTGTTTTTACAACAAACACATACACTTTTAATTATGATTTTACAGTTATAATTTTAAATTATTTTTAATTAAAAAAAAAACAATTTGATTTACATTTATTTTTAATGATTACCATCTTCAATCATTTTAAATTTGTTATTTTTTAAATTAAAACAAATTTAAAATTATAATTATGCAGTTTCACCAAGTATTGTCAGTTGACAACCTTAATGTTAATGATTTACAGATTATTCTTTCAACGAATTGAGCCATCACGTAATTGGCATTGCTTGTATCAACACCTCTTAACAGCTTCGCAACAATTAATCAATTTTTTTAAAGCGTTAATATTATAATAAAATACATAATGTATAAATACATAATGTTTTTTGTCATTTGTATAATTTTCTGTTATATTTTAAAAGATTTATTTTTATCATTTACTCATGTTATTTAGAATTGAATTACACCAAAATGAAGTTTTTAATAAAATATACCGTCTATTACTTTTGCCAATAAGATGGTTGCAAAAATGTGGTCATTTCACAAAACGTTGAACATGTTTAAATCTTTTAGATATAATAAAATATACAATCTATTACATTTATCATAGTGCCAATATCGTATTGTATTTTACAGGTAAAGATTTTTGCATGGCTTTAATAAATATCTGATGCAATTAATATTTTATTACTACCTACATTATATTTTGTGTTATGGATATTTTTCTTTAAAAGTATTTTATACTTGTTGATTTTAATTATTTAAAAAAATATTTTATATGTATAAAACAACCAAACGATTATTATTATAATTTGAATGTTATTACTTTGTTTTTTATAAATTATCTATTATTTCTTAAGTGCACACTTCTCATATAAAGATTATATTTTTTTGATAGTCACCATGATATTTATAAAGAGATTTTATGCTTAAATTACCTGATTGAATACAATAAAATTGTTAATGTTTTGTAAGACATGTATCAAAACTTACCTATCTATATTTAAAATAAATATATTCAGAACAGAGATTCCTACTTTTATAGTCTTAATTTTGATGTGATGACCTTTCTTGTATTTTCACATTATCAATTTTCTTGTTTGAGGTTTCGTTTAAAGCATGTGGATAAATGTGGCATGAATATTAGTCAAAAATTGAATATTTGGGATGTTGCGCAATGTAGATACCAAACACATAGTCAGGGTATACATATCACAGATTTCCACTCAGTCCATTTTATTTTCATATAAATCATATTATTCTACCTAATTCTAGCAAAGAAATCTGTGATATTATTTGTCGAAATGTATGTAGGTGAATTATTAAATTTATTTGAAATTATTTATGTAAATGAATTTAATGTTATCTTTTTATAGAATTAACCTTTCCCAGAGATGTATGTTATTATTTTTATCACATATATATATTAGGGTTTATATCACCTTCATTTATTTGCAGTAAATTCATGGTCCGTGAAGCTTTTCTGTTATTTATGTTTTTATGATGCTTGTGAGCTATTATTGTGAAGCTTTATTCTCTGATATATTTACACAATACGGTGATTTTCAGATAGATTTTTGCAGAAATGATCTTTCTGAAATTATTTATTCTATACATGTTTAAATTTGGAAATAGAATATTGTTAAAATAAAATCATTTAAGTGTTTTAACATGTAAAGGCAACAGATAATATGAAAAATCATTGTACAAAAATCTGTCTGGAAATAATTCCTGCCTGGAAAAATCTGTTCAACATTTTGCACAGTATATATTTTTAGTTTTTATTTGATATGTTTATATATTTTTTTACTGACCCTAGGAAAAGACGATTTCCCCATTGCTCGATCTTTTGTAATCAATAGGTGTGGTGTTAAAAGTTGATATTCCATAATCATTTTTGTTTATAATAGTAAAGAAAAACAATGTTTTTTAAACTATTATTACATCATAAAAGCTGTAATTAAATTATGCCAATTACCAGTTTTCAACACTATACCTTTTGGGCTAAGTGATTTGATCAGGTTAGTTAAATAAAAAAATATTATCGCAATTCAATTATTAATGTTCATACAGTTTTTTAAATATAACTTACTAGCTAAAAGTTATTTTAAATATTTAAAATCGTACAAGTATGTAAATTTCAATGAATATGTTTTGGTAAAGTTAAGAATATGTCATTTCAATGTAGTTTCTTTCGTGAAATTTAAATGTTTTTTTTTTAAATATGATCATTGCTGAATTGTGCTTAGAAATTATTTGCGACAAATGTAAATTGAATGTGTAAATATTCATTGTGATTGTAAAACTGTACTAAGTATTGTGTGATATCTGATTTTAATGTAATGTTTCATTATTTACGTGAAAACACAAGACTGATCTTCTAGTGAAACATGCGTAGAACGTCGAATATTGACATTTGACCTTCTGTATAGTACAACCAACCAGCGATATAATTTCATTTATAAGAGTCTTAGGACACAATTTAATACTTTTACGATTGTATTATATTTATGTTACAATATTGTGCGACAAATATTGCAGGTTGAAATAAAAGTGTTCTATAAATATTACTTCTTTCTCTCTCTTTCTTTTTTTGCATGAACAACCTTAATAATTACCCATCAACCTTCCAGAGACTAAAATATTTTTTCTATAAAAAAAAAAATATTAAATCATCTACTATATATATATTTAGTCAATATAAATGCATACACTGCTTGCAACAAGAAACATTTAATAATACATTTTATTGATACAAAGGATATATTTCAAAACACAATGAAATTATATTTTTTGTTAAAATATTGTTTTAAATACTTTACTAAATTAGTAGTATAGTAGGTTTTTTTTTTAAAGGCAATATATAAGTCATAGTTGAGGTATACACTTTGTTGAAACAAATTTCAAGCTTCTATGCATTTGTGATGGTTTTCTGTAGTAGTGAAATTGATAAAATTTTATGGTAATATTCGGTTGGATATTTTTTTCTAAAACGAATTGAAGAATACTTCACAATTTTAAAATACTACTATAAAATAGAGCTATAGAGATAGTTACATATGTGTAACCCATCTGTCTTTAAGCTTTGAGTGATTTTGTGATTCATGTGAGTAGCCCTTCCTGCATAAAGTTTTATTATAAAAAAACAATGTTATTGACATAAAAACTTAATACTATACAATTAAAACATTTAGATAAAAAACAATGTTCATTTTAATTGCCAATTTCTTGTTATAATTCAGAAAAAAATATAATATAATCCTTCCAATGGTGAAAACACTAAAATATTTAATATGAAATATTCAAACTGTTAATGTTACCGGATCAAAATAATAATAATAATAGGGAATTGTAATTGTAAAAGTAGTTCAAAGGACGGATATGGTTTTGTTTAATAATAAGTTACTTAACATTGAGGTTATCAACTGACAATACTTGGTGAAACTGCATAATTATAATTTTAGAATTAATTTGAATTAAAAAATTAATAAATTAAAAATATTTAGTTTTGATTCACAATTTATTTTAAAGATTACATGTTTCGGCCTTCCTGAAGAAGAGAAGACCTATTATTGAAGATGGTCTTCAGGAAGGCCGAAATATGTAATCATTAAAATAAATTGTGAATCAAAACTAAATATTTTTAATTTATTAATTTTTTAATTAAAATTGATTCTAAAATTATAATAAGTGATTTCATGCTCATGGCATACTTTTACCAACAAGAGGTCATTGCCAACTATTAACTTCTATTCAATTATTAATTATACTGACCTCTTAACGAGGTTAAAAATTTTGTAGTTTAATTAAATACGAGCATTTTTTTGTAAGCTGTTTCATTTCTACTTTGATTTATGTATTTATTATGGAACTTTTATGTGTAGTAAGGAATATTCTTGTCCTTATGTTTACAACACTTAAATGTGACTGTCAAAAATAACTGATGAGTGATTTTTATTCCTTAAGTGAAGTGTTTATTTATAAGATTTTACAATGACAACGGATATCCGTATTAAGAAACGAACTTTTATTATTTATATTTGTGTGAGTTTGCTTGTGTTTTGTGGATTTTTATCTAGTAACAGTACTACCCAGTGCACAGATGAAAGTGACGAGGTTAGGAACGATCTTCCTATCGTCTATTCGGTCATAGCGAGTAGAAGGGATACGAATGAAGATTCTTCAAGGTAAACACTTTTTTATTATTTTTCGGCCTTTCAAGATTCATTGCTTATGATGTCATCATTGATTTTACGATAGGTCAATGTTCTTGCATATACCGTAATGTATATAAATCTACTGCAAATGTACGTCATGTGGTATTTCTTAATAGGTATTTATAAACTTAGTAGAGTGATAATGAATGAATTTGGAAGGAAACGAAAATTTACCCATACCTTTAATCTTCAATAATCAATTTCCTATTTTTTATTGCCTAAAATAAGAACTTAGATACATATTCCAGAAATATACTTATAAATAAATTTTTTCGTGACAACTTTATATAAAAGTAAATTTTATTTATTGCATTAAAACTAGATTATAACTAAGTTAAACTCCGAGTATACAAATCTTAACCCTTTCATTACGGATCGGTTTGAATACAAATTATACTGTCAATTATGAAACTAGTATTTGAAGCATAAATGTATTTATCTGGTCTATTTTCATAAATCACATTGGTTCTTGTATCCTTTAGCTATCAGATGATGCATAAAAAACTATTCTAAGAAAGCAGCAAAACGATATATAACGTCAACCGATGTCAACGGTCGAAGAATTTTATGACGGCATATGCCAACAACCGATGCGAAAGGGTTAATATAACGTAAAAAAATACATAGCGATAATATAGGATGTATTTAATGTTTTCAAGAGATAAATATATTATTAATCAATATGTCACATTTTTACTGTATTTTATTTGGATCCACCCTAACCTTACGTTATTGTGAATAGGTTGTCATTCTCGCTCTTTTTTCACATTTAACTTTACTTACTGTTTATTTGTCAAAAAGCGTGAGCTAAAGATAATTTAATCTACAAAATACTTTAATTTGGTTTAATTTAAATATCTATGTGTTTCAAATTTCGTCTGACCAATATTTCGACCGCCATTGCAGGGGTCATCTATAGCAGAGCTCCGAAACCTTTTCTCATCTACGGCACACCAAAGTACTTCTTTGGATTCTACGGTACACCAAAGTTCTCACCTTGAATACTGCGGCACACCAAAAGCCAAAAATAGATATTAATTTGATAAATTTCACTTTTTTTTTAAGTTCATTTAGAACTTAATAAAGCAAGTACCTCTATTTGTATGTCTACATAAATAGGCGCTGGGAGCTTGAGGACCGTTGTAAAATTATTTACTTATAATATTGCCTTATTTGATCGCGGCACACCTGTATCGGCTTACGGCACACCAGTGTGCCGCGGCACACCGGTTGCGGAGCACTGATCTATAGGGTTGATGATTTTGTACTAACTATATTTTTAAATATTATTTTAAGTTGGGTGCATGATTTATGTAAGTAGGATTCGATTTGTGAAAAAAGATGAATTTGACGTGGTTTATTTGATAAACGTCAATGTGTATTTTGTATATTGCAATAAGTTTAAAAATTAAGAAATAAACGTAGATATTTTTAAAATTGACTTAAGGTTTTTGTGTATATGGTAATACCAAATTGACGCATTGTACAACATGTAAAGATTTTTATTCACTCAGTTTATGGCAATATTAATATTCAGTTTGATAAAAATGGCCGTGGGGAGTGGACGTCTGTTTCTTTTGTTTCATTGTTGTGCTTGATAATAATAATAAATGACGATGTCATCTGACATTAGAATAAGAAAACGGACATTTATACTGTACTCCGCTATATTTTCTTTATTTCTGCTTGTGTTTTTATCCAGCAACAAGAGTATCCAGTGCAATGGTTACAAGAAAGAGGTTAGGAGCGATCTTCCTATGGTGTTTGCCATTACACCGACATATACGAGGCCAGTGCAAAAAGCCGAATTAACAAGGTAAGCCTTGGTAATCTTATAATTCCATTCAGTCACGATTGTACCCGTGTAATTTTTCATCCTAATCATGATGCATTCATTGAATTTTTACTTGGAAATCTGACGTAAACATAATATTTTTTAATCCATTGATTTATTTCAAAACAGGAAACAAAACACTCGCAATTAATTAAGTTTCATTTTTTTGCAGAGTTGTAATTTTATATATATATATATATATATATATATATATACATATGTTTAGAATTAATTCACTATTGAATTCAGCGCAAACCTTATTGTCATAATTTTCATTAATAATAAAATATTATATAGTCTTTTGTCAGAACACGACATTTTATTGGAAAAAAAATACTACTAACAATTCAAAATGACATTTTAATTACATCCCCATGGATTTGTAGCGTATTGTATTTATCAGTGGATAATATTTTCGTTTTTATGTAGTCCTCTTTTTTATACTAACCCTAATTTGATTATAATTCATTCTAAATATTCATCAAACTATTACAGTTTAAAGATTGTTATCTCTTGTCAAGGTTTATAGTATTATGTAAAACTGTTGAATGAACCTTCTGTACAAAATATACCTGTATATTAGATAACAGAAATGTATTTTTTTTGTTGATTAAACTTTCTTAATGTTTACCAGGTGTAAATGACACGTAAAATAAAAATATCATTTCAACTTTATTCTTAATGATATTATTTTGAAACAATTAATTTTTTTATTGTTGGTGAAAATATTTTTTATTGAGTGCTCATATGATCTTATGTTAAAATAATTGTTTAAAGAATAAAAATATTTAAGGAGTAGATCATCAGGTCCATGACTTTTTGATGTTACATCTGCTATGCAATTTTGAGATATCTTCATAATTTATTAATTTATTAAATTTTGTTTGTAAGTCTGTTGAAATCAGCAATAAGCTTTGATTGTCATGAAATTTAAATAAAAATTAATCAAGAATTTTATTTGACAAAAAACCCCACCATTCAAACCTATCACAAAGTACATAAGTGTTTGCCCCATCTCATAAATACATTGAAAAATAGATCCTCTACAATGCAACGGAGACCAAGTAGCCATGGAAACATTGGTTTTCTCCGAGCAAATTGGTGCTGTATAAGGTCAAGTTTTTCAACTTACAGAATCATAATTAACATTGATTACTTCCAAAAAGGATAAACCATTAACTGGGCAAATTGTCTTCAAGCTATTTCAAGGTATTTTTAAAAACGTCTCAATGGAAGGCCAATCAAACCACTTCAGGAAACAATCAGGAGTCCCTGTTGGAACTCTCTTAATTGCATCATCCTATCCTGATAATGATCTTCTCTGAATGCATCTTCCTGATGGTCTCTATTTCTGCATAGAATTGATTGACATCCGCTATACTTCATTCTTAAAATTGTTTGAGTTTAACATTCAAGAGAGAGGTCATCCTGGCCTCTCTTCTGCGTGTAATAATCATTTTCGACCTGCAATATTTTATAATTACACAGTAAAAAATAACCTTTTTTTATTTTTGTTTCAAAGATTTATTTTTATCAATTAAATAAATATTGACAAACGTACAGTGTTAATCCATTGTCATCAATTCTCCATTGTCCATGACTTCTGAAATTTTACTTCCATGTGTGCAAAACTGAAAAACAATATTACACCAAATAGATGGGCCTTTCAATGTTGATTTTAAGAAAGCTGATCGCATTTGGCCAAAATGCAAATGCTCTTCCACCAAAACAATGCACAGATCCACACATATATAGTCACAATGGCCAAATTGTATGAATTAGTCTATGAATATCTTCCTCATCCAGCATATTCACTAGAATAAGCCTTCAGCACTGATTTTATAATAAATATATATATCCAAATATGAAAAATACCATCTATTTTGTATTATATTGTGGCTTTTGGGTTTAGCCGTGTGTGGCGAACTTCCTTCAACTAATATTTCGACAGCCATTGCACGGGTTTTCTTCAGGATGCAATGGCGGTCGAAATATTGGTTGAAGAAAGTTCGCCACACACAGCTAAACCCAAAAGCCACAATATCAAATCTGGCCATGGAAACCTAAGAAGTTATCTATTTTGTAATCTAATAATTTAAATGGGATCAAAGAATTAGAAAAACATATACATTAACCCTTCAGATGTGGCGTGCATATATATATATTGGCATGACACTTTATGTTGCTAAAGTGTGGCGTGCCGATATATAGGCAAGGCCATAGAGCAGCGGTCGGGGAACTTTTTTAACCATTACCCCAAAATATTTTTATGTTGCTAGATTTTACCCTTCCCCCATTTTGAAAAGAAGACAATCAGAGCATATTTAAATAAACATTATTTTTATTTTAATTTTTAATTTTATTTTATCTTCACAAAATTAAAACTTTGTTCCCCCATTTTGAAAGAAGACAATCAATGTATATTTAAATAAACATTATTTTATTGAATTAATTTACGGAAAATAACAAAAAAGTTACATGAAAATAGTAAGTTTTATGAAATAGCAAACTAGAAAAATTTCCTTATTACCCCAAAAGACATATTTTTACCCCATTTGGGGTAATTTACCCCGGTTCCCCGACCGTTGCCATAGAGTTTTACTGAAAGGAGGATAAAGTGTATTTTAATTTAAGGACATTTTAATTTAAGACACTTCTTAGGAAACAATGATAAAAACAATAGATGAACCTAAGGGTTAAGAAATAAAACAATTTATTTGTGGAAAAAAATACCTTTCATTCAAATATGCACATAGATTCACCCTTAAATGTAATACATGTAATTGAGAAAATACAGGAAGCGGCAAAAAAAGCTGACAGTGTTCGTCGTTGTTTTGATTTAAAACATTCAGATTTTTTTGCTGCTCCCTGTATAGAGATTATTTTGTTAGCTGTGATGGCTATAATATTGTGGCAAATAATATTTTTGAATTCTCCTGGTACATTTCCAGGCTCGCCCAAACATTGATGTGGTTGGACAACTTCCATTGGATTGTGATCGAGGATTCCGAAGAGAAGACGCCTCTGGTGGAAAACTTTTTGAAACAGACGTCTCTCCAGTACACGCAAATTGCAGCCAGGACAAAAAAAAATAAGCAACTGAAACCGACGGTTAGTATTATAGATTCCTCGCGGCTCAAGATGAACTGCAAGTCTAATCGGTTTATGCAAATTTATTGGTTAGACTTCTGAATAGTTTTTTGGAAGTCATTGTGCAAAATACACTCCGAGGCTTTTCTCAGTAACATATTGAATACTCTTACATTTCAATGGTCATAAATATTCTATATATTTGTATAAATATTAAAATTGCTAAGCTTGTGCTATTTACTTGGGTTTAAATCATAAAATCACGGGTTACATAGGTTCTAATAATATTCTCTTACGTACTCAATATAATCCATATCTGACAGCACAACTTTACTTTAGATTCAATGTTTCTTACAATTGGTTTTGAGTATTTATTTAATTGTGAGAGTTAAAATTACAATAATGAAAAAAAAGCCTCATAATTTATGTCAAGTCTTGAAGTAACATTGTAATTTTTTTAAATTTTAAGTAAAAAAACTATGTTTCTCTTTGTAACAGAATCGTTTTTGAATTAGTGATTAAAACTATGAAACATAAAATAGCTACTATAATTTGGGTTTGAGCTAGGGGCGCCGAGGGCAACCAATCTCGTTTTGATTTTTTTAAATATAAACAATATGGGGTGCCAGAAAAAAAAATGCCCTAGGGCGCCGCATGGTCTAAAGCAGGTACTGGGTTAAATTTAAAAACAATGTGTTTGTTGAAATTATTGAAAATGATAAAATTTTATGGTTACCCTTATTGCATACTTATTCATAAAATATGAACTTAAATTTTAATGGGGAATAAATGAAAACTATTTTTTCTTTATCTATTTAAGTGTATTTAGAAAGTGTGAAGTCACTTATTTGTATGCAGGCGTACACTGACCTGTATTATTTTATGTTCATATGATTTTAAATTTCATGTTCAAACACACTTACTTATTTCTACATAAAAAGAATACATAAAAAAAATTATATTTTTTCAAATATTTTATCTGATGGGTTATTAATGTCAAAAAATGCAATATAATCCTTTTAAAAAAATTTTTTTTTACAACTTTCATCTAGTTTGCTCTAAATATTTGGTATTATGTAAGAGTATTTTTTTTAATGACAGTGGTACCTCGACATACGAGTTTAATTCATTCCGCAACTTTGCTCGTATTTCAAATTACTCGTATCTCAAAGCAATTTACCCATGTTGTTTTCCTGTAGATATTTCTTAACAGAAGGGCCAAAAACCACGTTTACCCACTCCACAAAGAACTGCCTGGTGACCCGTGCCTTCGGGTTTGCCCTCCACATAACTTGCAGTTTAACTTTAAAAATCTTATGTTGCTCTTATCTCTTATTTTGCTCGTGTTTCAAAGAAAAAATCGAAAGCTCGTATCTCAAAAAACTCGTAAGTTGAGGCACTCGTATGTCAAGGTACCACTGTATTTTGCAGTCTATTTATTTTTTGTGCTAGTAACCCAAAAGATTGTAATCTAAAGATTAAATTTATTTGTAACTATTCAAAACTCTTCCTTTCTTCAATAAGATAATGTTTGTTCATTGACATCTTTACTTTTAAATATGTATTGATTCCATGTGATACAGACTCAAGTGATTTTCTTAAGTATTTTAAAATTTACATACCTACCTACTACCTGTTCATTTCTCGCATCCACTCATTAACAATTCAAATACTTAGCTTATTATTATACTGTACATACCTTCCTATATGGAGTCACCCGTACCTACTTACTACTTACTCTGCTAACATTTTCTATGCTTCAAAACATAAT
The DNA here is from genome assembly GCA_022606575.1 of Glossosoma conforme. Classification (NCBI taxonomy): domain Eukaryota; kingdom Metazoa; phylum Arthropoda; class Insecta; order Trichoptera; family Glossosomatidae; genus Glossosoma; species Glossosoma conforme. The sequence continues at coordinate 12,506,371 of JAGTXR010000013.1, forward strand.
CCATCGACCGTCTCACATTACTTTACTATTTTGCACAATTAGCTTTTGCCTCAAATTGTTGTACAGTTTTTGTTTAATTTGATTTAAATTACAAAAATGTGACTTACCGCTTCTTACCTATTTTTAACAAGTGTGTGAAAGTTTGATTTCCATTTTGAATTTATGAATTATTTAATTTTTGTATTTTATGTGTGTTTTTTTAAAGTAATTTCACGAATTATTCAAACACATTTGCAAGTAACTTAGCGATACATAAGATATTTTTATTATTCACTTAAAACTTGCACCTTTAAAATTTAATTGTCTCTGACATTACCTACAAACACAATTTTAAAAAAAATAATCATATATCACACAACTGACGTATATGATGCTCTAACAAACCATGCATTTAATAATATAAATGATCACATCATCATGATGTTTTGCATACAATCGTCTTCCTTCACAGTACAGTTCTAGAAAAAGCAATATGAATGTTGGAATGTTTTCATATTTTAATTCCAAAAGAATTCCATTATTCTATTATTGGACCCTTGAGTGGCCTCTGCATAAGTATTCTTTACTTACATTTTTCTATTCCAAAAAAGCTAACGGTATTCATCGTTGTTTTGATTTATAACTGTCAGCTTTTTTGCCGCCCCCTGTATTTAGCCTATTTCCCAGTGAAAAGTATTCATCCTTCAATATTGATTAATGGGATCGAGTCTAGAGGAGCAATTATTATGAATTGTTGATAATTTCTGATTAGTTTGAACAATAATATGTTTTATTTTTAAATGAATGTAATGTGACTGTATGCATAAATATTTTATAAATATTTAGAATTACATTTTGTAAAATATCAATACTTTCTTAATAGGAGTTATATTTTAAGTAAATCATATATATTCAAGCCATTTTTTTACATTATTTATTAACAAATTGTGTGAATTTCAATTTGAAGATTTCTTATTTTTATTATATATATTAGTTTTTATTATATGTTTATAAAGTATATAACATTTTATGATTCTGATATTTTATGCTGTACACCAATCAAGAGGTAATTTTTAAAAACCACTGGTTTTCTACTAATATAAAGTAGAATACAAATCTTAATATTATTTGGTCTGCCTTTGCTGAATACTCTGATCCGTTATAGATATTTGATGATATTATATTCGCCAATTTATTTGGAAAGTATTGCCAAAAAATAATGTTCTCTAGTGCCTCAACCATTTATCTGATGACAACAAACTTGATAAGCCTATATTATAGCAAATGTGTTCTTAACATTAAGGTTGTCAACTGACAATACTTGGTGAAACTGCATAATTATAATTTTAAATTAATTTTAATTAAAAAATTTACCAGTGGTCTCCAGGGAGTCCGAAACGTAATCATTAAAAATAAATGTGAATCAAAACTAAATATTTTTAATTTGTTAATTAAAATTATAAATGTGTTCTTCCTTATATTGTTTAAATAAAACCTTTTTGAATGAGGGTTTTAATTTATTCTTGTTAACAATCAAATAGGCACAAAACCAACTGTTTTCATTCAGTTTTTCACTGTAAAAAAAAAAATACTTTTAGTGACAATTATGGAAAATTATGACGTACATGTAATAAGCTTTTTTTCATTAGATTAACGATTGATGCACTAGAGACTGTTCAATTGAAAACTTCAGAGATATTTTAACTGGATACCATGATACTGTGATATTACCTCTTAGGTATCCATTCCTACAGGTCACAAAAAATGACTTTGAGGAGGTGAAACTCATTCGGTCCATGATTTTTGGATGAAAGATTCTTTGTAAAACTGCACATTTTTAACGAATTGCTAATATAATAAAATAATATATTTTTGTTGTCGATTTGAAAATTGCCTCTTGATGTTTTGTTTTCTAAGAGTGTGCTTGATTAACACAATGACAATGTATTTAGAAGTAGCTTCCTCTAGCGAGAGAATGCTGTTTTCATGCATATTTTTGCTTTTCATTTCCTCGACCCTTCACCTCTTCGCAACCCTTTTTGTGTGTTGTGTGGCTCGCTGTAATTCGAAACAATAAAGGAACCTCATTGGATGAAGGCTCGAGGGGTCGAGCAGAGGAATGCCGGCCTCGACTGGCTGCGGAAAAACCTCAACAATGATCAGCTCAATGGAGTCGTGTTCTTTATGGACGATGACAATACATATGATCTCAAGATCTTTTGAAGAGGTGAGTTCAAAACTTCCATTAAATAATTACATATATAATAGTTTTTTTTTTCATATTCGCTCAATATCTGAAACATACTTTAAGAGCTATTGAGGTTAAAAAATAGTTATAAAAAATATATTTTTCTAGTAAAACAATTCTATGGTTGTTCTAAAAGATCAGGTTTGGGTTTGCAGTTATTCCGTGAAGTTTGAATATGTAGTGACATTAAATTTCCTTGACACGTTTTTCATTTCACTTCCTAATCTGCTTCCATTGTTCGCGCACCGATCCCCGATGCACAATGAAAACATTTCACAACCAAAAACCGCACTTTTCAACGTATTTTTAAATTTATTAAAATAGCATTTTTTAAATTACGCTTAGCATAATTATTTTGTTTTCATGTTCTTTTTGGGTTAACCATTTGGTTACTAAGCATCGAATATTTGAATATTCGACGCTTATGTAAACAATTTTTTAAAAGTAAATATATATCAACCACATTTTTTTATGGTATTCCATAAATAAGGTTTGGACCTTTGATATTTTAATGATATTAGTTTGAAACATATCATACATATTAATACTTCAAGTTTTTTAAATTTTGTGTTGTTAGAAGTCATAAATAACTAATGCATAAATTGGATCCTTTGGTTACTAAGCGTCCAATATTCGACGCTCATCTAAAAAGAAGTTGACAGTAATAAAGATTTATTATTTACATCATTTATGATCTCAAAATAAAAAATTGAGTTTGTTTATTTTATTTTTTGATATTTTTTTTATTATTTGCAAATATAACTATTATTGTTAAAAAAAATATTTCCTTAATTGGAATGAACATTATTTTTATTTTTACAATCATAGCTTAAAAAAGATAAAAATTATGTTAAATTCTTAAAGTACCAAAAAAATGCTCTAAAATCGCTTCGTTTTTTTCGCAAGTTCACTAAGAAAATTCTTAGAAACCAAAGGGTAACTGTTTTTTTAAATTTATTTAAAATAATAAAGTATTTATCCTAAAATGTTGTATTTTTTTTTTAATAAAATAATTATGTAAATGCTGTAATAAATAATTTCATTTATGGCAAGAAACTGAAAAAAATATTAAGAAGTCATAGCAAATTTCAGTGAAAACATTAAAAAAAAAACACCTGCAAGGAATGTATCTATTCAATTTAAGGATATTTTTTTGCTGTGAATATACGTGTACACAAATTTTAATGGTCATTTCATTTATTCTCGGTATTATGATGTTATGTAAAAATAACATTTTGAAACAATTGGCTGTTTGCCAATGCCAGATAATTGTAATGCATCAGGGTTTTATAATGCTTACTAAACATGTACAGTTGATTATCATATAACATATTAACTAGGTACGCCACTATGTTTATTGTGCTCTGGATTCATAGCCAGAGAAATAGTCACATTTGAATTGTTATCTATGAAACTCTTAATCAGTGCTTTTGTTGTTTCATGTATGAAATATACCGGATGTTTCACTCTCTAATCAAGTAAAATTACCGAAAATAAATAGATTTCATCTTGTTATGTAATTCATGCAATTAGTTTAAACATTTATACGATGGCGTTGACTTGTTTGATTGATGGCATCAAAGATCAATGAACTCTTAATGACTGCATCGATTGTGATGCATACAATCAGTCTTTTATACAACTAAATCTAGTTTCATTTTTTTGTGTCTACTGATAAGCAGAATGCAAGAAAGCAGAGATGTAATGTTGCCCGAAGCACGACTGTGATGACAATTAATTTTGTTGATCAACAAATAAGTAGAGCAATTAGGAATTATTACATACTGGCTTGTATGTACCGTTGAAAGTGGAACGGTAATAAATTATGCTGCATTCGTATTCTTCATCTCATTTTAATTATCCGATCAAAGGTCCTAACCAGTATTAATTAATGAACAAATATAAGATAAAACATTATTGCATTTATTTAAATTAAACTAGGAATAATTGATAAATTAAGTGTGATATAAATGCTGTTATCTATATTATAACAAACAAAATATATTTTTTTTTATTATTTATAATAAATATTTGTTTATTTATCTTGTTTTTACATGGATCACGTAAGATATGGTCTCTGTTTAGGAGACTGCAGTTTCGATTAACTCGTAGCCTTCCTCAATCCATCAGTTGTCTCTTGACAGTGATGAATTGAGGTCGAAACTGCAGTCTCATAAACAGTGACCATATATTACGTGATCCATATAAAAACAAAATAAATAAATAAATATTGATCAAATAAATATGGTATGTTTGTCACAAAACTGCTTTAATGATTGAAACAAGGCGTAACAATGTGATATTTACCATTGTCGTTCCGGTTGTCCTTTTTAGTCCTACTATGATTTAAAAGATAAAGGTTTTTCCAAATTTTTAAATAATATTTTTTTCAAATGTTTATTATTTTTGTCGTAGATGAGAAAGGTCCGAAAGGTGGGTGTGTGGCCGGTGGGTCTTGTTGGAGGCATGATGGTAGAGAGACCCTTGGTAGACGATGACGGGGAGAAAGTTCTCGGGTTCAACAGTGTCTGGCGGCCTGAGAGGCCTTTCCCCATAGACATGGCCGGGTTTGCCATCCACCTGTCACTGATAAAAAACAATCCAAACGCTGTTTTTACGCATAAAGTCCAAGCGGGATATCAGGTAATATTTTCGTTTTTATGTTTTTCAAATTATTTAATTCTTAATAAGTGATTCTTGTTTTTATCAATGATCTTATGATTTATGACACAATGTGGCATATTGCATCTTTTGTCGGTTGATGATGATTTTTGAAGATTTAGACAAAATTATGTTATACTGAAGAATTTGGTTATATAAAACATTTTTTTTTATATCATTCTTTTCACTTATCAATTGAGTGATATGACTTATTGTTGTAGGCAATAAAGATTTGGATGTCAACAAAGTGTATCTAGATATAGTATTTCACTTAATTTCCACTAATAATTTTTAACTTCTAAGGCGGCCATTCATTTGTTAAGTTTTTGAGGCCTCCATTAGATACTATTTATAGAAATGTTGAACCGAATGATTAAAATTTGTAATGGAAATCGAAATATACCAAAAACCTTAGCCGGCGGGTATAGCTCAATGGTCAAAGCGTTCGCTTTGCAAGCCAAAGGTCGTGGGTTTGATCCCCGACGGAGATATAAAAAAAGAGGATTTTTAATCGGCTTCTGAGCTCTAAAATACCCCCGGTTGGTGTGAATTTGATCCCTCACCCGTAAAATGCCAGTCATAGCCTATTCATTAAAATTGGTGGTAGACGAAAGTCGTCCCCTGAAGACTACCCATTCATAATAAATTCCTGTAATAATATGGATGATGCGTGAATCTCGGGCTGTAGTCTATGACATTGGCGGATTAATACTCCACATGCAGCGCTTAGCCATGTGCACCGTGGTAAGCATCATAGAATTCCACAGATGAGACTTCAGCATCACTATCACCGTCTGTCGGTATTCTCCTGTATATGTTTACATAAACAACAAAAAAAATACTATGAATGCAGTCCCGTTACCTTATAAATGAGGTAATGAGTGAATTGGGCAGTGTTCACATGTATTTTATTAATTAAAAAGAATAGTTAAGGTTAGGTATAATTAGACCTGTATAGACAAACCAAGAACCTTGAATTTCTCACTCGATTGGCCATTTTATAAATTCGGCTAAACATAATATTTATAAAAATGTATGTTGTATTTTTTAGGAGAGTGAAATTTTGCGGCAACTCATAACGAGAGATGAACTGGAGCCGTTAGCCGACAAGTGCACAAAAGTCTACGTCTGGCACACGAGGACAGAAAAACCCAAAATGAACGAAGAGAATAAATTACGTGCCAAAAATTCAAAGGGTTCAAATGATGGAATCGAAGTATAAGTGATGAATATCATAGCAAGATCATTGCAGCGATTTTGAGTAATCCAACAATTATTTTTGCAAACAACTCGGGATGAATCGATGGTGATACACGATTTTGTGTTCCTATGGGATACACAAATCACCGCTGGTTTGTATTTAATGAGGCTACAGTTATATTATGTCGACTAATCAGTTGTAAACTGACAATAATCTGGAACGGTGCATCAACAAGGAGACTCACTGTCTTTTGGTGTGTTGCAGTAAAATTTTAGTTAATTTTTTTATTCATAATTACAGCCGATGCATCAAAAATAAATGTTTTATAATAACATCATCTAAAAATTAAACGAAGACTTGTATAAATTCAGAATTGTATAGGTCATAGATAGAACAAAAAAATATCTTCCCTTCCGAGTTGAAAGTGTAAAAACATATCCATACTTCCATTTTGTATTCTTTAATAATGTAGTATGTTGAATCCTGTGATTGTCATATTTTTCAGACAAAATGGCCGTCGTGGAAAGAGAATTCTGACGTATTTATTTTATTTTTCGTGTAGGTTTTATAAGAATGTTGCGAGTCTCTCGAGACAAAGAGTGTGTGTCGGCCTTACTTGACGATGAAGCTTCAGTTAGCTTATTGAAGATGTGAATAATTGCGTGCAATATAGGTTTTCTTACTTCTTCCTGTTCGTAAAAACATTGTAAGTAAATAATAGCTATAGATACTTGTCTATAAGCTGAAATATACAATTAAGAATAATGATAATACTAATTGAAAGTCGATGCTGAGCTGGAGATTTAACCCGTTGAAAAAAAATCATGTCCGAGTTATTTCATTGATCAAACTTAATTTCTATTAATCGTTAATCATTTAATGTAATGATTGTGTGTGTAATTGGTGGAAAAACTTAAATAATTTAACACATTTAATGTTTTTATTTTATATTCTCAGTGTCTCAGCTCGCATAGTGTAAAATTATAATAATATAATAATAAAATTAGACTAGGAATCCAAAAAGGGCCTCTTACGTCTGCTATTCTTACAATAAATACCCAGTCAGATTTCTTGTATGAAATACTTGAAAATAATATATTGTTACTGTCATCTATTGTTTCAAACTCTCTCTGTGTGTAATGTGTTACACATTTTATATAATAACTTAACACATTCGCTTCGGGTGACATTCGCACTCAGCTGATACTCTAATACTGGCGATAAATCGATGTCGCGCGTAAAAAACATGTTTCTACATAAACTGCCACAACTTTTAAAATATCCAACATAACTACATATTTTTTTCAATATGATACTCACCATTTATATGAACACCAGCAAAATTATCGAAAAGTTGTAGAACTTCTAACAATAATTTTAAATTATGTCCACAACTTGAAAATACACATTAAAACTTTTAAGGGTACGTTTTTTAGGGTTATAAATATTTTGTAAGATTTAGAATATGATATTCATGGTAATAATAACCCTTATAAAGGATATTATCACAAAAAATATACATAAAATACTAGCGATTATTCATTAAAATTTAAAATATATGTTGATTTTACAAAATAAACAAACATTTTTTATTCTAAAAATTGAAACGAACTTGTAGTGACCTTGTGTCTTAAATATGCGTTTACTTTTGTAAAATTAATAATCTCGAACCTTATAAGTAAGAAAAAGTCAAATACTTGTAGAAAAAAACAAGTATAAATACCCTACCCGACTTTAAAGATCAGAGTGAGTAAAAGGTAAAAATACCCTTCCCGTAATTAACTAGCAATCGACGTAACGGGTAGTAATACCATTCCCGATGCGAATGTGTTAATATATCTATAAATTTAGTTGTTTGATCAGTGTTGACATTATTGAAAAAAAACCTTCTGCTTATTAAAGTATATCATCAAACAAATAAACTAGTAAATATAACATCAAGTAAAATATTATTCTTTTCAATTTTTTTGTCTCAATGGTTAGAATCATCTATGCAGAGACATACACCAATACATGCCTAATGACCTGTATAGGTGTCTATTCACTTTAGGTGTTGTGCATTGTCATGACAACACTGTTTGCAAGGAAACATCTATACAAGCATAACAATGTAACTGTATAGGTGTACGTAAATGTTTTCAAATAATTTTATGCGAAACACAATTGTACCGTTTGTGTAGTTGGTTCTTTATATAGTAAAATGTGTAATGGACGTAAATTCAAAACATATTTATTCCATAATACAATTCAAATTAGGAATAAAGCATTAAATGTCATCTTCTTTTATTGTAAATATTTATTTATTTATTTACCTTGTTTTCACATGGATCACGTAACAAAAGTTCTCTATTAGGAGACTGCAGTTTCGACTAACTCGTAGTCTTTCTCAATCCTTCTCTAGTTAAGAGGTAACTGAGCTGTGTTGTACTTATAAGTGGTGTAACACATTTTTTGTGGGGGAGGGGGTGGGGGTGTGTATCAGGAAAGGAGAGGGAGATAGGTAGTGTTGCAAGGATGAAGGAAGAGATAAATACATAAAAGTGGTTTAGGTATAAATTTATTTTTATTTTTTTATTTTTTTTTATTTATTTTATTTTTTTAATTATTATTAATATTATTCTTATATGTCGTATATATAATTTTTATACTTATTTATTTATTTAACGGAAACAATTTTAAAATTGGTGAATTACTTAAGGTATTTAGTTGGTTATTAATTATATCTTCTTTCTTATTAATGGCTTTATAAATTTCTAAGTATTCTAAATTATTTAATTTAACGGTTTTATTTTCTACATGTAATATGTTAAATACTTTTTCTAAGTTGTACGAATGATTATTTTCTATAAGGTGGTTTGCGAATTCAGAAAAATTAGTGCTTTTTAGGCACCTTAAATGTTCTTTAATTCTAATATTAAAATTTCTTGACGTTCTACCAATATAAAAAGATTCACAATCTTGGCAATTTAATTTATATATTCCAGCATTATTGCGTTTATCATTAGTATCTTTATTATTTATAAGGTGGTATCCTAGTTTATTATCTGTATAAAACGCTGGCTTTATCTCATTTGGGAGTAATTTAATTATTTTATGGGTAAAGTTATTAACGTGTAGAATTCGTCTCCACATTCTATCGTCTTTAATATTTTCTTTAGGGTACAAGTATTTATATGTTATGTTTTGACGTTTTTTATTATTCAAGATACTGTCTATTAATTGGCTATGATAGCCGTTGTTTTGTGCGATATTTTTAATTGTATTTAATTCTATATCAAAGTTTGTTTGTGATAATGGTATTGAAATTAAACTATGTATCATTGCATGGAAAGCTGAGTGTTTATGAGATTTGGGATGATTAGAAGAATTGTGAATGATTACATCTGTGAACGTCGGTTCTGAAGCCATTAATAAGAAAGAAGATATAATTAATAACCAACTAAATACCTTAAGTAATTCACCAATTTTAAAATTGTTTCCGTTAAATAAATAAATAAGTATAAAAATTATATATACGACATATAAGAATAATATTAATAATAATTAAAAAATAAAAAAATAAAAAAAATAAAATAAAAAATAAAAATAAATTTATACCTAAACCACTTTTTATGTATTTATCTCTTCCTTCATCCTTGCAACACTACCTATCTCCCTCTCCTTTCCTGATAGACACACCCCACCCCCCTCCCTACAAAAATGTGTTACACCACTATAAGTACAACGCAGCTCAGTTATCTCTTAACTAGAGAAGGATTGAGAAAGACTACGAGTTAGTCGAAGCTGCAGTCTCCTAATAGAGAACTTTTGTTACGTGATCCATGTGAAAACAAGGTAAATAAATAAATTAATATTTATAATTTATTATGGATCTCAAAGTGAATGCTCAAAACATTGAAAATATTCTTTTATTGTCTTTCTATACGCAATTCCACGAAGATTATTTGATTGAAAAAAACGTAAAGATAATGAAATGTAAGAAGAATGGTCTGTAGATATCATCTGAACAAGATTATATTGCAAGCTGAATCGAATAACTAGTTAATTCATAGAGTTTTGTGATTTTGGGTTATATACATAAATTGGATAGCTTGTTAAAGGATATTTCTAAAGCTATAAACAGTTATTTTTGAATAAATGTCTAAACTAAGTTGTAAAATCAGATGAATGCCTAAAATAGAAAACTACAGATTGAGTAATAACGTTTGATAACGGCTATTCAGTAAAGGAAATTTTACTTAATGGTTTTAGTCTTGCATTTAATGCTAAAACTAGGAATGTCATTACCTGATTAATTCTGAAATAATGGATTAATTTTTCATGTAATTTACATGTAACATTTTATTGAAACCTTCATTAGAACTTTTAATTCCGTTATCTAGTTATTTAATTCAGTCTTCCATATTCCTTGTAAGTGTAATTTACAATCCACACTTTACTTAATCAATTGTTTTAGTGTATCTATAAAAAATGTAATTGTGTTCTCAGTTTTATAAACACATTAATCTGATTATATTGTTGCACCGAGTTCTTATTGTTTTGTTTGTAAATTTTGACCAAAATGATCACTTATTTTATTGTAAATATTCTGTACTGAATCGAATTATTGAATAATTAATTTTACTGCACATTGTTATTATTTTTTGTATGTTACACGTTTTTTTTTATTGATAATATTAAAATAATATTATATTTGATTATAAATTACGTTATTATACTACTTTCAATTTATACCCAATTCATCATATTTTATAAACATAATATGATAAAAACATTAATGCCGTTTTTCCTTGCAAGCTTCATTATATAATATCAATCAGTGAAGATAAACTAAAAACACATTGAAAAAAATAAAATGTCTTGTTTTTGTGAAGATGAAAAATACTGTACAGGAAGCGGCAAAAAAAGCTGCCGGTTAAATCAAAACAACGACGAAAACAGTCAGCTGTTTTTCCCGCTCCCTGTTAGTAATTAAATTGAAATTTTACCAGAAATCTAGGTATACAATAAAATATATAATCAATATATTTAAGTGATGAAAGTATAATAATTATAGCTCTGTCCTTAAATTAGGAGAAAATGATTGGTATTCATAATCATCATCATTTATGACTGATCATAGTGGCACCTATGATCTCATATAAGAATTTTATTCTCACTTTTCTTCATTGGTTCTCTTACGGGAAAAAAAATTATATACGTGGCACCTTGACATACGAGGTTTTTGAGATATGAGTCATCGAGTCAGCAATTTTTTGCTTTAAAATACGAGCAAAATTTGAGATACGTGCAATCGGCTTAGCTGGTCGGCCGGTTGTACATAAACCGCGCGTCACGCTTTCCCGCGTGAATCCCCCGGCCACGTTCAGAGAATCAGTTATCAGTGTGCTCTCACTGTCAAAACATCTTTTTGTTAAATCAATTTTAATGGGAAAATTTGCTTTGAGATTCAAGTAATTTGAAATACGAGCAAGGTTGTGGAAGGAATTAAACTCGTATGTCGAGGTAATACATCAATTTTGAAAAAATTTGAATCTTTTTTGCACTTGTTCCATCAGAGAACTTGCATGATAAAATTGTAGGTAATGTTGAAATACTTTTAATTTTTCCATAATATTATATGAAACGTGTCAGTTCACATATAATGTACAATATATGTAATTATTATAAATGCCCATCATCAAGGCTTTGTTTTTTTTGTTATAATTATATAAGCATTGACTCTTAAAATACATGCCAATAATTTTGTGAAGACATTTTAGTGTTACGACGATACAATATTCTAATAATAATTATAGTCACCCTATTGACTTATTGTAAATAAATAATATTCCTGAATATTTAAATAAATCTAGTACCTAGTAAGCTTTATAATGATCCTTATTGTCCTTACAACAAATGTTGTATTCCAATACAAACGAGAACAAATATTTTTAGTCCCCTGTAGTTTATAACTATTATTTTCATTCTAAATAATTTATGCCTAACTTTTAAAAATCAACCTTACATTACATTTTGTTTTATAGTATCGCAAATAAAATGTAATGCGAATTAATATAACGTCTGCCAATCTTGTGATAGTAATAATTACACATCACTAAAATGCTCAGGTGACAATTTTAAGTAATAAATGTTAAAAGATAAAAAAACGGATAAGTCATTATAAGAATTACAAGATTCACAAGATTGGCAGACTAAAATTGTATAAATAAATATGTATTTTTTTGTCTTCTGTCCTGTTATATATTAATTTTATTTTAATATTTTATCCTTAAAATCAATAAGTTTTCATTGTAAAAAGTATTACATTTTTTTCAACTGACAATGCGTTTTAAAAAAAAATATTTTCTTACCTTTGCATTACAATTTTTTGTATGAATAATTAACCCATCTTCCACTCTTCAGAAATAATCTGTGTTCATTGATAATTATTATAAATCGGTAGCTAATAAGAGTGAAGGTAAATACTATTTTGGCTCGGGTGTACTCACGTAACTCAATTTTTTTTTTTAAATCTTTTTTTTAACCACTTCCCTGGGGATAACATAAATATGTGTAAAAAAAAGTGATCCGATTTTGGTGCTAACGCAAATAGGTGTGATACCCGAAGCGCGACCATATGAGCATTTTAAAATGACGTTGTTTGATTTTTCAGCGTTCACACAAGTACGTGTTTCATTTATATGAAATTATTTTCACGATTTCTGACATTGAAACAAAAAATCAGGGTTTCTAAACCACTTTTAGTTCTATTTACATATCAATAAAGACGCTTGTTATTCTTTAAGCTTCTTTCAAAACCAGAGACACCCGCAAACCATATTTTTTTGTCTATTGTCATTTTATTTTTATATCTCCTATTGTACCAAATTTTCACTATGCTTTTCGTCACAGATTCCTCATTTAATTAGATTTAGATGATATTATAAATATAATATGTACATGTAATATTCTATGAAATATTTTCTTTGAAGGGTTAATTTTTTTTATTTAATAAAAATAATATTTATTTGCTTTAAAAGTAAACTAAAATTAAAAAAGTTTTTTTTGGACCATTTTTGCTAAAATAATTTGCCGGGGAAGTGGTTAATAATCAGAACAAATAAAATAATGAAGTGTGTTTTATGGCACTCATTGCTATATGTCAACCAAAAGATAAGTTATAATTGACTATTATTCAACAAAGTATAAAATAGAGTCATACAATTTTTACTTAAAAAAGAAATGACTTGTATTTTATCCAGTTAGTCTGCTATATAAACAATAATATTTTAAGCCTATTATAATCCAAAACATCTCTATGTAGTAAATAATATACATATTGCCAACTATATAGCTCTCATAAATATCATTTAATTAAATAATGTGTTGGGGGTTAACACTTCAAAACATGTATTCATAATAATTCAAACAATCATAATAAAAACTAATTTTTAAATAATTCAAGTAAATGTTTAGAGTAAAAAATATATATTTTCATTTAGATAAATTTCTTACTACTTTTTTTTCATAAATTTAGGATACATTGTTAAATATTTTAGTTACAGCTTGTGTGGTTTTTCTCAATCAATGTAAAAAAAACTTATTTTCTCTAAAAACTATTTAAATTATGTAGAACAAGTTATTGTGTGAATAAATTGATTGAATTACAATAAATGGAGGTGTATGATTTTTAAAAAATCTATGTACTTATATTAACTTGTTATTATGTATAATTGCAATTATGTTTAAAAATAAAATTAATCATAATGGAGTGTCCTTTTCGAATTACAGTTGCTTTTCATCTAATCATCATTTTGAATTATAAAAAAGACTCCCTAAAAACCTGCCAAAATTATTATATTTCAATATGATTTTTATATACTAACATAGTTTTAATATTAATTTTTAATTCAGCCAATGAACACAAACAAAGAACGAAATAGAGTATTACATTAACACACTGTTCCATACACTTAAATATACTTTAAACTGTATTATTAAAAAATTATTTTAAATTAGTGAAACCATTTAATTGTATTATTTACGTTTTATATTTTAGTTTTACATTTATTTTAATAGATTTATTATTCGGGAGATAAATTTAATATTTATTTTATTGTGTAATTATTTTATAAAAAGGCATTTGCGTGACCGATATTGTGCGACATCTCTAACTGCAAGAAAACATAAGAGACTTAGTTCTGTTAACTAATCGTCGATGGAAGAGATATAGCGTCGTAGCTTGTGAGTCGTTCGCAAGGCCATTGCGCCTCGAGAGCTGGGTCACGACTGCTCTCTGTTAGTCGTTCTGCATTGGGATGGTCCGTCAGGGTAGTTTTGCCACAAGTCCAATAAAAACTATATATAGTTGTAACTTTTTTACTTACCTTGACCAACTAAGGTTTGTTGCGATATTTGTCAAGTAAATGGCTTTGACGATTTTATTTTTAAATCAAATTATTTTAATAAATTGGTTTGTAGGTAATTTTATTTGGTTTTAAAAAAACTTAAAATATTTTGCTAAACAATCAATTTGTAGATCAAATTATGCATTTTTAAATTTATATAATTGCAATGTTTTTTTCATTTGTTAGCAAAATAATTATTGTTTTATTGATAGTTCTTTCTTTTATTAATATTTTAAACAAGTTACTTATATATTAGGTAATATGACCATAAATTCAGTTTAAATACCACGTGTGTTTATCTTCGAGCAATATATACAACAATTTTTTGTGTCACAAGAATATATTATTACGTATTTATGTACTGTTTGGTATTAATTATTGGTTTAAAATATTTTAGTGAGACTAAGATTAATGATATATGTACATGCACCTACAATCCATTGTACTGAACAATGCATAATAATACAATGCTGCAATTTAGTTGGTATATATAAATATTTCATTGAATCTCATACCCATATATAAACATTGGTAAAATTATTTTTAAAAAATACTTAATTTATACATATATTTGTAATATAGTCTTTGTAATGTAAAAAAATATTAAAAATATAATTTTTATTGAAGATGTTTTTTTTTATTGCCTGAAAACGGTAAATGATTAAAAACATTACTAGTAATTGATTTCAAGTTCAATGTCCTAGGCATCATTCAGCTCTGCGTCACCAGGTTCGACCGGATACATTTTGAAGAGTTCACAGAAGTACATTTGCAGATCTGGATTTTATCGCTATAGGTCTCTTTTCAGAGCAGATTTTCTTAAACTTTTAAGTGAACCGCAACCCTTTAGCCGTATGGATGCCATGAGCCCAAATATGGGTCTGCTGCGGGAAACCCGCCAGTGCCGTGAGCACACCGGTGTGTTCTTTCTTCGTAGTATCAATCCGGTGGATTGGTTTGCAGCAACAGAATCTTGAATCTCGATCTCCATTCCTCTCGGTCCTCCGCAACCCTTTTCAGCTCAGCATAAGCACTACAATTCATGTCCTCGAATACTTGCTGCAAATACTCCCGTCTAGGGCGCCCTCTACAGTTTCTACCCTCAACCATCATATCGGTGTGTTATAAAACTGTATATTTTCGGTCAATGTTATAGCTTGGGTCTATAGCGACATCAAGAAAAAAAAATGGTTAAAATTTGACACCATTTAGGGCAGTGTTTCCCAGCCTTCTTTATGCCATTTCCCGTGAGAAACACTGATTTAGGGGTTCAAATCTTCGATAATCCACGAGGCGTTGCGTAGATCTATTCAGGGTCATGGCATCCAAACGGTTAGATCTGAAAATACGTCTCCACAGCCCTAGTTTTGGCAGATTTGTATTTTATTGCAAGAAACCCATAATGAGAATTATTATGTGACCTTCAATACCCCAATAAAGATTCTAATAACATGATCCCGCCTTTTGTGTTATTGAGAGGATTGATGACTGTAGTTTTATAAAGAGATTTTATAATTATAAATTTAATAATTTTAAATGTTGTGGCTTTTGACATACCCCAAAAATGCTTTCCGGTATCCCGATAAAGAAACTGTTTCCGAGTGTGATATTTAAAATATTTTGCCGCTGAAATATGAAACTAAGTATTCCTAATTATAAAAAGGGATTATTTTCAGATTTTTATTGCTAATAAATAAGTAAGAATTAATTTAAGTTTCACAGGAAAAACATTGTTTGCTCAAAACTTTATTAAATTAAATTGATACTGATATGTGGTTTTTCTGTGATACTAGATAATAATTAACTAGTGCGAACTACGACAACGATAGTTATAAAACAAAATGTTATGTATGGATAACGAGTCGTTTTTTAGACCTTTCACACGCCATAAACTTAAGATAAATTTATGAGCATCCTTACAGTTATCTGTTACTATCATAATGCTAAAAATAAGCTAAATATATTACTGAGTAATTTATTGGATTCAAGTCAAAAACTATAGGTGGACAACTAACATTTTTTTACAATAAAATATATATATTACAATCTATAGGAGTATAGACTCAAAATCAATTAACAAATCCACCAAAAAGGCGCCAAATTTAAATGGTGGCAAGAATTTAATAATACAAATGTGAGTATATTTTAAATATATCTGTTAGATTTCTATAATAATATATATTATAAGAAGCTCATAAAAACTTAAGCAATGGCAATAAAGTCATTTTCTGAATATTTGTGTTGTCATGTCAAACCTTGTTTTTCGCCGGTACCCTCAATTGGGATGAGTAGGTATTTATAATAAAAAATGCACATTCAAAAATTTATTTATATTCAAGCAAGTCTTTCACTTCACGATTAAACAATGCGCGTATTTTTTAATTCGTAAAATGAGTTACATAAATCCTTATAACTATTTGATCTCAACACTCTGGTTGGAAATTCATTTACAACAATGAAGCTTGAAGTATAATATATTTTATATTTTATTTGATTCATTGTTAAAAATAATAATTATATCAAATTTTTATTGAAACACCATTTTACATAACGATCAGCTTGATGATCAATGGTCAATTAAGAAAGTATACTGAATATTTAGACACTAGCTGCAAATACATGTGAATGTAAACATTCCAAGTAAAACAATGGAACAACATAAACCTTGACTAGTCAATAAGCTTAAAAAATTACATATAGTTTACATACAAAACTTTAGCATGATAATGACCTACAACTATATAAAAATATACCTACTATTACCGTTAAAATTATAATTATTAAAATACTATATATTGTTTCAATATTTTTTTCTTTTTACAGATTAAATAATTGGAAAATTGAATAATAATTAATTCATCTTAATGAATGTTCACACTAATGTTGTTTGACCAAGACACAATTTTGGCATTGAAACCATTAGCCTTGCATTCTCAGTGGTTATAAAAAATCATTTTTTTATATTAATTTAAATCCTTAATGATTTACAATATTCCAATTTACTAAATGCCTTTTTTTTGATCCTCTTCAAGGCATCCATTTTGATGTTTTTCTTCGGTAAAAAATAATACTGAAACATTTTTTTTTGAGACAACTTTTAGTAAATATAACTTTATTATCTATGAGGATATCATCATCATCATCATATATATGAGGATAAAGTTAAACTAAAATGTCATGTTAATAGTATAAAATAAACATTCAAACATGAGTACATGTCTTATATTACATTGTAATTAATACTACCACTTTGTAGTTGGTGGTTTATATTGAAATTACTAACTTTATTTTCATGTAAACACATACAGGAGAATACCGACAGATGGTGATAGTGATTCTGAAGTCTCATCTGTGGAATTATATTCAACGTCATGGACTACAGCCCGATATTCACGCATCATCATTATTATTAAAGGAATTCACTATGAATGGGTGGTCTTCACGGGTCGAATTTCGTATACCACCAATTTTGATTAATAGGCTATGACTGTCATTTTACGGGTGAGGGATCAAATTCACACCAACCGGGTATTCTAGAGCTCAGAAATGATTTTTTTTTTTTAATATCCGTCGGGTTCGAAACCACGACCTTTGGCTTTAACCATTGAGCTATGCTCGCCGGCAAAATTGAGACACGTTTATAGTTGCATTGAAATGAGAAAATCATATTTCAGAAGTGATCATTATGACGTATAAACTAAAAAGTAAATTGTTTAAAATATAAGTACATACCATCTTAAAAACATTTTTATGATAACCCTAAGTAAAATGCATCATGAATTTTGTATTAATCAAATCAAGAATTTAAAATAGTTGTGAAATAATCACTATGTTAATAACAATAATAATACTAGTTATTTGGAAATATATGAAGTTTTAATACTTGGCATAGTTAAATAGATATAAAATAAAATAATATATAGAAATAATAAACATAAGTAGTTTTTATGTGATTTCCTGAAATCAAGCATGATTTTTCCAAAACAAATGAATTATATTTTTACAAAAAGTATTCTAAAATTTTAATAAAAAATAAGATGATGTTTGAATAATTATTGGTATTGAAGGAAATGATCATGTTGGCTAAATAACATGTTGTGTTATGACAAAGTGATACAAGTAAGATTATAATTTTACGAGTCAACGTAAACCACTTTAACATCTTAAAATATTTAAAGGAATTAATTTTTTATGTATATTTAAGTGAATTACACTTACCTAGTGTAATTTTATAATTTGTATTGTAAAATTGTACAATTCATTTATATATCAATTTTACCAAATTGTTTAATTAGTCAAATGTGGATTTACTTTCAATAACTATATTATTTTGTGAATTCTAATGCACAGGATTTTATTGTCTTGATAATATCATCACAAATGAATTAATTATTCAAAGTGGATTTATATAAATATGGAAAATTAAAATTGACTTACTTTTAGATGTTAAAAATATAATTTTATATAAGAATTTATCAAATAAAAACAAAATGGCAGATAAGTGACCAACTTTCGTTAGTTACACACCTACAATAATCATTACATTAGCTCAGTAATTGAATTTTTAAATTGTTTTATTTTATACAGTTACAATTAGTCTTACTCTATTTAAAAATACAAAATTTATAAAATTTCGCTCTAAAAATCGATTGTAAAACATTAAGACATTTTTATATATGTTTTTTTAAATTAAATGAAAACACACACAAGGTCAGCAACACATAACATTAAGTATATGATAAAATATTTTAAATTATTTCAATTTAAATCGAACATCTTAACAAATCAAATGATTAAGTTATTGAATACTTAAGATTTCACACCTGAGCTTACAAACTTCTCATTTCTAGTCATTGATAGTTCATGAATGCGGAAATTTCTGTGTATCAGTAAAGGTACTGCGGCAACACCATTAGGTCACGCCACTAAGCACGAGGGCTAATGGCGTCAGTCTCCAGACCCCGGCACGTCAGAAAACGCTTTAATCTTCGACACAAAAAGGCCCCACGAACCGCCGACGAATCTCGACTTTACATCGCTTCCATCGACGATTAGTTAGCAGACTTTGCTAACAGTACTATGTTTGTTATGAGAGCCATAATTTGTTGTATTACACAATGCATTGCAGCATTCAATAATATATAGTTTCGCATTTACAATGTAAAGGTTTTATTACATTTTTTTGCACACATGAAAAAGCTGAAAAACAAGCCTCAGCTTAATTTGTCATGAAATTTATTTTAAAAGTAAACTATTAATTTACATATTTAAACAATCTGACTCAATATTTTTTCTTGTGGAATTTTTAACTGATTTTTAATGAACAGTAACTTATGTATTAATATTTTATAAAACTATCAGTAATACGAATTTTAATGGTACAACAATAAATATGCATATTACATGAAATCAACAGATAATGCCTTAATGTAATGTAATAATAGTATTATCGTAATGTCGCTAATATACTTTATGTAAGAGAATAATTATAATACAAAAATAAAAGAATATTTAATTTTTTAAATAAATTCAGAATATTTCAAAAAGTCTCGTTTTTTAAAATATGTGAATATGCATTTATGGTAATGAATGACGTGCCCTTATAAGGATATATTGTAGTTTATTGTAGTGATTTTTATGCTTTGGTATCAACATTTCCTTTGATGAAATTAAGACTATTATGAGTATTATCGAATCTTTAGAAAAATTTAAACACAGAAAGCCATCAAATGGATGATTAATCATTAGTTCAGGAAGTCAAGCCTCCAGAAAAAAAATATTTCGCCATTGATAATTATTAATTAATCAAATGTAAGCGTAAATGATAATATATTGGAGATGTAAAACAATCAGAGCAAAATTTACATCATAAATGTATATTTCATAATCATCTCTGTGTATTACAACAATAATTGGTGATTTGGCTTGAAATGTAAACAATGAGCTTTCAAGTTTGGCACAGTCAAAATATTTATAGCATTGTGCTTTCCGTGATGTGTGCATCTTCAATCATCAACAAATCCAAACGAATATACGGTTTTATATATGTTTTACTTTCTCCATGATAATTTCACTTTACGTGTGTTAAGTAAGGCCTTTTTCAGATCTGTTTGGTATCTTTATACGGCTGAATTTTTCCCAACAATGTCACCGGTCTTGGCGTGAACTCTTCTCCCGTCAAACTCCACTGAAGTGTTGCGCATCATTGATCCATCGATGACGGCTCTGTCGTTGCAGTCCTTTAATGGTTCCTTTTCGTCTCTAAAAAAGACAACAACTTTCTTATAAACATTCTTAAAAAATAATGTTTTTTGCTATAAAAAATATTTATTCATAATGTGGCATGCTTTAATAAAGTTTATGATAAAAAATATTTCAAAAACATAAATGATCACAATTAGTGAATAATTATAGATTTTTATTACTTTATAAAAATTGGTACTGATGCAGTCTGTTCGATTGATATTAATTTTTTAATTGAAATAATATATCCAATAATGTAGTTATTATTATGATTCTATGATATATAACTACCTCTGTGTAAATATATTTGATAATTTAATAAATACAAAAGCTTTATTTTATCTTAATTTTTTAATCTAAAAAATATATCAAAAAAATATAAATAAATAAAACTATTATGCAAAGTGACATGAAAAAGCGATAAAAAAGTCACGTCTAAGAAGCAGTCACATAAATTCATTCTATATAATTCTCATTTGAAAAAAATAAGTCAAAACGCACTAAATACAGGGAGCGGCAAAAAGATCTAACGTTTTTCTGCAATCTCAAGTAATCAAACCGTCAGATCTTTTGTACTGCTCTCTGTATATACTTTTAATTTAGAACTATAAAAAAATGTTTACCACTGGCATTCTGAAAGTAATTAAAAACAGTGCTGTTACAAAACCTTCACTAAATGGTGTCAATGACATGGAATGACCAAAAGTATAAATAGCAAACTGTGCAGTACTGTAACAAAGGCCGAAGCATTTTTAAAGAGAAGAAAGGAAAATCAATTGTGTTAGTTTCTTACATTGGCGTGGTAGCTATATAACTATTGGGTGAGAAGGCGTGACACACCAGAGGCGATTGGAGCAAGCATAACACATGGGAACAGACAATGTTAGTAAATTTCAATGTTGTAAAACACACATAAGGATGTGAAAAGAAAATATTGTTTAGGTTAACCTCTAAATAAGCTATAGACTAATAATTTTTAGACTTCTTTTTTTAATGTACACTGAAATAATAAATATAGAATATTATTAGTGACTTATTTAATATAAAATACTGTATATTTATAATGGAATATAAATAGAATTAGGTTAAAAATATATTATTCTATCTACTCATAACTAATTTAAATTATTTTAATAATCAAGTTAAAAAATCTCCTTTTATTACACATTTTAAGAAATTAATATGCAAATTAAATGTTATTTGCTCTGTCTACTCTACAAAACAAAACTATTCAAATGGATATTAATGTTAGTTAGGTAATGTTAAATATTATTAAAGCTATGTGGGTACCGGTGTCACGACCTATCGTTCCTAGACAATTCGTTCAACGACTAATCGTTGGGCGCACTGGTCGTCTGGTACATGGGACATTTGGTGCACGGGATAACTGGTGAACTGGATATTTCGCTAACCTAATCTTACCTAACCTTACCTAAGAATTTGTCTAGTGATCGGAGAGTCCACACATCCATAGGTCTCGTTAAATAAATAACTTAGATTAGGTTAGCAAGACACCCAGTGCACTAGTTGTCCCGTTCCAGTGCGCCCCACATCGTTACCGATGAGTCGTTAAACAAATTGTCCGGGAACGAAATGCGGCGGAACTGCGGGTACCTACTGTGTACATAATTTATTATAATGATATTATGAGAAAATTATTTATTATTATTCATATAAAGAAAATTTTGTAATTTTTCTTTGTTAAATGGTAATTATTGAATGTCTGCTAAAAGTGAAAATAATAGATGGATAAAAAAATTGTATGATTCTACTTGTAAATAATAGTTGATGACATGGTGTTTTGATTTAAAAAATTTGAATGAACAAAAAACAAAAATTAAAATACCTTTTAACTATAAAAGCATGCATAAAAAACCATTCGCTGTTTCTATGTAAATGGATGACATTCTAAAAAAAAATGCAATGCAGGCAGACTATAATATGTCACTATAACCATTTTTCTGTCAATTATCAAATTATATTATTACATCAATGGCATATCATGAAAAACGTGTATGTGAAACTCAAAAGTAAAAAAAAACGAATTTAAAAAACACTTTATTTAAAAAATTATTACTATTTTATTTATTATTATGCAAGGAATCTTATAAAAAATATTGTAGTGCATATAAATATTGATTTAATTTATTTTTCATGATGAAATAACTTGTGTTTCTTAGGTATCTTAATAAAAAATAAAAGTTCTACCCCCCATTGCTTTAGTTGAATTTTTTTATAGCAATAGCGGAATGATGTTAATGATTTAATGTCATTAATGATAGTGGATAGACATAAGTACACTTTTAAAAGTTAGATTTGGCTAGTTTTGATTTTACTGTTAGTTTTTGTATTTACTGACTAACTATATTGTGGGATATTTACAAATTAATTTGGAACCGGGGAATAAATTAATATTTTTTATCATATCCTGTTATATAGTGTGGTGTCTCGACCAATCGTTCACAGAAAATTCATTCAACGACTCATTGGTAACGACTTGGGGTGCACTGGACGTTGGGTGCACGGGATATTTGGCACACGAGACAACTGGTGCACTGAATATCTCGCTAAATGTACAAATAGTTAACGAGACATATGGATCTCTGGACTCTACGATCACTTGACAAATCCTTAGGTAAGGTTTAGTTAGGTTAGGTTAGCAAGACAGCCAGTGCACCAGATGTCCAGTGCGCACCACATTGTTACCGATGAGTCGTTGAACGAATTGTCTCAGAACGAAATACGGTGGAACCGTATAGTGTCATATAACAGCCACTCTCAAGATCAATTCTATATTTCAATGAGTTTTTTGAAGTGGATATGTGTCCATAATAATTCTATGATGTTAGATGACAATGAATCTTGTTATCAATTTTGAATTAATTATTTTTCGATACAGACATTTATTTTTGTGATCTACTTTATAAATGTCCTCTATTATAGCTTCTTTAAAAATTCATAAAAATATTTGGCATAAAGATTGTAGATTATTTTTTAAAGTTAAAATTATATTTGGGCAATAAAATTAAATAATCACCCATCACAAATAAATACCCCAGACAGGAGAGAAATAGCTAATTATCAACTGAGTATTTCAGACTTTTATAACATCAATACTACGCTATAAATGACAAAAATGTATTTTTTAAAAGATTTAGTCACACTGTACTTTATAATTTTATCATTCTAGATATCAATTTTATCATATTTTATGATGACTTTCATAGCGGAATCGGAAAACAAAATACATACCATGAGCCAAATTTAATAATATTTTTTAAATTTAAAATTGATTGTATGAATTAGGTAAAGTAAAGTTACATTAATGCTTTCTCAAAGATACACATTGTTTTGTCAATATGTATGTAAACGTGTTAAGGGTTTACAATAAAAATTGCATGAAAAAGTTTAATTCGTTCCGCAACCTTGCTCGTATTTCAAATTAGTTGTATCTCAAAGTGTCATTAAATAGCTCTGATGTACGACCAGTTGCGACTTGTTCTGGGTGCCCTTTGCTAAGCAGATTGTTCGTATCTCAAATTTTGCTCGTATTTCAAAGCAAAAAATCGCTCGCTCAACGGCTCGTATCTCAAAAAGCTTGTATGTTGGGGCACCCATATGTTAAGGTACCACTGTATTGGTAAAATGGTAAATCCGACAATTAACAATATAAATCATTTTGCATCATTTATGGATGGTTTTGATTTTATAAAGTAATTTAACACGATACACTGAACTAAAATTTTACTGAAAAATATGATGATTTTATGGATTATAGTATGAAATGCCATTGATGTTTGTTTGATAATTGGGGATCATTGAAGGTGGAGGTCTTACGTGGGGGTGGAGGCGAGCTTGACGGGGGGCGGCAGGGGGGCGGGCGAGGGGGGCGGCGGGGGCTCCTTATTGCTGCAATAAGGGAGCGGGAAGCGCCAACCGTAAAGACTGAGAGAAACATTTTTTACCATGTCGTTAATTCTTCCCAAGCTTTCAAATATTTTTTAATACAAAATATTCAAAAGTATTATGATTATTAAAATAAAATTATATATTAATTCAATCTGTCTGGTTACTGTGTAAATAAAAGTTAATTTCTTAATTTTTAAACATCTTTTATAGGATTGATCACTGACAGAATTTTCTTAATTAAAATGAACCTTAAATTAAAAATTATCATTTTTTTAATAATCTGACGAAAATACTATATGTATTTTTTAAATAAGGATCAATAACCGGTAATGAATGCCTCCTTTAAAAAATGCATAGTCACCAGAATTATAAACACTTCGCAATAGTGTACATGGAAAGAGACAAACCTTTAAAAAATAGACGTGTAAAAACTCGATTTGTATCACTTTGGTGGATAGCCTTTTATGAATACTATGTATCTGTGGCATACCATGATAAAATAATATATTATTTTCTAAAATTAAACCAAATATTAAAAGTTTTTGTGTTAGTAACCTTGATTTGCTTGCTTTATGCCTTTGTGTCCCATTTACATGAATAACTACCTATGCTGGATTTCGAAGGGAAAAATAAAGTTACCAAGAATAAAATAATCAATGTTTTTATTTAACATTTTGATGTAGGTACGTAAGTAAATCAATTTTATGGCATTCAACAATGCTGCGAAATGATGAAATGTCACAAAATTTATTCAAAGGAATGTTTAAAATTAAATTAAAAATCAAATGTGCAACATATCAGTGCAATCAAACGAGAAACACATCATGGAAGTCATGCTTATGTCCAATTATGATAACTCGTGAATGTTTATCATGAATTCGATGATGACTGTGCAAGTGATGTGAAAATAAAATCAATTTCGATCCAAGAAATTAATGAACCTAACATATAGATATGCTAAAATGTCATCTAAGACAACTAAATCTATTCACCTACTACGGTTTCACTAAAAAAAAGATAAGGTAATGTACATTTCAGAGAAGAAGAAAAAACATCAAGAAATTGATAAAATAGGAATATTTAAATGTATTATAAATAAAAAAACAATTTCAATTAAGTAATCATAATGTAAAACTAAATAATATTAAAATGTTTTTTGCGAATTTATTGTTATTACTTAGAAGTAAAGACATTTTAAATAACTTAGGTTTTAACAATATCAAAAGACATTTTTTTTTTTAAAAGTTTTCTATTTTCTCTAACTGGAAAATAAAACCACACACATTTTATTAAATTCAATGCAAGATTATCTTTAATTGCTTAGTTTTAATATTCAATAATAATTTTCAAATCAATATGAAAAAATCTATGAAACACGTTTTTTCCTAAAACTACTACTTTTTCAAACTGCTTTATAATGTAATTAATAATATATAATCAGTGCTGCTAAACAAAATGATATTTGGAAATTTTTGAATTATATCTCTTTAATTACTTCTAATATTATTTTTCATTATAAATCAATGAGTCATTAAAATATTAATCACAAAGAAACTACTTAATTTTATACCACCAGATTTAATGTCAGAATACTTTCAAGAGTTAAAAAATCGAAATAATAAACTGAATTTGAAATCATATTAGTACTGTGTTAAAAGTTATTAAAGATAGAAAGAAGATTGAAAATTATTACAAAAAATAAACCCAAATAACATAATACCAACATAAAATATTTTAAAGATATTGTGGTTAAAGAAATGTGTTTGAATTTGAATAACTCACCTTCCAAGCTTTGCTTCATCCTCCTCATGTTGCTTCGACTTTCTGTGACAAAGGGTGGCCATCACTCCATGTCTTCTGGTGCAGCAAAGGAGAAGGTCGACGACGACCACCATTATTAGAACTCCGGCAATGACGATACCGATGATGGATGCACTAGACAGTGTGGATCCTCCGTGGCGTGGTACAGTGTAGTCCCTCCCTTCAAAAACACAATTCAAATTAATAATCATTTTTGAGCAATGTCGTGACATATTGATGATACACCCAATACAAAAACTATATTGACTTTATAAACAATCGAGAAAAGAGAAACTATTTCTACGAAATATTTAAGAATGCATCACAACAGTGCCGACTTTAGACCTTGCGGCGCCCTTAGGACATTTTTTTCTGGCGCCCCATATTGAATGTACAGTGGTACCTCCATATACGTTCTCGAATCTCAAAGTGTCATTAAAATAGCTGCGATGCACGACGTTGCGACTTTTCTGGATGTGTTTTGCTAAGCTAAAATAGCTCCTATCTCAAATTCTGCTCATATTTATAAACGAAAATTCGCTCGCTCGACGGCTCATATTTCAAAAAACTTGTATGTTGGGGCACTCGTGTGTCAAGGCACCACTGTATTTAAAAATATATTTTTGAATTAGGTTGCCCACGGCGCCCCTAGCTCATTCGACGCCCTGGGCGTAACACCCCAGTTCGCCACCCCCTAAAACCGGCACTGCATCACAATGAAGTGTTTTTTTTGCGTTTTACTCACCTTATTTACTTTACATAAATAAATTAATCAATATTAAATCAAGTACAGTAAATAAGGTGATATGTTTTTTTTGTAAATTTTATGGGAATTCATCAAAACATACAGGAGCGGCAAAAAAAGCTGAGGGTTTTAAATCAAAACAGCGACGAAAACCGTCATTTTTTGCCACTCCCTGTATAATCATTTTTAAAAAATGAATAAAAAAGTTTAGTTATTGCAGCATGTTGTTAGTGATTAGTTGAACAAGATGACTTTTAATGATTGAAGTCATTGATTATTGTTTAAAGCGATGAAAGAAGTTTGGGTGACCTTGAACCATGTGCTGAGAAAGAAAACAAATACAATAAAATGCAACTGCTATTTTTATATGTAATTTCATTTTCTTCAATAAATTATATTATAATAACTTAGAATACAAACATAATTATTTTTTTATAAAAGATGAACATTTAAGGCATATAATTGGAAATAATATTAATGTGAAATATTTTAAAATATGACCCTCAATATCACATATATTCAATTAGGTGAAAAGCATTGTTTAAGAAGATATTTTTCTTTTATCTATTAGTGAAAAGGTTTCTTATTTTTTTTTTAATTATCAACCATTATATGAAGAAAAATTCTAATATCCAGATATATTACTATTTACATACTCGTTCATTTCAGGAAGATCCCCATGACACAAAACATAATTAAAAGAAAAAACTTTAACAATACTATCTAGAAAAACAATAAATACAAAAAAATCACGTATCGATTGAAACACAAAACTCTTCCAAAAGTTGGTCTTGCGGAAAAAACTATACTAAAATACGATTATTTTCGAAGACGAAGAGAAGAAATATCGATATAATTGAATAAATAATGTTCTTCCCATCCTTTTTACACACGACAATGAAAGTGCTATACGTATCAAGCTAAAATATCCTAAGTATAATAATTAATTCACTTCAAATTCGATTATTTTTGAAAAAACAGATGCTTATATACGGCTCACTTCGAATTCGAAATCGTTTTTGTTTTCGAAGAAGAGAATAATAATCGACATAATCGAATAAAATATGTTTGCCACATCCCTTTGAACAGGGCAATATATTGTATGTGTTATAAAGATTCCTAAATTGAACGAAGTATAATATGTGTATTTTTTAAATTGAAGAAGTATTTGAAATAATGTCTAGACCAATAATGTTTTATTGATTTCTAAATTTCACACTAAAACCGTTTTCGATTCATACGTTTTAATCAAATAACATTAAAATATTTTCTAAGTAAAAACATTTATTTTTATAATATACTTTATAATTTACATGCTAGGGGAAATTAAAAGGGTGACCTCTAGGATATGAAAATAAATTAATTGATTTGAAAGCTTTACAAATGTTTAAAAACTTTAACCTATTTGACATCAAATTATCACTAAGATTAACATAATTTAAAAATACTGTAACACCAACGTGCAAATCTAAGAAAAATAATATCATTCAAACGTTAAATAATTTGAAAGTGTAGTGTTTGTAATAAATTTAGTCATTCTGAAAGTGTTGAAAAGGTGTGAAATAAATGAAAATATATAAAAAACGAGTAATAAACATAAAAGATTGCCATTTAAATTGATTCATTAAGATAAAATATGAGAGAGAAACCATAGAGATAATATTAAATTAGTTAAAATGTCCATTCATAAAATAAAGTGACCCATCCAATAGTAATTTATTTATAATAACGGAATAATTGTTAATTGTTAAATAAAACAAATCATATGCTTGCTAATAAATCAATCAAGTGATCTAGAACAGACTAATATACAATCATTCAAAAGAAAGATGTTCGATTGGAGAATATTCTAAACTTTCTTCCATTCTATGCCTACCAAGACAGCCCTTAACATGCTATGCACTCTTGATTCCAGTTAACAGTTTGAATAATATTGATAAGAACTGATGATGAAGGGATAATCCATGAAATAGTTAACTCCTTTATTAATTTGTTAAATAGATACAAAGTATGTTAAATTTAAAGATTCCATGATTTAAAAGCAGTTGTTAGGCTAATTTAAAATTATTAGATTATTAGTGCTAGTTGTTATTGTTCAAGCAACACTGGCTGGATTGCATATCATGCTGTTGTTATTTTTTAATACCATTGACATATATTACCTTTGTATTCGTCTATGGAGGATTTACTAGCAAGTCGAGTATCTCGTAGTTAGTAGACACACACACAAGTGGATTGATTACTCATTTTTCTAAGCCGGGTTCAACTGTTATTACTTAATTAAGTATTAAAAAAGTATAAATGTGTTAACTTACAGCTTTGTTAGGAATTATCTTATAACATTAAGGTTATCAACTGACAATACTTGGTGAAACTGCATAATTATAATTTCAGATTAATTTTAATTTCCAAAATAACAAATTAAAAGTACATATTTAGCTTTGATTCACATTTATTTTCAATGATAACATGTTACGGAAGGATTATTGAAGATGGTCTCCAGGGAGTCCGCAACATGTAATTATTAAAAATAAACGTCAAAACTAAATCTTTTTAATTTGTTAATTTTTTAATTCAAATAAATTTAATATTATAATTATATTATAAATTAATGCGAACCATTCATTAATAACTTTATTACAACTAATATATATATTTTTTAATTTCGCAAAAAAATATATATAAATAGATACTACTATTCTAAATATGGTTCAACATATGAGGTTATTTATGACATAAAATTAACAATAATGTCAAAAAATAAGAATTATTTCGGAAAAAACACAACACTTATGTATAATAATGACCTGTTTTTAATATAAACCTTAGAATTCGTTGAATAATAATCTATTTTTACAGTAAATAACTTGAAGCTTCAAAAAATTAAGCGAAAATAAAAGTACTATTCAGAAAAAAAATATATAAGAATTTTCAATAACATTGAGGTTATCAACTGACAATACTTGGAGAAACTGCATAATTATAATTTAAAATTATTTTTTATTTAAAAATTAACAAAGTAAAACAAATTTAAAATTAGAAAAATTTTCAACCACTTTTTGAAATACTAGCTTCACATAAATAAAAAGTAAAAAATTTCAACATAAGTGATATGTTTTCACATTTATGTATTTATTAAACTGATTATAAAATCGATTTTTACAATATAAAGTAACATCATTAGTCATTAAATTAATCCACTGTAGGTATCCATGATGTCATCATTTGTTTTTTCTCTTTAACATTACAAATGATGAAATAACACATTCATAGTCTTGTAATACCTCATATTATTAATTAATTATAAATTAATAAATTACATAATAAAACCGCTTTACTAAAACATATTAAACTTTTATTAATATTGGTGAGATTTCATATAACATTTTTTGATGACAAAATTGATTGATGAACTGATTCAGGAATGTTAACATTTCAGCTGTAATTATAAACCCTTATGAAATAATTAAATATAAATATATTGACATAATTAAGTTAAAAACAATTTTTAAGTCTGCATAAGAATCAATTTTACAAATACCTAGATCATTTTTTTAACTGTAATTTTAGAATATTTTCAAAAACACAATACAGTGGTACTACGACATACGAGTTTAATTCGTTCCGCAACCTTGTTCGTATTTCAAGTTACTAGTATTTCAAAGCAAATTTCTCCATTGAAATTAATTATTAATCTATTCCAGCCCCTAAAATGTCACCCCAGTTATTATTAGTCGGGGGATTCACGCGGGAAAGCACGACGCGCAGTTCGTGTGCAACCCGCCGACCCGCTAAGCCGATTGTTCATTTCTCAAATTTTGCTCGTATTTCAAAGCGTAAAATCACTCCCTCGACGGCTCATATTTAAAAAAACTCGTATGTTGAGGCACTTGTATGTCAAGGTACCACTGTATTACGTTGGACATAGAAATACTGTGTTCGTAATACAATAAATTCATCATTATTACCAGTCGAAATAGTAATATTACATAATCATTACATTACCATCCATATATTTTTAGCGATTCTTAATTGAAAGGAATAATAAATTGATACACACATACAAATCTACGTCAAATTTCTCTATTTAATTTGTGGTGAAAAGAAGCGGCAGGCGCTGGGATTCGAACCACGAACTATGCACCGCAGTTCTGTTCTGTGCACAGTGCAATCGAAAATGACTATTCTCTGCCTCAATTTTTTTCGTGGTTTTTTAGAAGAAAAAAATATGTATGCTTCAAAGTAAACGAAAATAAAAATATATTTTTTTGGAAAACTTTTGTCAAAATAATTTTACGGTTAAGTGGTTAAACGCCCGCTTTCAATACTATACTATCGAAAACATAAAATTTGATTGTTTTATATAACAAGTAATTAATAGAGTATTATTCCTAAAAAAATTACTTAATATTTCAAAGAAATGCGATTTATTTACAAATGCACACACAGACTTTAGTAATGTACTATCTAGATTCTATAGATTCGTGTAATTATATTATGTAGCTATATTTTATATTCCCACTGCCTTATACATTTTATTCACAAATCAAAACTTTTTATATTTTATTGTCATTTTTTAAAAAAAAGAGATTCAAAATGACCATTATTTGCGAAATAATCATTTAAGAAAAACAAATATAATATAATTAACTAATTATTAATGTTACTATTTGTACCAATATTACAAAAAAATGAATGGGTATTTTGACTGTTCCATAATTTCTAGATAAGTATAAATATGAAGTATAAATGACTGTTTCATAATTTCTAGATAGTAAAAAAAAAAATAGAAAAAAAAATTATAGTTAAAATTTAACATGCTTTTAGAACATTAATCATTCATTTGATGGAAAAACTTATGCCACCTAAAAATTATGAAAAATTTATAATTGTTTATTTTTGTCTATGAACATAATTCTATTAGTGGATTTTTTTTGAAAAAAAATAATTTAAAATACGTATATTTTTTGGAAAAATTACACTCCATACCGGGGTATTATTACCTAAATAGTTAACTTTATCTGGAAAATATCAAAAGGTTTATTTTTAATTAAAAAAAATAAAATATTACCAATTATTATGAATATATTAAACATAAATAATATTTGATTTTAATCAGTTTTTTGCGATTTATTTCAATTTACAAATTATTTTTCAGTAAAATTTATCAATCTAAATTATATTTACAAAAGTATATAAGAAGATGAATTTAATTTTAAAATAGATAACAAAATATAAATGGCTCTTAAAAAAAGATTAAAGTAAAAATTGCTTATTATACTATTAGGTTAATAAATTTAACATTATTTAATGTTTGTGTGTTTCAAAAGTTTTTAATAACTTAAAAGTTTATTTTTTCAGTTAACAAATGTAGGAAAGCACCAAAAATTAATAAAAACCCCAAAAAAGTAGGCTCTTTGACTTTATATGTTAACTTTATAAATACCATGATCCTTAATTCATGTTATGAAACAACATTTAAATGATTAAATCAATACAAATGTTATGACTGCGGTTCAAGAAAGTTTGATTGACTTTGTGTTTTTGATACAATTCATACAAATATCCTCCACCATAAATAGACTGCAAAATTTGAAATTATATTCTCCTAGAAGCCTCAATGCAATATTTATAATTATAAAAAATACTTTAAATAAATAATAGCTTAAGATAGTTTTTACAAATTACCAATTATTTTGAAAATTGATTAATATCCATAAATATACTCAAAATGAATAAATAAATACATAATTGTTAATTATAAATGTTATTTTAGTAAGTGAATATTTTTAAATGTTTTTAATATTTTAATTAATTTATTTCGCATTTAAACCACGAATTATTTGAGATTGTCTCTAAATAGGTAACAAATAGAAAATTAATTGGTTGTTCCTGGTAAATTAGAAACATTGCTATTAATTGAGGTATATGTTGCAATTATTTTATTTTTAAACTGAATTATTTGGAAATAAACTATTGATTAGTTCATGAAATAATACTTTATGTGACCATGGTCATGAAAGGCAAAATGAGAATAAATATAGGTATTTAAATAAAAAATAAAAAATGTTTCTCGTCATTTCAATAATTTTCTGTCAGTTAATGAATAAGCCAAATTGACTTATTACAATAATACTCATTTGTAAGAAAAACTAATAAAAAGCGTTATTAAATCAATCAAAATCAGGGATAGGTAAAGCTATTTTATGTCATGATAAAAAAAACAGAAAATAGCAAAATAATCAGGTCGAATAATACCGCACACCTGCATGCTATATTATATAAAAATAGTAAAAAAACAAAAATAAATTGTGAAAATAAGTTAAGGCAAATAACTGTTAAGGCAACATACATAGTTATAAAAGCGTACCCCAACCCCCCTGATTGAATAAATGCAATGTTAATAAATAATTTATATTCCTATATTTATCTTAAATGCCGAGAAAAAGAACCTATTTCAGAATGATTCCTAAATGTTTTTTTTTAAATAAATAAAATAATAAAAAAATTATATATAAAAATATTTATATATGATATAAATATTTTTTAAATAAATTCTGAATGAATAAAATATATGTATGCATTTCAGTTATTATGAAATTAAAAATTGTGCAAATTAAAACTGCCTATACTCAATAAACATAATTATATTTAATTAATGTTAAAATTATATTGCCCTCTCTCTATTTTAATACAAAAAATCTTTATTTGAAGGTCACACTCAAAAATGATTTGGAGCCAAAATTTAAACATGGCAACACTCGATATAATTTTCATGTAAATTAAAGAATTAATTCCACAATGAGAAAAGAATTAGATAAATCATTTATTTTATTTAATTATATTTTAGAATAAAGACAAGAATAGTATAATTTTTAATCATTTTAAATCTCTTATTCTTTATCCCCATAAATAAATGCAAAGTTATAAACATTTATACCAAAAAATCTGATAACAAAATTACAAATTATTGAAAGTGAAGACTTAGTTGATGTGGCAATAGCCGGAGTGGTCAGAATATTCTCTTTCGTTACATAGAATTCAGTACCTAAAGGATTAGTTTGTGTTAATATTTACGTTATTAACTATGACTCCAGATTAGTGCAGTCATATCTCCAAAAAAAATTGTTTTACAATAAAATGTTTATTCTTTTAACATTTTTTTTTTAATTTAAATTTTCCATAATATTTAGAATTTAAGCATAATGATATGATAAAAAACAACATTATATGTGATTTCTTTATATTTTACTCATATAATGGCAGTTCACACCTAACACGTAATATATCATATTCTGTTAATTTACTTTTAAAGTCTTATAAATATCTGAATACAGAATTCTACATTCCATGCCATTAGAATAATAATTTAATTTTAATATTCATCAAATATATACACCATTTAATCTATCATGTATTTTAAATATTGAATTGATATTCAGTTTTATGTAAATGATGTATGGTAACCTAGAATATTTACTAAATCTTGTCTTATTTTGACAATAACGATGTTTTATCATTATTACGCATTGTATAATTATTGTAAAACATGAAGTTATCACTAAGATGAATTTATTTCGCATTAAAACTATATATTATTATTAATATATTACATCGATATAAAACATCTATATTTAAATACATTAATTTTATTAGCTCAAACAACTACAAAACCATTAATATTTTTACAATATTATAAAGAATTCAATGAAAATGTAAACAATTAGCCAAAAATTAGTCTGTCAAGTTGTTCGATTATAATACATTATTTTCAAAATTAAATTAAATTTAAAATTCGTGTCATTTTACAAAGACAATATTGACCAATGTTTTTTATGCAAAAATTTTAAAATACAGTGGTACCTCGACATACAAGTTCAATTCGTTCCGCAGCCTTGCTCGTATCTCAAAGCAAATTTCCCCATTGAAATCAATTGAACTGTTGATGACATCAAAGATGCTTTGACAGCGAGAGCACACTGATAACTGATTATCTGAACGTGGCCGTGGGATTCATGCGGGAAAGCGTGACGCGCGGTTTGCGTGCAACCGGCCGACCCGCTAAGCTGATCACACGTATCTCAAATTTTGCTTGTATTTCAAAGCAAAAAATCGCTGGCTCGACGGCTTGTATCTTAAAAAACTTGTATGTTGGGGCACTCGTATGTCAAGGTACCACTGTATATTTAAATTTTTAGCAGCTCCTCGTGATTTTAATAATATAAAACGTTATTATTATTAAATAGTTGTAATTCTTGTATTTTTCATCTCTGATATCATTAAATGAAGCATTATAACATGTATATAAATTTATTCATAATTGGAAGCTAATTTATTTTAACGTTACATCAGAACACAAGGTTTAGTATGAGTTTTTTATTATTTAGAGAACACATTTGGGTTATACTATTCAACTAATACAATATCAACTCCGCATTGTAAAAATGTATTGCTACAATAAGTCCCATCACCAACGAAGATCCAGCCGTTGATATTGAGGCACTTCCATAGAAAATACCTGAATAGGAATAGCGTTATATATAATTTACAAAATGTGACAGTAATGGTAAAAAATAAAAAATAAACGTGAATAAACATAACCTTTATTGTATTTGGATTATGATTAGTTACCTATAAATTTGATTTAAATAAAAAAATTATAAAAAGGATATTAATTGAGTTTTTAAATTTATTTCAATAATGGATAATATTATTGCAGTTAAGGGCTGTCCACACTAGCGATACAAATTGAGTGATTGTTCAGTTATTGAAAATGCATACATCTATAAAGGAAAAATGACCTGTATAGTTTTGCCTCTTCTCTCATATTTATTGCGTAGTTTTACAGTGTTGTTTATTGTTTTGGCAACACTGTGCAAAGAGTCACAAATAAATAGATGATTATTCTGCATAGATGTACGACGACGACGTACATAGTAAAAATAATTGAGCAGTTATTTAATTTGTATCGTTACCATGAGTAGTCCTTTATAAATTAAAGAAAATAAACCATTTGAAATCATTGCATATTAGTTAAATAAATATGTTTTTTTTTATTTAAAATGCAATAACTTTGTGGTCAGACATGATTAAAAATAAAACAATAAGAAATTGTTTATAACCACTTGGTTTACAGTTTATTTTCTACTAGTTTCAGTAGCACCCTCTACCACCCTCTATCATATAGGGTAATGCTAAAACTAGTAGACAATAAACTATAAACCAAGTGGTTATAAACAAATTTTAATTGTTTTATTTTTTATATATAATTTTACTGTAATAAAATAAAGGTTAACATAAATATTCTTAAATAATATAAAGTATAATAAAGTAATTATTTAAAATATAAATTTATATATAAAAAATCAATAGTTTAGTGAAAATATAAAATACACCACCAAAACCCTCAATGGATATAAAACTAAAAGTATATATATAAGTTTAAATTGTTAAATAATGTAGTAATACTTCCTTTTATCCATTCTATAAAATAAAACCAATAATACCAAAATTATACTTAAGTTAATGGCATGCTTCCACAACCACATTAATTAATAAAGATTCAATTGTTATTATAAAAGTCACTCAATTAATTAGTCAGTGTTAAGGCTAATGTATAAATATGAAACTATCATATGTAATCATTATTATCTGGGTGGGTATGTTTTATGAATGTTTGTATTTATAATCTAAACTGGATTATTAATTATGTTGTAATGCATGTAAGTATATCAAAGTCAAATTAAAAATAACTCAAAATAAAATAAAAAATAATTTATTAATTCTTTAAAAACTTCCCGGTTTTAAAATATAAAAACATGATCTTTGAAAAATTTAAAACAAAAATGATTATAATTTTTGAATAAGTAAATAGAAGATGCATATGCTTATTGGATGATTTATTTTTTTCCTTTGGAATGTTTTTAAATAAAACCGGGAACTGATCAGAGAACAGTGTTAGTCAGTTCTGTTGTGTAATTGTTGTGAAACAAATTCTGTAGAAATAAAAGGGGAATGAAAATAATACTGAGGTTTTAAAACGATGTTTATTTGAGAACAAAAATGCATTTGCTCATGTACCAAAAAGATAAATTAAAAAACATTTAAATAATATATGAAAAAAAAAATGTACTTCACACAATTTCAAATTTAGAGATTCATCAAACACACATATCTATGGACTCCCACTCACAGACGACAACTTAAAAAAACATAAAATAAAAGTGAAATAATCTTTTATCCCGCACAACACAACCAACACAAAATAACTGTAAGACTTCCAAGCATGTAATTACTCAAAGCGGTAGACTTTGTGCCTCCGTTGGCTGGAGTGTGACTGTAAAACAAAACGTCGTAAAAGCCCGCCTTGTTGGTGTCTTCGGTATTTTTGTCTAGCCACTCACCTCGTGCTGTCTTCATGTACATTTCCCCGGACGCCGAGTACCCGATGAGGTTGTGGGCGCGCAACCTGATGCGGTAGTAAGTGTCCGGTGTGAGTTTGTTCATTTCGTATGCGGTGTTTTCGTAGGCCTTCATCTCTTCCACGAAGCATTCATTTTCATCAGTGTTTGTCCAATCGCCATTGACTTTTTTAACCTGCACATTGATAACAAAATATATAAAAAATAGCAAAAAAATTAGTGACATAATCATATAAGTACTTCTCAATGGGCGATGCTTAGTGGATGGATTGAGAGTACAAAAGTAATACAGTCGAATCCGCTTAATTGTGACACCGTTGAATTGGGACAGCCGCTTATTTGGGACAAATCTCAAAGAACAGAAACCAAACCATGAAACCAATAGTAAATTTATATGTTTAATTGGGAGAACATTCCGCTTACTTGGGACATTAAATTTAAGATCACAGCACATGAGGATTCAATTGTAGAAGGTATTAAATCAAAATATGAAAAATTAGACGAAGATGATGATGATGATGATGAGTCACCTGTGCCTGTGACTAACCAGGAGGCAAAAAAATGTATGGCCATGTTACAGCGTTATTTTATGCAGGAAGGAAATGAAGGGAGCCCTACATCCGCACTGAATATCTGTGCTGATTTTGTAGAAGTGAAATGTTACAAAAACAAAACACAGACTACACTTGACTCATTTTGCATTGAATTAAATTGTATGTACCTACCCATTCATTATTTTATTTAGGAGTTTTTTTTCTTTAAAGTTTATATTACATATTTGAAATTTATATGATAATTTATATTACCTACATGTAATTTACAGTTTCCAAGAGTTTAATAAAATAAATTTATTGAAAAAAAATATGCATTGTTTAATTTTATGTGTGTATTACTGGTTCATGGCCTTAGTTGTCAAAATCAAAATAATGAATTTAAAAAAAATGTGAAATTCGCTTAATTGGGACAAAATGACCAAGTCCCGACGTGTCTCAATTAAGCGGAATCGACTGTATATAAATAATTAGTTATAACTATTATAAATAATTTTTGTGAATAAATAAATAAAAAAGGGACTATTTAATACTTTTTAGGCATTCCGATATCTGGGGTCATTCTGTATCGTATGTATCTCAAATTCAGTGTCATTTATGAAATTTATAAAAAGTCTAAATTTGTTTTTTGAAGAGAATGACATAAAATCTTCTTCTAAGCAGTATTTGTGTTTATAGGTTCAGTGAAATTATAATGTAGAATTATCCTTACCGGGCAGAATTTCAATTCATAGATATCAATGGGTTCTCCGTTGTCATTGGGAATTTTCCATCTGAGTTCAAAGTGATCGGCGTAAGGTGACTGCACAGCTCCTGTCTCGCTGGTGGTTCCCATCAACAGCCTCGGGGGCTCGGGTGAAGATCTATGCAAAATTTTAATTAATAAACCAATAAAAGAAATTTAAAAAAATAAATATTAATTTACTTTTTAAAAGGAACTGGATTAATAGTCTTCAATTTTAATTTGAAACCGTTAATTGTAGTTCTGATTTAAATATTTTGTATTTGCATTGAAATATTCACTTAAAACTCATGCCTACGTTCAACCCTGACATTTCAAATATAAAAATCTACTATCCAAATTAAGTGAGGTTAGGATATATTCAATATTTCAAACTATGAGTTGAGTGAAACTAATTAAGAACTTATTTTCAAAAACAGAATATAATGATACAATATATAACCTAAAAAAATATTATTTAGCTTGAATACCTTTTCGGCAGTGTGTGTGTTTGAGGTGCGGCCCACGATCCGATCCCCACATCATTCTTAGCGGCAAACCTGAAGTTGTATGTTGTCATGGGCGCCAGGTTCTCCACAACGTACGGGGAGTCGATACTCCACGTCTTGTTCTTGGCATGATTCCAATCAAAGTTCCTTTCGTCCTTGTACTGAACAATGTACGCTCTCAGTGGGAGACCTTCCCTGTCACCGGGCCCAATCAAAGAGAACTTAATGGATGTCGCAGTAATCAACTCCAGCTTGGACTGAAATATAATAAAATCCAGTGAATATTGATAATAATGTTTAAACTTTTGGATGCCATGACCCTGAATAGATGTATGCAACAGCCTTGAGTATTTTCGAAGATTTAAACCCCTAAATAGTGTCCAATTTAAACCATTTTTTTTCTCGGGCAGACGATAGAAGTCGCTATAGACCCAAGCTATAACATTGAGCGAAAATATACAGTTTTATAACACACCGGTATGCTCACGGCACTGGCGGGCTTCCCACAGCAGACCCATATTTGGGCTCATGGCATCCATACAGTTAAAAATCTCCATACCTTATAACTAATATATAAAGTGTTCCTTTATTATTAAATTAAACTGGCAGTGCCCGAGGAGAGGTCTGGAAAGGACTTTAGCGGATAGATCAATTGTACACTTTCTGTAAACTATGACTTGAAATTATTATTATTATTTTTATTTTTTATTTAATCAAATATAAAATGATACATTTTTTACACAGTAATTTACATTCCAATCTTTTTTTTTTTTTCTTTTTTTTTTAGATTCGCTTACCACACCACTTAAAGATAAGATCTTGTGTGTGGCGTGGGATTCATCTATGTTATTTTACAATTAATGTTTGTATTATATGTCCCATACAAAGTCTCATGGCCGACCAATCACAGCAGATGTTGCCTTGTGTGAGAGAGCGACTGCCAGAGCGAGGCCCTGTATAAAGAGCACATTGCATCAGTTTATTTTTCTGTGCATCGTCAACAAAACTCTCCGACCTTCTGAGTTTAGTGAAAGTTTACTAAATAATATACGACAGATGTATGAAGGATAGTATTAAATGATGTTGAACTCACTTGCTGAACTGCATCTGGGATCGTTGCTAATCTCAGCTCTATGAGGTGCTCGGAGACTCCGAGTCTGTTGGTGGCGACACACTTGTACATCTGGTAGAAGCGCTGATCGGACGGGACAATCATCAAGGTGCTCTTGGGGCCGGT
The DNA here is from genome assembly GCA_022606575.1 of Glossosoma conforme. Lineage (NCBI taxonomy): Eukaryota > Metazoa > Arthropoda > Insecta > Trichoptera > Glossosomatidae > Glossosoma > Glossosoma conforme. Next base: position 12,546,986 of record JAGTXR010000013.1, read on the forward strand.
GCCGATAATTTTCATGAACCGAGGATCAGTAATCAGAGGCTGATTGTTGACTCTGAAATGAAACATAATCTTATTTTCAACTGTAATATTTTTTTAATAACATTGGAAGTGTTATAGCGTTAAATAATAAACAAACTTATTTTCTAACCCAACTCTTATGAAAAGTGAGCCTTAACAATGAATCTTTGATATTCATTCCTTAGCTGGAGAATATTATTACCACAGAAAGAAACACACAGTTCTGTGAAACATCATTATCCTTGCTTATTCGTAAGTCATTTCTGAACCAAGAGTTTTGTCAAGTATACACAACTTCAGATGCCTTCAAGATAAGAGTCAGAGATCTTGAAGAAAAAATAGCTGTAAGCATTTTAAGAAGACCTATTACTGGGCAGCATAGTCCTGTGGTAAGAGCATTTTTTTGTCATTCAGACGCTGTCGGTTTCAAATCCAACATAGCTTGATTTTAAAAAAAATATTTAAAAAGAATCTAAGTTCTATACATGCCTCCGGTATGGTTGAGCTACCTCTTAAGAACAAAAAAATATTGTGCAGGCCTCGGGAGCGTCACTTTAAAAAAGATGTCCTTAAAGAAACCCTGATCATTGAATACCCAAATATTTCTCTGGTACTACAGCAGCATCTATGCAAGTTTGCGGACTCTTGCCCTGGAGGCTCCTGGAAACCATCTATGTTTCCATTTGGACCTCAGGGTATACAGTATAGACAATCTGAGCTTACAGAACCTGTAAAAACGGAAATTCGCAGTGTCCATATGTTCCAAATATATGGAGCGAATAATGTAAAAAATAAATAATTGGTAAGGTGTTTTTTTTTAATAGGTGTACCTCCATTCAATGGTGGCGTTAGGGATGCTCTCAGCCAAGCAGCTAAGGTTGACTGGATTCTGGTTCCAGCTCCACACGGGGAACTGCGGGAACGAGGCTTCAAAGCTTGGGGGAAACTCCACTGTAATGTGGCCGGTCTTGTAGGCCTTGTCTCCCTTGTTGGTCGCAATGCACTCGTACAGTCCATCGTCCTTGCGTGTTGTGTTTGTGATGGTGAGAATGCCGACGGTCTCGCCCTTTTCCGTGTCCGTATTCATGTCCAGGTGGATTCTAGAAAATGAACAAAATCATACAAAATTAAATAAATTAATATTTAACTTCTTCTTCTTAAATCACGAGTGTCACACGATGTAGTTTTTTTGGGAGTATCCTGCAACTACAAGCTACACTTTCCTGCAACCACAAGCTACACTTGTAGTAAACGTAGTAAATTTCTATACACAATATTTTAGTCATTACTTTTTTTACTGAAACATGAACAAATTATCAAACATTATACAGTAAGGAAATCATAAAAATAAAAATAAACGTAATTAAATTACGACGGTTGCGCATAGAAAATGCATGCCTATTGCGTTTGACGCATCTCTCAGTTCTCCTTGGTGAATTGCACAATTCAGCTGTCTTATATTTTTATAGAAGTTTTGTTTTTTTCGATACTTGCTTTCATACATACTAAAAAACCAGAAATAAAAAAGCATAACCTTATTATAATTTTAAATTCAAAGTTATTCCTATTTTCCATCAACTAATTTTTTGCTTTATTCCATAGTTGCACATATAATCACAAAAAATAAATAAAATTAAAATACACTTAGAGGATTTTGAGTAATAATTATTTTACTGAAATATTATTATAAAAAAAAAAACAGTTTTTTATGCAATTAAAAGGGGTAATATTCACTTCTCAACTTAATTTATTGTTTATTTATAGCACAAGTGAAATTATGGCATTGAGACAAGTAATAGTTACAATATCAGTCCATACCACCACAAAAACGACACTTCAGGATAACAACTGAGATTAGTACTCTCCAACTCAGAGTAGGATTGACTTCTTTTTAAAATTTGATTTTATTTCAAAGATTTAACTCCAATCTCAAACTGCATAGTTTATCTATATTGGGAAAAGTGAGACAAAGTTAAAACTGAAATAAGAAAGGCTTACAATGGGTAGGATTAAGAAGGTGACATTGTAGAGATGAGGGATGAGTGTGTGATGAAGGCCATAGGAGCTATCATTAGTAATGGTTTAATAATAGCCGGATATTCACTCCATAAAAACATTAATTCAATCGTACCTTTTATCGTTCAATTGGTTTCCACGAACAAAAGGCTCATTTTTGCCGTATCTTTTGAAAGTCACTTGAGGTGCCGGGTGTCCGGTAGCTTTGCAGATCAGCTGAGTCTCTTTGGTGATTTCTGAAGTCACGTTCAGCAGTTCGTAAATCTTTGGCTTCACAAGGACCTGTAAGAAACATTTCAGAAACATTATATCATTCTCATTTAATTACAATGATTTATTTATCATTGCAATATAATTATTCTGGTTATTATAATTAACAGAAAGTCACCATTTTCATCATTTAGACCTCCTATGTTTAATATAAAAACGAAATAATTAAAAAATCATGTTTTTTTTCCTAGCCTTTTCCCATTATTCAATAATGGCTTTCTTTGCTTTTAGTTGCCAGGATGATTAATCCAGAGTCCTTTGTTTACTAATATTAGCAAAGTATTAACAAGTATGTTGGCAAGAATATAAAAAGTGTTAAAAAAGCATAGGTTCTTATTAAGGCACGCAGATGGCATTTCAGTAAATTGCTAGTGTCAAGGTGCTTACACACATATGCTTTTGAACATCTTCAAAAATCAAAATGTTGAATATTTCTTATTCGTAGTATCAATCCAGTGGATTGGTTTGCAACAACAAAATCTTGCATATCAATCTCCACTTTTCTCGATCCTCTGCAAACCCTCTTTAGCTCAGCATAAGATCTACAACTCATGTCATCGAACACTTGCAGCAAAAACTCCCATCTAGGGCGCCCACTGCAGTTTCTAACCTCAACCAATCCTTTGAAAATGTCGCGAAGAAGACCATCGTGGCGCATGATGTGACCGATCTATTGGGCTAGCTTTACTAAGATGGTTCTTACTAGGTGCCTATCTTCCTTGATAAAATATTTTACATAAGAGAATTACAGGATTAAAAATTCTCAGCTTTCTACAATCAACATTATGCTAATATATAATATATAAGCCAGGTAACATTAAGCAAGTTTTTAAAAAAATATCTTTCTTACCTCAACAGCAACTATGGCTTGGTCATTTCCAGCATTGTTGGTGGCTATGCAGATGTAGGAACCGATGTCAGATGGATGGACTTGTGAAATGGTCAGCAAGCCGTTCAGGGGGTTTACAGAAAAACGATCAGCTCGGTCCAAATTCTGTCAAGTTGATAAAACAAATGTTTATGCATAGAATTTGTAAATTAAAAAGGGAGCGTCGATGAAGAGAATAAGTCTCAAGAAAAAATATTAGTATCACGAGAAGTATTCTATTGCAATGTGTGTCGTATTAGGAAACTGGTTAATATTGGTTTGACACTTCCGTAATTTGGTAGTAATGTCGGTGTTACAATGTTAAATTTTTAGAATCAAATATTCAACTCAAGAAAAAAAAGGAATTAGTTTATCAAAGCGCCAATAAACTACTCATATTTAGATGGGAAACATCCAAATTACATTATACAGGCAGCGGCAAAAAGATCTGACGGTTTGATTACTTGAGATTACAGAAAATCGTCAGATCTTTTTGCCGCTTCCTGTATATATTTTTTCCAGAGAGGTCTTTCAAAGATTTGTAGAAAATACGAGGGCAATAGTTTATGAAAATATTTCCGGATAAATCTTTTTATCATATGTCACTCGTTTGTAACAAATGGTAGTTATTTAAATGAAACATTCAAATTTTTGCTGTGCGTTTTGATTTTTTATCCTTTTATATATAATAAAAATGCATTTTACCTCTTGAGTTCCTTTCTTCACCCAGGTGTACTCCGGTGGAGGTTTTCCCTGAGCTGAGCAGTTAATAGTGGTAGACTCTCCTTCTAGCACCTCCACAACATCAGGCATGGTCCTCATAGTGGGTGGGATATGAACCTGAAACAAAAAATATTCATACTTATTTTGAAACTGTATATTTAATTATTGATATCATTTATTTTACGAAATACGAGTGCATAATCTTTCTCGCAAATTTCCAAAAATTAGTCTTATGGTTTTTCTTGTATCTTCTTTTGATGAACGTAAGTAAATCTGTTAAACTATGAAAAATATAAATATATATATTGATACCAAAGGGAAAAATTAATCAACCATAGCACTAGAGGTAACTCTTATTTATTGAAAATAAATTTAAAAAATGAAAGAATTACCTTGAAATTACGACATGCATTAATGAAATAGTCTTGAGGCTACTCGACTTCAAATATAAGAAGAGTTGTCCAAAATAATCAATCTCTGCCCCGAATATTGTGACTAGTGACAGTTGGCGACACACTCAAAAATATCCTAAGAAAAAACGTTGGGTAACAATTGAACACAAGTGAAAAAACCAAACGTACTAGAAAAACAAAATTCAAATTTTGTTCCAAATTTGAATTTTCTTTCAATACATTTTGAATGTATTTCATATTTATGTCAGTCATCTCTTACGAAGTATGACGCTAGTTCAAAACGCACTACGCATTTGGAACCGGTATCATTATATATGATCGATGTTACCTCTAAGCGGATGGGCCTCTCTGCGAGTTGTCCAGTGGAGGTTACAGCAGCCCGGCACGTGTACACGCCGTCATCACTCTCGTCAACGTTCTTGATCATCAAACCCTTGGGAACCACCACGTAGCGTCCAGAAGTAACAATCTAAACAATGTAAAACAAACAGTAAGTATCAATAAATACATCGCTCACGTAATCTATTAATCTTAGCTGCGATTGTTTATCGCAAACATACTTAAAAAGCCTTTTTAAAGCTGCATTGCATATTTATTTTTTTGCTTTTCAAAGATAATGAAGTAATCTAAATTATTTTTTTCTGCATAAAAGCTGGTATCTGTTTGATCTCCAAAATACGCGAATATAAAATTCAATGATTTTTAAATATCGATGAATATTATAACAAACAGTTTTATTGTGTAATATTTTGCTTACCCTTTCGCTTTGCCTCAACCAGTCAACGGTGGGTGGCGGATTTGCCGAAACTGCGCATCTGATTTTGTAGTCTTTTCCCTTGATGGGATACTGGTCCACCGGTGCGTCATCCCATCTTATGGCCACTGTAAGAAATTATCAAAGTGAACATCAAATCGAATTAAAAATTGCTACCCACCTTAGATACCAGCAGACTTAACGTTGAACCGCAGTTATGTAATTACTACGACAATGTTATTGTAAGACAATGTTGCTTAGCATTCAACGATACTGTGTGGAAATAAATGGGCTTCTTACTGATCGTCTCCAGTGTGACACTAGCGTGCAGTTTCTCTGTATTGGCGTAGCTTGCGGTGCAATGGTAGACTCCGGCCATGGCTTCTGTCAAGGAGTTGATGTACAAGCCGAGAGCTCTCTCCTGGTCGGGCATGGGCATGGTGTACATCGGCGGTGCTCTGGACATGCTGTTCCTAAAATCGTAAGATCAGGAATGAAGACGAAGAAAAGAACAAAATACAAAAGTAACTTTTTTCTGATGAACAAATTTTCTTAAGTATTAGTCACATGGACCGGCATACACCGTTTGCAGATGAGAAATCAGGCTTTATCTTTTAGGCAAAGTTAAAGAAATACGTCTCTTTTTGAAAACGGGACATTTCGACGTCCCGAAGCTGTCCTTAGGGACAACGGGACAGGCTACCTAAAAACGGTATGGTCCTGTTCAAAACAGAACGTATGGTCGCTTTAGACATGACTAAACTTAAGTGGGATATTAAAGATAAACAATAGCTTACATAATATGTGATTACTTACATAATCGTACAACACAAATTATGCATGCTCAAAATGAATTAAAATACGCAAATATTGGATTAAGCAGAAAACAAATGAAGTAAACATTATTTGGAAAAACAATTTTTCTGTTATATAAAGCTGTTCTTCATTAAATATGAAAAAAATAAAAATATATTTATATTTCAAAACTCTGTGATTCGTTGTGTAATAATTCGGTATAGTTACTAGATAAATTATCACATTCATTGTATATATAAAAGACCAATAATTGACATGAACATTCATTGCATGTGAACCCTCGGAAAATAATTCAAAATGTCCATATTAAAATTCATACTTCTGTATACTTTTACACCCACACTAGGCGTTGCTCAACAAAAGTTCGTTGATTATATTACGAGATAGTTCTCTGTAAACAATGACTTTGTAATTTCTCTAGAAGGTTAAAGGTACAAAGTGACTGATCGTGGGACTTAACCCATTCGCTGCGACTTTAAGGTTATAAACGGGATTTTTTAGCTTAATATTACATCTTTATTATACTGTTATTTTATATTAATAATTATAGGTATATAATCTTACTGGATTCGAGTCAAAAACTATTAAGTGAAGAATGACGTATTTTTTTATTTTTAATGGAAAATATACTAAATCTATATTGATGGTGTAGAAATTGATAAATGGATTTAAAATAAAAGCGCAGAAGTCAAAATACAATATGACTTACGATACAGAGATGGTGTTGTTGTCCCTGTCTTTCCATTGGATATCGGTGATGAGTTCGGCTTTTTCCACGGTGGGTCGGCAAGTCAGCAGGAGAGAGTTTCCGATGGGGATGGTCTGCACGGGCTGCGTGGGTAAAATCTCAAGACCGGGGGCATTACTGGATAAGGTGAATGTGGCTGTGGATAAAAGAAAACACCATAAATAAATATAAAATTATTGACATCTTTGGATTTTTTAACAAAGCATATGTGTATCGGTGAAAATGGGTAAAATAAATAACTTCTTAGGTTACGGCTTCACGGCTAGATTTGATATTGTGGTTTTTGGGTTTAGCCGTGTGTGGCGAATTTCTTTAAACTAATATTTCGACCGCCATTGCAGGGGTCTTCTTCAGTATTGATGATTTAGTTGTGAGTTGGTGTCGGAACTTATCTTTTTACGAGCGTTATTGATATCTCCATGGCAACTACATACTCAAGCTTCATTGGTCCGGAGAACGTGAGTATGTTCTAAGAATACGGTAGGTATGTTCTAAAAATTGTACCTCCACATTTTAAAAAGATAAGATCTGACACCAACTCACAACTAAATCATCAATCCTGAAGAAGACCCCTGCAATGGCGGTCGAAATATTGGTTAAAAGAAATTCGCCACACACGGCTAAGCCCAAAAGTCACAATATCATGGGTTAAATATTTAATAAACCGCTCACACAAATCATACAAATAAAGTAACAAAGATAACTTATATTATTTACAAAAAAATAAATAGAACTTAAAACTTCTGTGTTGAGAGTCAAACAAATTGGTATCGTAAAATTTGAATTACTTATTTAACTAACTATACTTTGGATTTCTTATTTGACTTAAATTTTTTACACGCTAGCATACTACCACAGTCATTGGTTATACTCGTATTTATTTTTTTATTTGTTAGTTATATGAAATACCACCGAAGACTTAATAATTCGGATGAATTAATAATTCATTAAATCATTTTCGGTGCGCAAAACAATTCGTGGATCAGCAATTAGGTCCGCAAGATCATTGATCAAGACTTGGGTACACTGTTCAATGTTCGAATTGATAAAAGAAAGTAGTAATTTGGTGTAGATTTCTAAGTGTAATAATAATTTGACATTGTGTACATAAATGGACATTAGTTGATTTATTAAAATAACAAAATAAAACTACAATCAAAAATATACTTAAGAAATATAAACATGTTTTATTTCTTTCATATTTTTTTTTTTTAGTTTAGTTGGTATATTGATACGCTTGTAAATTTATATACAAATATATATATATACATATATATATATATATTAAACTATGTGCTAACATAATATATATATATATATATATTATGTAAGCACATATAAGAGAATACCGACAGACTGTGATAGTAATGCTGAAGTCTCATCTGTGGATTCTATGACGCTTACCATGTTACATATGGTAAAGCGCTGCATGTGGAGTGTTGATACACCAACGTCATAAACTACAGCCCGACATTAGCGCATCATCCTTATTATTACAGGAATTTACTATAAATGGATGGTCTTCACGGGACGACTTTCGTCTACCACCAATTTTAATAAATAGGCTATGACTGCCATTTTACGTGTGAGGGATCAAATTCACACTGACCGGGAGTATTTTAGAGTTCAGAAATCGATTAAAAACCTTTTTGTTTTTAATCTCCGTTGGGGATCGAACCCACGACCTTTGGCTTGTCAAGCAAACGCTTCGACCATTGAGCTATACCCGCCGGTATTATCTAAGATAATCTAAGAATATGTACTCCATATGCAGTGTATTCTATTAGCCTGTCTTTCGGCGAATACTGCATTTTTTGAGCAGAATTTAATGCAAAATATCCACTGGATTAAGTTGCGACGAGTCATTAAGCTCAATAAGATGTCACAATTGCAATTAATGCACTTTTAATGCACTCCGCGGAGGAGCGGGGCGCTTAATTATGCAAGCAGACAATGGCGGAATGCTCGTCGTTAATTATTTTTATGTTCGCAATCCTTTGCGACAGTTGTTTTAATTTTATCGCAACGTTTACATTTAATTCCAGCAATAAAACTGTCGCACTTGGACTGTCGCGAAGCGCACGGTTCGCTGCTCTGTCGTGAAAGATGAAATAAAAACTTAATTGACGTCTTTAGAGCTTTCTGAATCTATCAAGATTTATCTAGCCTAGACTCGGAAGTGTTCGGCAATTAATGTTTTGTGATGATTTAATTACATTTGTAAAAAATAAATCATTGCTCTCCTTTTAGAGTAATTTTTGTTGGATACAAGATAGTGCCAACTGTAAGATAGAATATCTCTATACTCAAGAAGTTATACCATTGTTTCTTAAAAATTCTGTGAAGACACTAGTTAAAAAACTATATTTTTGACTCTATACAAGTTTCAATTAAAAATTAGTTGTTAGAAATACATATTCGCGAGTTCCAGTGTCATTATAACATGTAAACATAAAGGCGTGTGACACCAAATGGCTTGTTACTGCTAGTTAGAATTCAACACAAGTTATGTTTCGACTCGTCGGTTCTCGAGGGTACGAATCCGATTTCGAACGTCATCATTATTTTACACAAATAACTTCGTCTGTATGAAAGTCAGTTATGTTTAGCCACTGCATTACCGATGGTTTTGTTAGCGGATCGCATTGCATCAGTGATACGAAACCGTCGGACTTTTTAGGTCCATCAATATTAAGCTCAGTCATAAGCGGCCCAACGCATAATCCGATAATGAAGTCTTACCCGATGATAATGGAAATTATATGGGAAAACTATAATTGTAATCGATATGTTTGGAATTGATTACTTGCAGGCTTCGATGACACACGAGTGTTACCACAAAAAAACAAGTTGTTGATTAAATTCCGACGAGATTCCACTCATAAATTAATAAATTATTTAATTGTGTCTTTTATTGTTACAATTTTTGACTTTCGTCGCTCGGTATTGTGTCTCCACTTACGCTGGAAGTGATGTTGTCGACACTAAATATTTCAATACTAAGGATCCTTGTTATCACGAGTACATGCAAATACTAATATTTTAAGTGCCTTTGCGCCATTTATTGTTGTTGTTATTTGTATCCATTATTAATTTATATAAACGCTTTGAAATACCATTTGTAATAATAATAAAGATCTAAAATAATGGATTAAATTGAAAATTTTGAACCTGCATTCCTGAAAAATTATAACTGCGTTCCTGAAGTTTTTCAGCTACATATTGAAATATCAAATTTCAGCAATTGTATTGTACTTACTCGTATTTGTCGGTAGGATTTTAAAATGGTTGATTCTAAAAAATACGATTCACCTAGTCTTTTTTTCAAGGCTCTTTCGTGCTGCGGGGTATCGGGAAATATGCATATTAACTCAGTGAAGCTACTTGTTCATATATGTATTAAGACGACACAAGAAAAATGGTAGCTGATAGAAAAGTATTGCAAAAATGTGATGCTATTAAAAGCTCTAGCAGGGAGCGTATATGGAAGTCGAAGAATGATGAGTTTAAATGTTGTTGCAGAACCTCAGTTTCTGCATCACTTAAAGGCATGTAAGCGTGGAGCTACAGTGTAAGTGCACCTGCAGCGGTATGCAGCTATACACTAGTAACACTACAAGTCTGTGCATCCACGCCGATAATAACATCGCGCGAACAACGCCGAGTACATTGTTCATGGAAGTGTATTATTTCGTATAAGGTTATGAGCCACCTCACACTACTTGCTAACTGCACCGAACCGAATTAGGAGGATAACTTAAATCATAGATAACGTATAGATACGTATTACGTACTCCGGTTATACGTATTACTTAAGAAGTTCTTAGGAAATGTAATGTCGAAGTGATATTATTATGAAATAGGAAAATAATACATATTTAAAAACAATAAATGCATAAATTATTTTTGTATTCGTGTTTAAGAAGACTCAGATGTAAATTTATAACAATTAAATTGAGAATAAACATTTTATTTAAATGGCAATTTGAGAAACAAATTCACAGCGAGACATTTAACGAATTAATCCATGTGATTTTTAAACAATGTATACAGGTTAAAATGCAATTCTCAAAATGGCAAGAGTCACACATTAATAGCTGATTATTATCGGTTTTATCCTGAATATTTACTTGTTTATATAAAATATAATTGATTAATATATAATATAATTTATATAAATATAATCAATCCACGATATTTTATTAAATTTAATAATTTAATTATTTACAATGAGGATTATAATAAAACTATTTTGTCTGTTGAATTACAAAATACAACAAAGAATATCTTATGCACCAAAAACTGTGTGAATTAGTATTTTTTTCTATGTATATTTTTTCAACACTTCAAGTTTAAGATATGTTTGAATAATATATTTACGTAATACTTTTTTTAATAATTTTAAACATATATTTTATTGCACTGTTAAAACAGATAAAAGGAACGTTTATAAAACCACATACTTGTATTTATCTAGTAAAATAATGAGTAAAATAAAGAACAGCTTTGAGACGATGAATTCAATTCAAAACTTTTATTTTATCAATATTTTGGATAATAATATTTTTTGACATGTTTCATACCGACATTCTGTGTGAGGGACCCCCGAGTAATTGGTGTTATTTTTAGAAGTAATCCAAAACAATTTACAAACGGATATTTAGTTATTGATTCCCCTCGGAAGGAACAACTTCCCAAATGTATATACATTTATGAAAACGGACGAGGTTTTAATGGGCGCAGACAATTTCAATTTCGTTTCATGAAAATAAAAAGTTCTCAAGTAAAGTACACATGAAACGAATCTTCATAATAAAAAGAGCACATGCCCCAATTTTATCAATATAGTCCATCAAGTTTTTCGCTTCTAGAGCATCCAAAAAAGTCTCAACAAATTCGTTATTTATTCATTGACACTATCAAAAAAATGTAACTAACGAAATAAAACGCTTACTTTTATAAAGTATTATTATACATATACAACAAAGAAATATAATTAATTTATAATGACATAGGGAAACAAAACTATTTATTTTCCATGTGTGTTCAATGTTTCTGAAGAACATTTTTCATCAACATCATTATCAGCCTGCGTCCGTACACGTTGAATGTAGACCTCCCGTATGAGTATATCATCCATATTTCTGAATAATACGGTCACCACAAATTGCTGTTATAGTTTTTTTAACTGCCACTGTTTATGCTTTGTCCCAAGACATCTCTGCAATAGGCGGTCCACACGCGTACATATATGACATCAGTGCAAGAGTTTGGAAACCTTAACCCTTTCACTACGGCTCGATTTGAATACAAATTATACTGTAAATTATACAACTAGTATTTGAAGCATAAATGTACTTATCTGGTCTATTTTTATATATAACATTGGTTCATGTATCCTTTAACTATCAGATGATGCATAAAAAACTATTATAAGAAAGTAGCAAAAGGATATATTACGTCAACCGATGTCAACGGTCTGGGAATCTTATGAAAGGGTTAAGAATAGATAGCGGCTGTAGTATAAGAGGCATATTTGGGTGTTTTGTTTTTCAGTATTTTTAATGATATCAGGCGATTAGACCTCCTGAAGCCTGAATCATTTTATTTTAAGAAGAGAATATACCCAACTAGACTCTGCTAACAGTGTGCAAATAAATTGTTTTAAATATAGAAATGACCAAGAAATGTGTGAGAAAATCTAAAAAATGCACTTGTTCCCTTTTTATTTTAGGTATTCGAATTTTTGTCGAAAACTTGTCGCAGTGAAGCAAAATAATAATATTGTTGGTAATAATCCAGCGGTAAAGTTGACAGCTAAGGGATTGAGACCAGTGACATTGATTTATGAGAATCTTCATAATACTGCTGATTGATTACTCAACAGCTGAAACGAAACATCACTTTTGTGAGAATTATATAATCATTCACTTCAATAATAATCCGAGTGGTTAAAGACTCTTTAAACCTTACTTGCGAATATGAAATGGACAACCAATATTAGTGTTTTCGTAGGGATTAGTATCAGCATTATATACAAGTACAAATTTACGATTCCATAGAGCAATTATGATCATAAGGTAAGTTTGCTGAGTACCAAATACATCTAGGTTCAAATTAAAATTCATAAAAACTTAAAAAAAAAACGAAAAATTAAAATATAATTTTGAAAATTATCGTTTTTTTATGTCTAATATTGATATATGTATATCAGAAACTGGCTTCACAATATAAACTAGTATTATGTTCAATTCGGATACTTTTGATTATTTTTAAATGTGTTTCGTAGAGCCAGTTGTTCAAGAGTATTAGAAAATAACGTTACAGTTTTTAGTGAAAAAGGTAAAAAAAAGTAATCTATTTCGTGAATTTCTTTAACTTTTTTGTCCAAGAGACTGTAGAGTAGCATTTGTGTCCGCTAATATAACAAATTACTGTGTGAGTGCTATTTCTTAAAATCGTGGTGTCGAAAAATAAAAATATTTTTTAAATATAAAATAAGGCTTTTAATGAATAATTTGCGGTGAAAAATTCAAAGTATGTATATTTTATTATTATTCTATCAGTCTTCATTTATTCACAAGCTTAATATTATTACTTTCCGGCAGTCTATTTATTTTAGTAAGTACCACTCGGGTCTCGAACCAAACTATAGACTGAATGGATGAGAAACGACTACTTATAGTTCCGACTCGGACTTTATAACCAATCATTTACCTGTGTTACTAGAATAAATGAAGACTGATAGAATAATAATAAAAATATACATACTTTGAATATATACTATAGCGACATCTATCGTACGATGATAACAATGATATAAATACTAGTTTCACCGCAAGTCAGTCTGCATAGCGCAGTTCGCTGAGCTGTGCTTGATTGACGTTGAAAAGAATTTATGTATAGTATATGTATATTTAAGTAATAAAATATTTTTAGTCAACGAATAAAAGCTTGTTTGATGATATATTCGCATGTAAAAGATATTTTAATGCTGACATTATAAATACGCAGAGATTTTAAATCTTCAAGTTTTTCTTACGACTTGTTCAATAGTAAGAATAATTTTTAATTCGTTCAAATAATGATTAGCTAATTAAATCTTATACAATATTTACGGATAATACAGAGGCTTGTTTCACGAGATACGTCGTCGATAGAACAAATTGAATCCCTGTCTAATATTTGAACAAGGACGATATCTTCTTGTCCATCTTTATTATTCCATTTTGCATTAATTGCTAGAAAAGGCAGGTAAATACGGAAGCCGAACAAGAGCAGTTCGAAAAGTTAAGATTAAAATTACAATTTATCTATGGCTATCAAAAACCCACCCGCCAGGGCTTTTGTACCTTTAAACGGAAGGCAGGAATATCTCAAAAAGTCCAAGTGAAAACCTGAACAATATAGATACACCCGTAAAGATAGCTATGTCTAGATACAGTTCGGATAAGGGGATCAGGGTAGCACAGCGGGTGATCGGAGAAAGAGAATTTATTTTTGCCAAGATTCGTAGGAAAGATTATAAATCAGTGCGAAGGAAAATTAGTAGTATCGCGTGCTGGGTGGATTAGGCATTAAACTTGGGGCACTCCAATACATCCCTGAAATATATTAGTTGCAATTTAATAATTTAATCTAGCAGTACATCCTACATCATCTTTATTAATAGTTTTAGTTAGAGAAGTAGTTTTTAACGTCGTTGAGGACTTTTCATCAGAAATCATGAAGAATTGGTTAATTTTACTTTCTATGTGATATGCGAGTATGGAGAGATCCATGCTAGGAGTGTCGCTAAAAGATAGAATCCGGAACGAGGATATCCGCAGAAGAACTCGTGAAGTGGAGGCTACCCAACGATTAGGCACACTCAAGTGGCAAACTAATCATGCAATAATTTACAAAGTAAAACAATTTTAATGTTCTCAGAGTGACATTAGTTTTATCCACAATTTTTTTTTAAATATGACACAGAAAAATCATTAAAAAAGAGCAAATAGTAGTAATATATATCTATACTTGGTTCTTAAACAAATAATTGAATTTAGAACCGAATATCGACAGAATGTAATTTATTTCCAACACGGTGCAATCTCTTTAAACAAGAATTAATTAATTTCTTTCCGTGCCTTGATAGATTGACAAGAGATGTCTCACTTTCGAGGGATCGAATAATGGAGATACAGTGTTTGGTTCGCGTCGGAAGAGCGACCAGAACGTGTCGGAGTGGCGTATTGTCTCCAGTGGAGTGGAGGATAATAGGAGCGCAAAATGCCCTTTGCTAAGCTAAAATTAAAGAGGCCTTTCTATTCCGGTCTAAGAACGAGCCGCTCTTGAAGTTTGCCCGGACTCTTCACTAAAGGAGTCCTCGAGACTGCCAACCGCTACAAATTAAAACACAATAATAAATGCAACATTTTAACGCGACACGTGTTGTGTTTTATACCATTGTTTGGTCACACAATTCTCAAATAATCACCATTACCGTGACGGCTACCCAAACTGGAGCATACGGTTGTCACGAACTGCCTCTACAAATCTCTGTCATCCCCCATAGTCTTCGCCTCATCCTATGTCAGCTCTGTCTCCCGCAGCTCCACCGAGTACATACTTATGTATTGTTCTGGCCTGATGACCTTCTAGGAATGCGCGGGCTCAGTGGATTGAAGAAAAGGCAGCTGTAGTTTATGCTATCCTGTGGAATTGTAAGTATATGTCCCAACCATGTTCACCTTCGCCTCTTGAACGACTGTAGTAGGAAGACTCCTTTGTTCGCACTCTCACCTCGTCATTCGTCACAAAGACAAACCATTCCAGTATTCTACGTATTTATCTGTTTTCGAAACCTACTACGGCTACAAAAGATGATTATTTGCAATACAAAGGTATTTTTTTTTTCGTTAAGAGCGAAATATATTTACAAAAAATTATAATATATGCATATTTAACATAATAATACAAGTATGCATTGATATTATTAACATTATATTTTGTGGGAGTCTAAAAAGTCTAAGTAAACATACAATTTACGACCTTTTATTTTTATTCAATCCAATTTAGGACATAGTTATCTAAGAGTAGTTTAAATAATGAGCTTCACTTATTGAATTAATCGCACAAATCCAATTCCTTCTAGAATTCGAACAATCGTTGTACCGCGTTTTCATCCCGAGCACTAAGCCAACTCCTCTGCACTTCATGATAATACACACGGAGTAAGTGTAAGGAAAGCCGACACTCACCGTAACACAATATATTTCCTCATTGTGTGAAATTTTAGTAAAATTGACACTCAGAACCCCTCACAGCCCCGCATAGTTCATCATCTAAAGCAGCGGTTTGTAACCATTTCATAATCGGGGAGCGCAAATTTTTTTTCCAGCATTATTTTTACGAAATAAACCTACGAAGAATAAAGGTATATTCCTTTAATAACCATTATCCGCCCCGTGGTCCCGTACGGGACCGAAGATTTGCGTCGTTCAACGCCCAGTGGTCCCGTCCGGGACCAGTGCATATGGAACATTTCGCTATCGGATTACACTGATTTATGTTAATAGTATTCAAAATATGAATATTGGCTTACACAAATAATGACTTTGAGATGCTGATCCATAATTTTATTTTCGGTTTCAACAAATATTTTTGTTATTGTTATTTATATAATAGTTTACGGGTTGCGCTAAATTTGCGAGACAAAATGCTTGGGCAGTGAACTTCCTCTATTGCGCATGATGAAAACGATTTTATAAGTTAATCAGAGTAAAATAAACGGTATACTCGAGATTCGAGCCGCCGACAGTATACACATGTCCTGTGAAGTACACTCGACGTTGACCACATCAACATTTTACTTGGATGTACACTAAATAAATTACTTTTTTTTCTCATAATAATATGTAATGGCATGCATATTTTTTTGTTCAACAAATATACTATACCCAATGTTGAGGGTTTTTGAGGTAAAGGGCTCCCTTACTTTACCAGAGATTGTTGGTTATATGAAGATCAAATTGAAAATGATTTGTTATAAAATTTTAAGCACATGAAAACTATCCCCTAATCTGTAATATTCCAGTTGAAAGGTGAAAGTTGACTCGAGTATACAATTCATTCACATTCTCTTTAAAAATGGATAATGCGTCGATCAAAACACCATATTCAACTTTTTGTCATCGCCGTATCCGCATCACGAGTCGCCGCCAAAAGGTGCTGTCAGTGACCTAGGTTATCGTCTAATCCCATGTAAGCACTGCCTCTTACGCTTCTGAGAAAAGGCTTTTTTTATTTAATGCTCTTGTACGAATTTCTCCTAGTATTCTTCTACATAAAAAACATATATAAAATGATCCACTTGGGGCACTAGTTTCTTACTACTGATTTGTAGCGTATTAATTGGCTGAAGGGGTGGGAGTGCAAATGTTGGTTCTACAGCGGGAGTGTTCCTTAAGGGATGATGCGGCTTTTTGTGCACGCTTCATGGCCGGGGGAGACCTCACCGGGCTGTAATCGAATGCATCAACCGCGATGCACGTAGCAGCAATGTTACCAACACACAACCCCACAACAACCAGGGCCGTCATTAGTGATATTCACGGTACTGTTAAATAACCTCCACATTATGTAAACTAAGCAATAAGTTATCGCATATCAAATAATGCAAAAAAAACTTTACTACTTATTTTTGCAGGTTGCACAAATTTGTGTAACACAGTTCTTTCAGCTGCTTATTGTCAATGATTTATCCCAAATATTTTTTATAGACGGCGGAATGTACACCACATTTTTTGTACATGATAATTCCTTTCAAAGGCGGATAAATAAAACTCATTTTTTTGATACATACGTCAGTTATACAGGTACGACTGATTGGTGTAAAACTGAAACTTTACCCGGAAAATGATAGTCATATCTTATTTGTAAAAAAATGTGATATATTTAAATTGTCCCATGAACACTGCCCATTAGACGATTTGTGTATTCAAGACTGTAGTGTAATGATGTTGGTGGATCAACACTTCTTACACAACGTTTAACCACCCGAAAACGACAAGCGTCATATAATCCACAATTGTGACGCCTTAATCGCCGTGTCGGTATTCTCGTAGGTGTTTATATAAAAAATAAAGAAATCAAATTATTTGCGTGATGCTCCAGAGGCCTGCACATTTTTGTCTTAAGAGGCGACTCTACCCAACCAACGACACGCAGAGGGCAAAATGCGAAACGCGTCTTATTGCTTATCTGCGATAAGTGCGCTTAAAATACGCTATTGTCGTTAAATAAAATGAAGTGCCTCGGTTTGATCCTGTCGCGAGTGATCCTTTGTAAAACGGCCGCGTCAGCTTTTGGAAGTGACTGCAAATATTTGCAGAGTATTAATTTCTTCGCAGGAATAAAGTTACGAGACGTGCGGAGAAACCCAATACTGATAAGCCAATACATTTATGCAACTTACTCAACCGGAGATCGAGGGGAGTTCGACTAGTAGTGAATTGTTCGATAGTGTACGTATGGATTCAAAGTAATGGAAAAATTAAAAATAAAACAGTTATCGTGCATCAAAAAGTTGCGCGACAAATGAAGTAGTTTTAATGTTTTATGAAACACAATGGAAATACCTAAATAGTTACATGTAAATTATTAAAGTTAAAACCGAAGAAAACTGTAAAATTTGAGATTTTTTTGAAGGTTTACAGGTACACATTCGAAGTTTTGTTGAATAGTACAAAGTTGTATTACTATTTTGAGCCAGGCGTTGATTGATCTAGTTTACTCAAATAAAAACATGCCTAAATGATACATAAAAGATAATACAATTAACCTTATTAATTAAATATACATAAACTATCCATAAAATTCTTTTTTCAACGCGTCAATCCAAGCACAAAAATAGCGGCAGAAGCGGGATGCGAACCGCGGACCTTGGAAACCAACTTGTGAATAAATGATGACTGATTGAATAATAAAAAATAAAAATATACATACTTTGAATATATACTATAGCGACATCTATCTATCGTAATTAATAATATATATTAATAATATCTAAAATTTTATGTATACTATATGTATATTTAATTAATAATAATATTGTAATATAGGCAATGATCTATAAAAGTAGAGTAGAATATTGAAATAATAAAATAATATTCTAATAAAAATTTAAAAAAATCATACAATTAACCTTATTTTAACGCGGATTTTGATAATTGGTCGCAGTTTCTTACACTCTGGTTAACTATGATTGTTTACAAGCGAATCACAGAGAAAATGCGTTGAGTGCACGAAACCATCAATTTATTGTTATCGTCAATTTAAACTGCCTACTTCAATTGCATACCACATTGACCACTAAACCTATTTCCCTATTTCAATGAGATTTATGTAAAGATTTGCATGAGATGTAAAAATATTTAAATATTTATATCAATTCGGCTTAAGCCGTTCTTTTGAACCAAATAGTCCAAGCTTCGGAAGCATCGGGGAAATCGTGCGATTTATTAAAATATTTCTGACAAATCAACCAAAATATGCCTCGGATACAACAGCTGTTGTCTTTTTAAATCCCTACCCTGAAGCTATTTGGGATCTATATGTGTTCCCCGGTAGAATTTCAGGTGCAGATATGTCTTGGGGCAAGGCATGGACAGTGGAAACTGACAGAAATGAGTGGCGGCATTTGAGATTACTAATTGTTCGGGTATGTGATAAAGGAAATGAATATATGGATTGATATTTACGCCTAAATATCTTCTTTGGTGTATTATAAAATACATAGACGTTGATATTTAGACGAAGATATTCTTATTAATAGAAAATAGTAAAATATCTGAAATACGTGTTTTCTGAAAAAATCATATGAAATCATAATTCCGATCAGAATCAGTATTATTGCATATAAAGCCAATCAAAACCTATAACACCACTAATATAATCATCCCCAATCTACTGTTGTGGCAGAGAGTCCAAAGAAACAAAGGACTGTGTATGGTCACAATAGTAATTAACTGGTGGAATATTCACAAAAGTCCAAAACAATACAGCGGCGCCTCCCAGCCCGCGGGGCGCGCATCGAATAGTAAATAAGAGGCAATATTTGAACCACGCGCCAAATTAGAGGAACGCCGACGGAATTCTAGGCGGGAATCGAAACGTAATGTTGTCAACACCATCACTACTGCTTCACAATGAAACAACGTAATTACAAATCATACCTTCATACTTATAAATCACGTATTTGCGGTGGATTTCGCTTAGACTTTCAAGCATTTCCTTACCATACTAATAATCTTAGATTGAATGGTCGACAAAGTCTGAAATAAAAATGTTTTCTAATCAATCTCTAAGGACTAAAAACATCCTTTAAAGAGGTGAATTTCACTTTTTTGTCACTCGATAAATGTCAGTCATAACTTATATTTTTTTTTTGTAGAATTAAGTAATTCCATAGGCTTTCTTATGATGTCTCGGATAGTCAGTTCTGAAATGAGTTGGAGAGTTTTCATCTTAGTGGTTTTTAGGATGATTATTTTTCTAAGCCGAAGCAACGTTTTTTCATATCCTCACTCTTTACTCAAGTGTTTGTTTCTCTTAACAATATTTATTACAAATTAATACGCACATATAAGACACTAGGATTCGAACCGCAAACTTTGAACTTGTATTCTATTTTACACACAGCGCCTCTTTTGCCAATTTCATCCACCAACTTAGTTGAAAAATTAAGACGTATTTGTAGTATTGATATGTATTATTATCGATGATTTTTTTAAAATTCACAATGTGAAATTAAGGCTCCGCAAGCAACTTGCCAAAACACTTGTTTGGAGCATCTTAATGTACGGCTGTGAGACATGGTGCTTATCTGAATGTGATAAAAAAGACTAGAGGCCTTTGAGATGTGGTCGTACAGAAGAATTCTCGGAATTTCCTGGAAAGACCACGTCACGAACAATGAGGTTCTCAGGATAATCAAGGAAGATAGGCACCTAATAAGAACCATCTCAGAGAGGCGAGCCCGATGGATTGGTCACATCATGCGCCACGACGGTCTTCTTCGCGATATTGTGGAGGGGATGGTTGAGGGTAGAAACTGTAGAGGGCGCCCTGGACGGGAGTATTTGCAGCAAGTATACGAGGACATGAATTGTAGCGCTTATGCTGAGCTGAAAAGGGTTGCGGAGGACCGAGAGGAATGGAGATCGAGATGCAAGATTCTGTTGCTGCAAACCAATCCACCGGATTGATACTACGAAGAAGAATGTGAAATTTTGATACAAACGTTTTCTATGCAAATATCTAGGGAGATAAAAAAACGTATGCAGTATTTTTAGAGGGGAAATTACCTGTTGTAGGTTGGTAGGGTCTTTACTCCCATAGACTCCTGGGTGCTCATTGGCGGAGGTAGTTGATGCTAGTCACGTACCAACGGAGGCCGAAATGTCGGCATGCGACGCGAAGGACCGTCCCGTGCAGCGCTCGTTACGCAGGAAAATAATTCATAATTGAATTGTTCAATTACGTGGCATGGTAATAACGCCGTCTGTTTTTGAAAATAGATTGAGAACCGTTGGCTGTTTTTTGAATTGATGTTTTGTCAAAAAAGCAACCATAAAACATATCCTATTCTACACAATGCATAAAAAATCAAAACAAAAAATACGTTAATTCCGCAAACGCGGTAGATACAGGTATATCGAAGAAAAAAGTCTTGTGAACCACCATGTTTTATTAGTACGGTAATAAATGTATTTTACGGTTTAGTGTAAGCGATATTTTAACACAAACCTGGGTGTATTTATAGCACGTAAGAATTTATTAAGACATTTTTATCTAGAGCTTTGTCAGCGATCGAACCTACGACTTCTGGTATGGTAGACAAATAATAAAAGTATAACGGAATACAAGAAAAAACACTATTTTTGTGCTGATCTCTATAGATGGATGAATTACAATATATGGAGAAGGTCGCAGCTGCCGATGGACAGTATTTTGAATGATCTGAGTCTGATTGTGTTTTCAAAATAAACTGTTGATTTATATACAAAAACGCTCATAGTCAATGCATACTCCATAGATGGATTAGATTGGATGAATAAATACACCATTATTTACGTTCTTATTATAAACGAGTATATTGTTTTTGCATTATACAACAATAAATTGATAACAGAATTTTTAGTTTGTGGTGTCTATTATCTAATATTTGATTAAATCAGAGGAATTTTCTCGGTAATAAAGTCGAGAAATCGTAATTTCCATAAATATACAGCAGCCTGGCTGATAGTACTGGCAACAAATAGCTTCAAACGAGTTATGAATACGAAATAGCTTGTCGTATAAAGAACAAAGGAATCGAATAAAACCAAACTAAAAACGAATTAAACTTTGACATTGCTTGAACAAGAAACGCCATTTCAGTTTTATTGTTTCAATTTTCAATATGAAACAAAAATAATAAAGAGAAAATTATCTGTCGGCTTAACGAATCTATTGAAAAGCCAGGATTATAATACTTTTCTAACAAAGGATATAGAATATTTCTATCAATGAGTCATGATGATAATTTCTATATTATATATGCACTTTAAATTTGGAGCATACGGCTGTCGCTAACTGCGAGACTTTACGTTTCAAGTGATCTCCGTAAATTTCACTAATTACATTGTTTAGTAAACAATTACAAACTATGCCATGTTGAAAGACGAGTTTTCGTTCGATCGTCGAAGTTGATGAACAATATATATTGAAAGTACTTGGAAAGTGACAGCTTAAGGATCACCGCTTGTCGCCGGTCGGGTTGTAGTAGTTAATTTAATCTAATCCATATAAAAATGTTGGTTAACGAACGCTTAATATTCCTCTAATACCAAAGCAGACTTTTCGTATCCATCGAAGTCGTTGAGAAACATTTAGGAACTATATATACAAATGGTTAGCAGTGCAGAGATGACTTTCGATAAGGCATGAATAGCGGAAGCTGACAAAACTGTGTGGCGGCTATTCGTGTCAGTCAAATGCTATGAAACGGATATGAAAAAAAAATACACGCGGTCTAGGATAATGAAAGTCTAATAATATATTTGTAATAAATAGATAATTCTGATGTTTCATCCGTGGAATTCTATGACGCTTACCATGGTGTATATGGCTAACGCTGCATGTGGAGTGTTGATCCGCTAACGTCATAGACTACAGCCCGAGATTCAAGCATCATCCTTTATTATTACAGGAATTTACTATGAATGGGTGGTCTTCACGGGACGACTTTCGTCTGCCACCAATTTTAATTAATAGGCTATGACTGACATTTTACGGGTGATGGATCAAATTTACACCAACCGGGGTATTTTAGAGCTCAAAAATCGATTAAAAATCCTTTTTTTTTTTTAATCTCCGTCGGGAATCGAATCCACGACCTTTGGCTTGCAAAGCAAACGCTTTACCATTGAGCTATGACCGCCGGCGAATGCTGTGAACATTACTTACGTAAGCACACCCAGAAAATATATATTAACATAACAGTCTGCTTCGTTATCGTGAAAATACTCGTATACATTGTACTGACCCCGATGATACTTTGAAATAATAGAAATACGAGTATATAACAAAATATGAAATATGATATAAAATGATCATAGTAAAAACTAGAATAGTCAAGTACATAAAAAGTACGATGTGAGATTGTTTCCATTTTCGATTATTTCTGTCGAGATTGCAACTTTAAGAGGAAACTGCAATTTAATACCGTGGAAAATCTCAGTATGTACTGTATACAAGTTTATTATACACTTACATTGTTCGATTCACAGATGCGCAATCACGCTTTTGTAATTTGATAAATCTACAATCCTTTCTCTGATGCTGCGCCAATTTACAAAATGCAACAATCGGAATACATTTATGCGAATCGAACAATTCGATCCAGCTTGAAAGCAAGTTTTGTAATTTTAACTTATAACTCTATACTGAATAATTTACAATTCGAATTCAATATTTTTTAATTCAAGATCAATATTTCATAAATAAAAAGAAACGTTTATTTTATCGATATAAATTAGTGTCGTTTCACAATTTAAATTACGAGTATGTAAAATTAATTTAATGAAATTTTCATCCTGTTTGCTGTTTTTCTCAATTGAGAAAAGTAAATATAAACAAAAGATCTTAAATAGTAACAATAAAAAACTGTATTTTATTAAACTATGTTACTTACGACACCATTTTTATTTAGTATTTGGATTTGAATTTTCCTACTATTTTGATTTTAAAGTCTATTCCCAAGGAGCAGAAACAAGCCATTAATAATATTGTGGAATTAAAAACTAAAAAAATCAGCACTTTATATGATAAAATAATTGGTTATATATAAAATAGGAAAACCACCATAATAATGAAATAAATTTATATGCTTTTGGTATTCAACGCATGAATAAAAAGCATTGCAATATGTGAATCTCTTTATAAAAAACTATTTTTTTTATAAGAAATTAGTTCAAAAATAACCACAGTAATTCAATGTGAAATATATTTCCGGATTTTGTCTTGAGAAAATGCAACAGTCTGAAAAAGTTTGTTCGTCTTGTATTTTTCAGGATCAGCCGTTTCAGTCGACCGTTTGAGTCGAGCATTGAGGTCAAGAGGCGAGTTATTGTAATTCGGCCTCTTGAAGATGCCCCGCATCAGCGGTCTCATTGTGGCGCCCCCGAGGGGCCCCGACGCCGACAGTTCTTTTGGGAAATAAACTGTTTTCAAAGCAATTGAGCGCCCGCCCAGATAAGAATGTAGTTCGTGCGCAGGGATACACAAAGGTCCCGAAAGAAAACAGACTATATTTTAAAATTAAATTTTTTGTTACTTTCAAATTTAGTAATTAAATATACATATACTTTACATCAAATTCTTTTAAATGCGTCAATTCAAGCAGAAAAATAACGGCAGAAGCGGGATGCGAACCGCTGACCTTGGAAACCAACTATGCCCAGGTATTCATACCGCTCAGCCACTTTGGCTATTGCTGTGCCTGAGCTGACTCACGTTGGAACTTGTACTCATGTCATTGTTATCATCGTATGATAGATGTCGCTATAGTATCTATTCAAAGTATGTATATTTTTATTTTTTATTATTCAATCAGTCTGTATTTATTCACAAGCTTAATCCATATAATTTCAAATTTGTTACAGGAAAATAGACAATAATAAAGACAGATCATAGGTTGTATTTGTTATTGAAATAATAATAAAACTAAAGCTTAAGTCTACTTTGCCAGTTCACGGATTCGATCTCCAACGAAGCTTATTTTATGTAAGCACATACGGGAGAATACGTACAGATTGGATGATGGAGAAATATACATTTTTACGATGGCTAAGCGCTGCATGTGGAGTCTTCTTTCGACAATATCATTAGACTACAAAACAGCATTCACTCAAAGTCTATTTTTACAGATACTCACTATGAATGGGCGCTGTTTATGGTGCGACTTTCATATTTTATCAAATTTTCTTAATATGCTATGAGTGACATTTTACGCGATTCTTTAATTAAATTAAAAAAAAGTGTTTTTAAATGTATTTTTTTTTAACAAGTTGCTATTTATTATAAGCAGCATGCATTTCTACTGAATATAGAATTATTCCACAGTGAGTTGCAAATAACGCATTGTAAGATTTTCACTTAAGACTTCAGCTCGTATTACTTATTACCATATTTACTTTGTCGTTCTCGGACGTGGGATTAGACATGACTTAATGTGTCACTCGTAGCACATCACAAATATAATAGTAGTTACACAGCCTACAACATTTATCTACATTGTACAAAAAAAAAAGTTTTTTTGCATCAAAATTATTTAAATTATTTTGTATAGTTTTTTTTAAGCGGAAAATTGATGAATCATTTTCCTCGAATAATTATAGTTTTTTGTTTCCAAATCCGTTACATATCTGCAACAAATGGTCACCAAAAATTATATCCAGTAAACCTTGGAGTGCAGAGATGACATAGGTTAAGAATGGCAACTGACAGAATTGAGTGGCGGAATTTGTGGTATCATATGTTTCAGATACGAGTCTGGGAAGAAAAAAAAGAAAGAAAAAAGTAAAATTTTACTATAAATCAAAATGTCTATGAAATCGCATAAATATAAACTTAAAAAGAAACTTGTAGTGTTATTGCTAAAATGTTCGCGTTGTTTTTTTTTCATCGAGAGGGAAAAATTCAATGTTGGGGAAAAGATAATAATGATCGCAACTGAACTCGCTTCGTTGGGCGACAAGAGAAAAAATAATATAAAAGCATCCACAGTCGCGAATGTTCGCAAATTATGAAAATGTCGCACAGCATAATTAAGCGAAAACGTAGAGCCGAGAGCGGAACACTTAAACAAGTTTGGCACTAAAGCGCCGCGGGCTCAAATGGGCGCCATAAAAATGAAATAGGCATCCGACAGGGCGACAATTTGAGAACAAAACAGGATGCTGTGGTGATTAGTGACGCGGCGGGGGCGGGGCATCTGACTTGGAAGAACAACTATGGGCAATTCTTGTTCTTCATCATTGAAATGACTACAAACATTCGTTTTTTAATTGATGTCAAATTTGATATTCTCTGAAACTGTCAGTTTTGATTATTAAAAAGAGGGGCCGAGGAAAATGCCTCAAGCATGCAGAAGTTGTTACTGTAAAAACGTTACACATTTCCCAATTTTACTCGTATTTTCAGTAAGAGAATCTACCTTAATTTTTCATCTTATTTCAACCCGTCACTGTGATTCTATTATCTTTTCCGAATTTTTCCTCGTTAGCATTTCTGTATAGTGGCCACAATTGTTCAGAGAATAATTTTATTGCATAGTCCAGTAGAAGTACCCTCTGCATCATCACAATACTTAATTTTTATCCGGTGGGATGCGGGTTTGTTCAGGATGTCAAATTACGGTAGCGTAATCTTACTAATACTTTATAACAATGTTAAAAATATAATTTATGATTACTGGATGGAAACAAAGTTCAATAAAGTAGTAATAATGATGATAAAGTATATTGATTAAATTGGGGTTATCATCCATTTTCTATATGGCTGCGAGTTCTGACATAGTACCTCAATCCAATGCAGCATATAATAGGGTTTTGTGAACCTGCGCAGAATATGAGGGGTTAATTGTTTCATTGGTATATTAGTACGATTTTGTGAGGTATGACAAAGTATAGGAACGGACAAAGTAGCCTTCCTTCCACCAAAAACTTAGTTAAAAATAAAGGAGGATCTGGCTCGTATATTTCAAGAGTGACCCAAAAGTGCATAACTTATACAGGTAACCTGTAAGTTTTTTCTTCAAGGAAAACGTCTTGAATTTTAAAAGTTCATCGAATTTCAAAGATTTCATTGAAAACAACAAAATCTAACGGATTTATTTCTGACGCAGATAGTTTAGAAAACAAATCTATGAGACTTTTAAACACAATTTAAGATCTGAATATAGTTTTAAAAAGCTCAGTTAGTGTGAGACATTTTACAATCTGTTAATTAAAGTTTGGCATAAGAATATAAAAATTAAAGACTCCATGAATTTCATTTGAAACTTACAAATGAGTTAATGTGATCTTTGGACCATGAACTAAAATGTCGCAGAAACACCGCCTAAGTAGATTGTTACATCACATTACCACTGATATGATATCAGACACTTGGCGGTGACATCGGGCCAGACCGTCTGGGCGGATGTCAAGCCAGGTAGGCGGGAACTATACAAGCGAAAAGGATGTGAGGCAAAAATTTAGAGAACCTAAAAATTTCATAAAAGTAATCTACTTTTTATAATGTTTTACTTAATTTTTTTAGCCCATGTCAGCTTGAAATAAAGGAGTTCGCCATATTTAAAAAAATATTGTTAAGCTAAAAATATTTGCGCCTTTTACTGTCCAAAACGTTGCTGTTAATTTATTTTTTCCTTCAAGAGATATAAGATAATTTTGTTATTTTTATAAAATATAATGACAGATAGAGTATAAAAAGAGTATTTATAAAATATATTTATTAATTATTTTATTTTGAACTTGTGTTCTTTAAAAAAAAATCTGTAAAAATAATAACTGGCAAACATATCGTGAACATACCATATTACAATGATAGATATATGAACAAAGGAATTATCATTGTCATATAAGTACTTATATACTCGTATGTTTACTATATATATATATAAAACTAACTACAGATTAATTGAATTGCGATTTGATGTTCTACCAAATTGTTGAATGATTGCTTATATTATAAGCTAGTACATATATTCATGATATGGTTCACGTAATATACACTATGTGCTATCACCACAGAGATTATGTGTCAGCTAGTTATGTCAGCTGGCACGCGTGTGTCGGCGATAATGTATTCATTCAAGTGACCCAGGGAATCGTGTCGTGAATGGCTTACGCGAGAGTGCGGTGTGTCCAGTTAAGCAAACATGGCCGTAGGACAAACGAGGTGGGAGGCGGACACGAAGATTTGCCTTTGAATAACGATGCAGAAGATGCGGTGCAAGCATTTCCATAACTGGCAATGAACTGCACGCTCTACAATGCAACGCCAAAATAGAAAAATACGGTAAATACATAATAAAAAACTTTAATTTAATAATTATTTTCAGAAACACATAGTTCGCGTAAGATACAAAGATAATCTTCCTAATATTGCCAACTTAATGTAACTAATCAGAAACATCTGCTTTGTTTTTTTAAAATCCTGTATTTTTTTTGCAATAAAAACTTGCATTATATTTTCCTCAGCAGTTCTCTTTAGTTCATCAATTCAATTCATACTTTACTTTCATCAAAAACGCTTTCTTTTATTCATACTTCCAGGGGATAGTAAAAATTGGCTCTAAAAATTTAAAACAGCTCGTAAAAGACATTTTTTCACTAAAATTTGACAAAATATCATGTTAGATACTCGTAGCTGCTTATATCCCTAAGACAGGTTTGATATCTAAGACACCAACTATGTATAAAATAATAAAAGTTGTTTTTTCATCAACGATTTAGAACCATTTTATAGACTGAGCACTGTTTAATCCTTAAAAGTGAAATTGCGGTCTTCCAGCCAGTGATTAAACATTTGTGCAGTCCACAAGGTGCAAAATACTTATATGTTTAATATTAAAATGAACAACATTAAGGTTATCAACTGACTATACTATTGAATTTAAGGTTATCAATGTTACCATATTACTGAAGATGGTCTCCAAGGAGTCCGAAACATGTGATCATGAAAAATATATGTGAATCAAAACTAAATATATTTAAAATTAAAATTGAAATGTATCTCAAAGTTGAATAATGCTATTTATTAATATAAATAATAATATAGACACATACCGTTGAACACTATGTAGTAGTTGTCAGCCACTGAAGATCCAAAACCATCAGTTGCTACTCTACTAAATGTGTTTTAAATCACAAATATAAGTGTATAGGCGGTAATAACTTGATGAATAATAAAAATATTACTTATTCTTGCCGGTGGAAACGGACTGTAAAATATTGCTTGAACGTTTGCATACAATATACTGTGTTTTGATTCGTTGCTGTCGTACCGGTCTTATGGAGAATGGGCTGCAGCAAACACGAGTTCTGTGACCGTAAAATGAATTTGTGGTCGGCCACGGAAGAAAGCTCTTTATTTGAGATTGCGATAAATTAAGACGCGATGCAGTGCACGGAAAATAAAACTTTTACGACAGGAATGTTCTAAATGATTTACTGTTCCCCAGTGGAGGTTATCGGTACAACTTATGTCGACTAATGTTACCTAGTTTAAGGGTTAAATGATAATTATTTTTACTAGAGCACATTACACTATATTATTATATTATAATAGTGGATTAATTCATCATCCGATTCCTAGCATTAGCATATGACCGTCACAAATTGCCATTTTAAAGTAATGTTATGAAATGATAGCCACCCTAGCCCTTATTCAACTTGCTTTCGGAGCTCCGCCGAAAACATCCGATGGTTTACTAATGGACGTAGTTTATGCTCTCTTGCGGTATCCGGAAAACATGTCTCGACCAAGTTGACCTTCATCTTTTGACCATCTGTAGGATGGAAGACTGCCGTATGCGTTCGATCACTACCTTTTCAGCCAAAAATGTGTAAAACAATCGTAATTATATAATTTTGGGTTAAGCCGCATCGTAGGACTAAATGGTATAGCCATGGGAGTGTTCCAATAATCATTCAATCTTCATAAATTTTATAAATAACGATTTATTCAAAACATTCTACGGATAATACAGCTACCGTCTATTTAAGTCGCTGGACTTTAACCATAGAGGTCGTCGTAAAAAAAATATGTTCTTAGGCGAGTTTTCCAAATGCAGATAGATCTTAGAACAAGGAATATGAAGATAATTGTATGGCGGTAATTTGTGGTGAACATTTGCTTTAGATATGAAGCAAATATGAAATAAAAAAAATGTGTTCTACTGTGAAAACACGTTAATGGTTTATTCCTTTTTTTTCGTACACAAAGCAAAGTTCAATGTACCGCGTGTCTTAGAGTCATAGACACTCAGAGACTACTCACAAATAAATATAATAATGTACATGGATCATTTTTCATCCACATCTGTTTCAGCAAGCCAACTTGTCCGCCCACAGTCCGTGTTCCGTTGTCACCGTCCCCTGTAGTCAGGCTCCGGTTTAACAGCCCCTAAATAATTGGACTCCGGCAAGGCTTTGATTGTGTATTCTAATGAATAAATTAGCTGCGACCGGCGCTGGAAATTCTTCATTTTTAGTTACATTTGACAGTCACTTTGTAAATAAAATTATCCGGCGTAGGGAGAGAAAATTTTGCATTTCCTTCTCGGCTTATACAGGAGTAATTGTTCAGCGAGAAATTTCAGGCGTTACACAAATTGACGGGGAAAAATTCAAGTTGTTTTTAACAGCTTGATTATCCGCAGTGATATCCGTTTATTATTTCTTCTAAAGAACGTCAGTTTTATTTATATACATAAATTAAATAAAGAAAAATATTTTTAATGTTTTTTTAAAGTATATTTCTGTATAATATAATTTATTATATGACAAAAAATATAGCATAGAGATAAAACGCTTGCCTACAATACAAAAGATCATTTGTTCAATTTTTGCGAAGTTCTATGGATAAATGATAATTGCTAATACAATAATGTATTTTTTCATAAATATCAATGATTTGCCTAGTTTTTGTTGTGATTGAAAATTGCGTTTCATAGCCTTTAATTATAATTAATTAAGTGTCGTTCTTTAAATGCCTATTCTCTGTTAGTCCCCGTAAAAATATACGTGAATGATGGGCTGTAGTTTTATGATGATGGAGGATCAACACTCCACATAAAGCATTTTGTCAACCTCAACATGAAAAACATAATTTATTACAAGATTTCTCCACATGATATATTTTTCCATCTCTATATGATGGTACATGGGATGTTTTTATAAAAAAATATTTAAAGAGTTCGTTTTAAAATACAGTAATGCCAATTATAACTACAATAAAAACGAAATGTTCAATTCATTAAATTTTCGAGTGGAAAATTAGTGAAGACTTCTGATATATATAACTTTAAAGCCTTTAGGCGGATACTTACTATTAATAATATTTATTAGAGAAGGAAAATAATTATCTTTATAAATAGATCATTAAATATTTCAAATTAAAATCGAATTATATGGCAAGCAATTATTTTAAAATGCCTTGGCCAATTATCTATTTAAGAGAAGTCATTGTTTCTATTTTAAGTTTGTTCAGATTTTTTCACGGTAGTTGTCCTGTGTTTGTGCTATGAAAATGTCATAACTACTGAAAAAAGGTTTTCCCAATCTGCACATGTCACGAACAATAGCCAGAGGTCACCTTGATTGTACGAGGCAGCCGGAAGTCCTCTCCCTTCCGGGCGTCTGGTGCAGCGATGCGCCCTAATGCTGTGTGACGGGTGTTTGACGTACATACTCGTACATAAAGGCCAAGTATAGAGAGATTAAGCAAATCTTCACCCAGTTGTAGATGCTTAACAGACAGAGTGTTTTTTTATTTTATAGTTTAACATTACTGAATCTGAGAATTTAAAGTTCAAGACACAAAATCGAAATTAGTATTAGTTTTATATAATAATCTACAAAACTGTTTATGTTATCAAGTGTGCAGAAGAGCATATAATAAAAACGTTCTGTATATAAGCTATCTTCTGTAAGTTCATCGTGACAATCTTCAGCTTTTACATAATGCATTTACGATATAGGTACGGAACAGATATGAAACAAGGTAAAAAGTAACTGTTGATTTTGGTTGTTTGTAACATTTAAATGATTTATCAATGTACATTATATTGATTTCTTTAAAAACAAGATAAATATGTAGTATTGTTGCCATATCCTTAACTATAAACATTAATTTTATAGCATACATTCATTTAATGTAAGAAAAAAATTATGGTAGCATGCTGTAATTTATTTTATAAATTATTCAGAAAAAAAATTTTGTTGGAGATGAGATTCAAACCGCAGACAGTAACAACAGTATCTAAACTTGATAAGACGGTGAAATGGATCAATGGTCGTTCTATTAGCAAATGACGATAAACCGTCATAGGAGGAATTTAAGTATTACAGGTATATTGCATGCCCTTTTATATAAACTGAAAATTGAAGGTATTCTATAAAGTGACATAAAGCTTTACGCGTTGATGAATATTGGCATGCAGCTGTTGCAAAAAAGATTTTTCTTGGTTTCCAATCTGTGCAGTTTCGCAGCGGTCACCTTGATTGCCGCGCCCTCCACTTCCGGGCTTCTGGCGGCGCCGCCACGCGTCCCTAATGCGGAGCGACGGGGATGACGCACGTGCCCAGACTGCGGCGGGACAATCAGGCGCCCCCACGAGCCCTCCCCCGCACGCGAGTACACAACCAGGAACTTTGCAAATATTACGTATTAATTATTTCAATTTTTTCGATCGATTATTCTTGGTGGAATTCCATAATATCAGATATAAATAAAAGAATTTTTAGAAATTATTGCAATGAATTCCTTAAACATTAATGATTTCCAAAACCCATATAACCATCACGCAATTCATATCCACCTCTTCACTCACTCTTTGATTTATAAAGAGCCTACACTCACTTAACTTAACTGACTTGAAAATGGCCATTCGACCTGGCTTAACAAGTCCCAAAAAAATATATTGTGGAATAAATTCTAAAAATTGTATTATATTAGATAAAAATATTGGAGTTGAAATGAAAATATTTTTTTTTATTAAATATACTGAAATGGTTTTCAACCCCTGCGCCGGTGCATCAGCGAGGAAGAGCCCATTTGATAGTGGCAGAAAGTGAATTCTTTTTGCAACTTATTTTTCACGTTCTTTGTCTTTCGGAACATTTTTGCAAGACTAATGGAAAATCGTTTGAGAACGCCTCCGCAATGCCAAAGAGGCGGGAGCTTTGTAATTTTTGCTGTAAAATAAAAACGTAACAGAATTTTATCGAGACACCCGAAAACAAAGAACTTGTACATTTTAATACAAATTTGTATGAATTTCATATATTGGAAGGACATTTTTCAAAATTATTTTTACTTAATACAATAATGAAGATTTACATTCACTTTCTAATTACTAATATTAATAAACATAGAGATTTATAAAAAATATATTATCAAAATAAAATTAAAAAATTAATAAAAACATAAAAGTATGGAGAGTATCATCACAAAAAATATAGTATATCATCAATAAAACCACGTAAACTAGCATAAAGAAGTTACCTCGAATCTGTAGATGTATTATTATATTATTAATGAGATTTATTTTTTAAATGTTTTTTAAGTATGTCAATATAAACCAATCGATATATACATACAAGAACCACGAACCATTGCATCCATTGTTGTATGTGAATGTGTATTCAATACAAAGGAGGCTTCACTTGTATAACGCAAGATACTTATTGATTACTCACATATTATAAGAAATATAACTATAACCTTTGACATAAAAAAAACATTTCTAATGTTTTTTATGTAAGAACATACAGGAGAATACCGACAGATCGTGATGGAGAACCGGGGTTATTGTAGAGCTCAAAAATCGTTTATTTTATCTATATAAAGAAAACGCTTTGACCATTGAGCTATACCCGCCGGCATGTACATAGCTTTTGGATGAATCATACGTAAATAATATATTAAAATAAATAATACAACAATTTCTTGTAAGCAGTAAGAGTGTACACATAATAGTAATAATATATTAATAATGTTTGATTAAATGTGTTTTAGTTTCTTGTTTACATCTATCAAAAATATAACATTCAATATTTACAGTTCGATTTCGTAGCGAGATAGAGCATATAATACAATGCAAATATTCATGTTTTAAGAGTACTTTTTGATTATTTTCGAATAATTCTCTTTGTTTTCTAGAAAAACGCTAAATTATTCACAGTAATAAAATGGCGAAGGCAATGCGATGAGTCATGCGAAAATACCTCTTTGAAGGTACATCACTTACTTGTATTAAACTTTTACATTCGCCCTTTAAAAGGGGGTAGTAGGGATGTAAAATTTTCTTCTCGAATAGACGACCCTCCCGAGACAATACGGACCCAGGAGCTTTCTTGACATTTAGGACAGACAGACACGGGGACTGAATAATATTTACAAGATCGCATTTTGGAGTGCGCTTTGATAAATTCAAATGGATAATTGTTTGGTCCTCTGCTTGAGAATTGAAGCAAATTATTTAAATGAGTAATTAAAAAATTACAGACGGGACGGTAGGCGCTTTTTGTAAATTAATTGCATCGAGTAATGTTGACAATAAAAGAAAAGAAGGTCGTGTCTCTCAAACTCCCCTGAAAGAGAAGTTTATATTCTTCACGCAGAATTAAAAAGGGTTCGTAAGTATTTATTTGTTTGATATTTTCTCTTCTGCTGAAGCATAAATGAATGCAAATAAAATAATTATAATGAAAAACGTTTACTTATTAAAAGCAATATTTTCAAAATTAATAGTATTAAGTGACGATTTCTAATTAGTTTAGGCTAGTGAGATTATGATTTATTGCAGTAAGTATATAAAAATATTTTGTTTAAATATTTCACTTATATGCCTAATGCATACGTTTTACAGTATTGTATTGGATCGTAACATTAATTACTCAAATTCTACGTGGCTACCTTTTAAAGTTTACTTTTAATTTTTTATTTTTTTTCAATTAATAATTTTATTTTTACAAAACTGACTGTAAAATTTTATTGATACTATTATGACTGTAATTATGAACAGTTTATTCTATTATTCATACTTGAACATTGCTTGATTACATATTTCGAGCTCATATTATCATTATCGTATTATCATTTCACTCAAAATTGTTATATTAAATATTTATTGTAATGTTTTGAAGTGTTGAATAGTCTGTTTTCTCTGAAATGTAAGCTATTTTTTGTTTTAATTGTATACTTCTTGTCTTTTCTAAACGAGTGAATCCCTTGCCTTACATAAGAAAATAATTCTTAATTGGCTAGGATAGCGAAAAAAAAGTATCAATCTAATAATTAAATGTACTTCATCATCATCATCATCATCATCAGCCTGTGTCCATCCACTGTTGAACGTAGGCCTCCCGCATGAGTCTTAATTAAATGTACTTAATCGTATTATAAAGGGTGATTTTTTAATAGCTATAGGAAATTTTTCCAAAAAAAGACACATAAAATTAAGAAAAATGCATGAAATCTTTATTTGAATCGATAGTACAGTCCATATAATTTAATGTTTGAAGATTATTTCATTCAAATGTTGACCGCGGCTGCGCCTCAAATGGTCCATCCAAATAGTCAAATTTTGGCATACACTTTCCAACATTTCGGCCGGTATCTCACGAATAAATGCTTCAATGCTGTTTTCCAATGCGTCAATCGAAACGGGCTTGTCAGTAAAGATATAAGCTTTAACATAGCCCTACAAAAAATAATCTACAGGCGTTAGATCGCACGATTTAGGCGGCCAATTGACCGGTCCCAAACGTGAAATAAAGTGTTCACCGAACTTGCCACTCAATTGGTTTATTGTTTCGCGTGCTGTGTGGCATGTGGCACCGTCTTGTTGAAACCACATGTCATGCAAGTCAAGCTCTTCCATTTTGGGCAAAAAAAGTTGGATATCATCTCACGGTAGTGCTCACCATTCACAGTTACGTTGCGATTCGCATCATCTTTGAAGAAGTACGGTCCAATGATGCCACCAGTCCATAATCCGCACCAAACAGTAACTCTTTCTGGATGCATTGGTAGCTCTTGCAATGCTTCTGGCTGATTTTCACTCCAAAACCGACAATTCTGCTTATTTACGAATCCATTCAGCCAAAAATGAGCTTCGTCGCTGAACACAATTTTTCGATAAAAATATGGATCAATAAAATTCAATGATTTGCAAGCGTTGTTCGTTTGTAAGACGATTCATGGTTAAATAATAGACCAAACTGAAGATGTTTGACAGTGACACAAAACACGAAACGTACGTGAGCTGTCAAAATCAGTATTGCCAAAAAGAAAATAGTATAAAATTCAGCCTTTATTATACCTGTCAATAAAAAATAATTTTAATATTTACCGTGCTACGAATTCTTTTCCAAGTTTTTAAGTGTCGAAAAAATAATTAAGAGAAAAAGATTAAATTGATATTTACAAAACAATTAAATAATTTGAAGCTCATAACATTACGAGCTTCAAAGGCGTTTGTTGGCGACGAGTAAATGCACTTTCAAAGTGATTTGACGAAATTTGATACAAAGGAGCGTTTAAATGTTAATGTCAAATGATAAACAGAGAGTGGCGTACAAGTAGACTTTAAATATTTTGTTGGCAAATACTGTAGGAAAGATATGACTTTTGAATTGCAATTACAAACGTCAAAATAAGACTTAATGCAGTGATTTTTAACTTATTGTTTTTGAGTAAGCGCAACTATAAATCAATGGGATCTTTGACGCTGCATGTGGAAAATATTTCTTTGGTTTTTGTACGTTTTGAAAGATTAAAAGTCTGATCTGTTTCTTGATGATTCTAAGATTCTATATGCTAGGAGACATAGATATTGGAAAAACATTCCAGAGTTTACCGGTGGCATTGAGGAAGAAATATACTAAGTTGACTGTTCTTGATCGTTGTACAACAACCATCTATATGTGTTAAGCAAGAGTAAGTAAGACAAGTCTTTTGGTTTTGGGCGGGTGCAGAAATAATTAATTTGTTCAGTCCAGGCCAACGGTGACCATTGTAACAGCGGTATAAAATACTAAGTGTTAAATCAGTGTTTTAAGCATCGGATGTTAGGCGTAAATTCGACATTTGAATCAAGTTCTATTCTAACAAATTAAAAAAAATACACGAATTAACAGACATAAAAACTTGTATTTTGAAGTTCTAGATGTAATAATAATTGTTATCCAGTGCTTTGATATGCTTGTTTTGTGCAAAAAAACGCGTCATAATAATCGCGAAAAGCCAAGCCTTTCATTTTCAGGTTTTTTCTTCAAGCGCGCGCGTGCCTCTAGGGTGTTTTTTTCGAATGCATCGACGCCGAGCTTTTTTGTCCGACAGGCGTCGCGACGTCGAGAGGATGCTCAGCGTCGTATCTGAGATCACGACATTGTTCATTATTTACGCTGGTCCATTAGTCTCCCACGGCGGTAGAGATAGCCGACCAAGGCATACACTGTACTTTATATGAAACATAGATGCCAGCTATTCACCAGACAATATTCAAGTATTTTTTTTTTATGAAAACATGAAAATACGGATCTATCATTAAATTACGGAAGTTTCGAGCTAATAATAATAATAAAAATAAATAACGTAATAGTAGTTTGTAAGACCATTGAGTTGTAATTATTTATTAGTCTACCGGTTTCGGTGGTATTTCAGGTAAAACTTAAAAATCGTCATAAATTTAAGTATGTCCTTGAAGAAAGTGGGTTGAAATTGAAAAAAGTATACGAATTTTTTCGTTTTTTCAATTATTATATTAGTATTTGTATAGCGCTCTTTTATGACCGAATGATCATTCCAAAAGCGCTTCTTTGCCTCTCTGAGTAAAAAGGTGTGTCTTGAGTCTGCTTCTGAAGGATGCCTCTGCTTTAAGCTCTCTTATGCTTTCCGGTAGTGAGTTCCAGGCCATTGGCGCAGCGTAGCTGAAAGCCCGATCGCCAAAGACCGTGCTAGGACTTCCTCCCGTCAGCTGCAGGGTGCTTCTATTTGCTCTAGCCGATCTGAGTGTCTCTCGACGCGTGCTTATTTCTGAAGGCTTAATAAGTTCTGTCAGATAGCCCGGTGCAGTTCCGTTGAGTGCCTTGTAAGCTAAGAGGCATAATTTATACTGGATTCTAGCCGAAACTCTCAGCCAGTGCAGTCGGTGTAGTATTGGAGTAATGTGACAGAATTTGGGCGCGTTGTAGACTAGTCGTGCCACTGCGTTTTGTAACGACTGCAATCGATTTAATTGTTTGGCTGGCTGGCCTGCGTGCAGTGCGTTGCAGTAGTCCATTTTGGAAACTATAAACGCATTTACCAAACTCTTTGTAGCGTCTCTGGGTAAGCATCTTTTTACCGACCGTATCTGCCGCAGGTTAAAAAATCCAGATTTCACCGTTTTTGTAATATTACCGCTAAGATTGAGGAACTGGTGAATTTCTACTCCCAGCAGCTTGACGCTTGTAGAAGGGATGACATCATTACCACAAATGGCCAAGGGTTGTAAGTCCAATAGATGTTGTCTTCGAGCTGTGGCCATAAAGAGTATTTCCGTCTTTTCCGGATTAAGAGCGAGCCTATTTGCTGACATCCACTGTCCGATCTCCTCTATACAGCCGACCATCCTTTCTTTCATGTTGCCAATTTCCTCGGGTCCACAAGAAGAGTAGAGCTGGCAGTCATCTGCGTAGCAGTGTACTTTTATTTCCCATCTCTCAGCAATCTCCTCAATTTCTTTGGTGTATAGAATAAAGAATAATGGGCCGAGAACTGAGCCTTGTGGGACACCACATGATAGAGTAGATGGTCTCGACATTTTATTCTGTAGACAGATGGTTTGCTTACGGTTTTCTAGGTATGACTGAAACCAGTCTAGGGCCTTTCCAGATATACCGTAATGTATTCTTAGTTTCCTTATTATAAACAACAATGTAACTGCGTTCTGCAAATACGAATATTAACATTTTGCAAGAAATAGGGACCACGTTTATGAATTGTAAGAAACTAATTTGTCA
This sequence comes from Glossosoma conforme, assembly GCA_022606575.1. Classification (NCBI taxonomy): domain Eukaryota; kingdom Metazoa; phylum Arthropoda; class Insecta; order Trichoptera; family Glossosomatidae; genus Glossosoma; species Glossosoma conforme. The sequence goes on from JAGTXR010000013.1 coordinate 12,585,936, forward strand.
TCTATATTTTAACATCCAAGATTTCAGTTTTTTATAATAAAAACACAGGGCATTAAGAGGCTTTGTAGATTCACTGTTTGCAAAGAAAGCTTGAAATAGTCTCAGTGCGTCAAGAATTGCAGTCTTTATTTCTGTACACAACGATTGCTCAACGTGATTCTCGTTGAGAAACATAATACATTAAATAATATTTAAAATTCACTTAGAAGCGAATACTTAAAATGTAAATATTTTCATTACTTTAAACAAATGTTTGTTGATTAAATTGTTTTAACATTTCTTGAGCTTTATTATCAACCTTTAGAAGTGCTCAAAAATACATTTTTGTATATCTATTCGTTTGCTTATACACCCTGCATACAAAATGTTATGTAGTATCCAGACTATCTTCCTTGAGGGTTGGGAAGGTCCTAGAGTGCCGAGTGCTCGCGGGAAGTTCTGATGCACCGAGAGTCCCGCCAGTATGCAGTGTGCATGCTCGAGGGTCCACTAAAACGTGCATAACGACCTTTGGATCATTTTATACGAGACCTGTCTTGAACTTGATACATCGTTCGCATTTTTTTTCACAGTCAAACATAAAAGTCACGATAGTACAATTTTGCATTTCAGCTATATTTTTTCTAGAACAGGTAATCGTAGAGTTCTAGATCAATTAATTTGCCTCTTAAAAAATATATACCATTGTATAATGCCGAAAGAAGTGAATTGTAAAAAAAATTAAAATCTATTAGGAAAATTATATTTCTGTACTTACAAAAATATTCTTTTTTCAAACAATCATATCCACTTGACAGTTACAATTTTATTGAAAATAGAAAGAAAATACTACGCCAGCGTCCGTTGTTCGTATTTTGCCTATGTATAACGTAAATCTCTAAATACGAATTTTATCAATAGAATTGAATTCCGCTCACCTCGGACTGATTGATGCTAAAATTTATGCGGCCGACTATTTTAATGCCTCTCCTCGGATTTCCTCTGTAATTTAAATTCACGAGTTTAATTAACATATTTTTTTCAAACAATGGATGCAGTAATTACATGCACTTATAGCCCTATTAATGGTTTTTGGATCAATAATTATTGGTCGAATTTTGTTTTCAATAAGAATTTTTATGTAGTTAAATTCAAAATACAAAGAAAATAAATTGAAATGTAGAATCAAATTCATAATATTGTTAAGACCTTATAACACATTACCAAATTTAAGCAAAGTAAGATGCGCACCAAAACTTGAATGGGTCACCGTTTGTTGCTAACCGTGCGTTGTTGAATATGTTAATTTTCTCCTAAGGAATAAATGGTTTACATTAAAAAAATTAATAAACAAAACATCGATAGAAGCTGTAGTATCCGAACCACCATATGTTGCTTCTTTCTTCAAGTCCAAACCTAATATTTTACTATTTTCTTTGTATTAAATTTAATTTATGTTTGTATAATCAGATACCCCCAACACCAAGATTGAAGTCTCGAGAAGCCACAGTATCCGGCCCGAACCATCAAATCGCACCAGAGGATTTCATTACTCCAAAGGAAGGCCTCCCAACTGGCAAGAGCCTTGACTGGCCGACCTGGAAATCCCTAAACAGATTTTCTTAGAACAAAGACAACCTCGAAATGGGGAATGCTTTACTAATATTTTTGGAGACCTTTAGACCGCCTTTTTCGATGTTCCATGTGCCCATGTTACATCTCAGGATATTTGCCAGATATTGGGAAAAACTATTTTCTTTGGCAGTATTAAATTTAATTTATGGGCGGTATATACTGAGCAAACGGTCAGTAATAAATACCTTAAAAGATAAGTAAGAAATAATAATTTGGCCGTAGAAAAAGTATCAATCGGCACTAGAAAAAGAATTAATTGGAAAGAGATACTTAATGGATTGTAATAAATAATAGGTTAGGTTAGGTTAAGTAAGGTTAGATTTCCATTTTATAGGTTCATTATTCATTAATTTTACATAAATTTTTACAAATATTGAATAAACTACTACCATTTTAATTTTATAACTGACCACATTCATAGTGACACAGTGGATACCGTCAATTTATTTAATCTACTGCCGATTTATTTTATAGACTGCCAATTGATTTAACTTACTGCCAAAACCTTGAATGAGTTACTGGACAAAGAAATACAGGCTTTTATTTAATGCTTATGGTAGACATAAACTGCAAATTAGGTGCCTTTATGTTATAATTAAAAAATGACATACCAACTGCTAGTTGTAATTTACTCGTACCTCACTGTATCAAATTGGGTGTTTACCTGAAACAAATAAATATTTTAATACATAAAATGAATTTTGGATAAAATTAAATAATTTATATTCATGAAGGTAAAAATTATCTCATCGAAAAATGTGAATTCGATTTTAAATGTTTCAACAGCACTTACCAATTTTAAACTCGCAATGCACCTAAACGAGTTGTTAATTAAATTCGTTTATAAAAAAACTCAGCTGATACACAATATGAGTAATGATAATAGCATGTTGTTGATGTTATTATAAAACTATGTACACAGTATAATTGCATAATATACTTGTGACTATGTCGTTCATCATTCATATTGAATTACTCACCATGATTTCACCCTATGTGGCCGCATTATTATATAATAATACTGAATGCATACGTTTCTGTTTTGATATTTTTTTATTACATTATAACAATGTAGCAGGGGTTGGTTCAATGCACAATGTATACTATGTAAAAACATCAATTCCACAAAAATGACAATTCAAATTTGTGTGCTTATATAAATTACGTTGAAACTAGATTGATTTCTTAAACCTTCAGAGTTTCCCATATCGTATATATCAACTACAACCAAGTCACCGGTCAAATAATCTCATAAAATGCATCCGTTATTACATATATATAACATTCATGTAAAAGAGCATAAATTACGTTTTATTAACCATAACTGTTAACCGTTAACCTGTTTGTCAAATATTGCACGTAGTTTTAGCAAATCGAGTCACCACTTGTACCAATCTTCTGCCTTCCAAAAACAATCTTCTTCTTCTCTCCTTATTTTTCTGTATCCGCTCCGTGCTGGAGCAAATAGTTACTGTAAATTGCTTTTATATTGATTTTTCAGCAGCATTATTACCTTGTGTTATCCCAAGAATTCTTCTACAAGTGCAGCTCTACCAAGTACATAATGTACATACTATACGTCTGCCTCTAACGCTAGATTTTGGAGGTTTAAGATTTTTTTAGAGGCATATATAGACTTTATTAATTATATAATGATAAGCATTTTTAAGAAGATTGGATGAGTATCCCGAATCTTCATATATATGCAGTATATCTTTAAGTCCACCAAGTTTCGTTTATATACAAAGTATATAGTCGATAATAGTATAATATTGTCGATTATAATGATTTTATATTTACTTAAGTTTCGATAATACGTTATACTTCGATACACAATACACGCCTTAATCCTTTTAAACGAACCCTGAATAAATATTAATGCAATTCACACCTTTGTATGGGGCGAGCTTTTAGTTGGCATTGTGAGAAGTTCCCGGAAGTTGCGTGAGGGTTGTAGGACACAAAAGATGTTATTCATTTGACAGCAGCTGGCGCTGGAGGGAGCCTCATCGACACATCAATCTTAATTTATTGACTCGAGCTTTTAAGTTTTCAGGATAAAATCTCAGTGTAAAAAGTGCAATGAAATCACTTGCACACCTGTAGTTTAACATTTATTTCACATTAAAAATAAATAAACTTGAATATTTTTTAAATTGAAATTTGTATGCCACTATTTTACGTTTCGCTTCCAAAACTCAGTTGAGACAAGCGTCATTGATAGACAGATTTATTGTGTATACATTTATGCCACATTTTTTTCTTAATATCAAACCAATATAATAAGTGAACAATCAATGAACACTAACAATAGGATTCCATCTAATGAATGGTTAATTATCGCATGTTCCAGGGCCGAGGGATCTTTCTTGATGATTCTATCTCGTACAGCAAAGCGAAATTTCGTTTATACAAAAGGAACATAAAGATGTACTAGTTTTTATTCGTGACTATTGAGACCAGCTTGCCTTTATCTCTTTATGTCTCCTATAGTAAAAATACGGTGCTAACAAGATTTAAAAAAAATGTTAGAACATACTATGAAAATAAACAATTACTTATTAATATGAAAAAAAAAAATCTGATTATATTATTTTCAATTGCGTCAATATTCTTCATCTATGATATAGATTCACAAAAAAAAAATCTCGATAATGTCATTAGCTTATAATTGAAGATTTTCTCAAAGCAATAACGTATGACCGTAAGTCAACCACAGTTATAAATTGAAAGAGCAACGGAATATTCCTTCGTCAAATGTACTCGTATTATCAGATGCAGAGCTAAGCCGTAATACTGTTATGGGACTGAATGTTGTTAATATAATCAAAGGCCTCAATGAAGGGTTAAATTTTGCTTTGTGAATTAGAAATGCAATTTCGCACTGTGTAATTATGTTATTACTATCGTAGGGTTCGTAATCCACTAATGAATTAATAAAGATTTATTTAATTAATAAATTTCTCCAACTATTCATTTGGAGTAAAGGTGAATATTTATTTTCTTTAAGATAAACCAATGTAGGCATAAATTTAACTTTTTTTAATGGTGTCTATATTGTATGGTAAATTAAAATCATCTTATGAGCAACATTAAACCATTTTATAATAAAGGTTAAGATTAATTTAATAAATCATTTAATTTAAATATTCAAATTAAATAAAATGAGAAATATTTATTTAGTTTTAATTCATTTATATTCAATATAACAGATTGGCTTCAATTAACAGCAGAAGATATATATCAACTGTTTTTTCTATTCAAATAAAATAAAATTTTAATTGTTTCCAAAGAATGACAGTAAATAGTAGTAATTCTATTAATTGATCACTAATAAAACTATATTCTAAAAATATATGTTGAAACATTTTCTCTTTTGAAAGAACTCTATTTCAGAAACACAATTATAATAAATAGTATTTTCTATTAATTAAATATACATAAAATTCTTTTTTCAACGCGTCAATCCAAGCACAAAATAACGGCAGAAGCGGGATGCGAACCGCGGACTTTAGGTATTATATGTCTAGACCGACTCGCGTTGAAACTAGTTTTTATATCATTGTTATCATCGTACGATAGATGTCGCTATAGTATATTTTCAAAGTATGTATATTTTTATTTTTTATTATTCAATCACAAGTAGACTATCAAAGTAGATTAGAATATTGAAATAATAAAATAATAAAAATTTAAAAAGTTCATATAGTATTTTCTAATATAAGTAGTACAACTGAGCAGATACATTACATTAATGATAAAAAAATATATTAATACAAATATATTATATGATAAAAAAATATGCCAAATACTTTGCAAATACAGCTTTCTATTCTTAGACGAAATTCAGCGAAATATCTCCTGAAAAGGTGTATGAAATGACACAAGACACGTACTTTGAAATGAAATAAAAAGTTTTTTAGTGTTCTGTCATCTTATTATTTTGTCATCAAAAGCCGAGCGAAAAACGCGTAAAGTTTACTAGAGAATGTCGCCGAGACTTTCGCAGAGTTATCGCAGTATGGCCGGAAGTTCGCGAGGGTGATCGCTTCTTTATATTGTATTTTCCCGGGAGCTCCTCACGAGGCCCCGCTGGGAAAACCTTCCTACCCCCGGGTCGCCTTTCAAGTGCAAATATCCGCGCTGGATTGCTGCAACGTTAGTTGTATTATACTCTTGTGAATGTGTTTGATGAGGGCATTGGAGATTGAAATATTATTTTTCGTTGGATACATTGTGTAATAAATGAGTTTTTTCTGACATTCAAGCAATGGTATAATAAAACATTTTTAGCATTGCCTTTGAAACCATTTAAAAAATATATCAATTGATTGATACGCACATAAAAATTCACAGCGAACATTTTCTTGTATGATATTTTTCTTATCAATAAATCAGAGAAAAATATTTTGTATGTCAGTATGATTTGTAAAATATTAGTATTCATCTTCAATTGTCTATAAATATTAGAGTTTGAAAGATTTGTAAAAATTCAGCAAAAACATAATTAATTAATTAAAACATAATTCATAATAATAAGACCATGGTTTCGCACTCAATGAATGCCTCGTCGGTTTTTCGATTTCTCGTATCTCGAGCACGTTTAAGTACGAATTTATAAGAGAGCAACTTTAGTCTGGGTCCAACAGAGCTCAACGTGATTTAAGTTAAAAAGTGTCAAAAGAAGTGTAAAAATATTATCTTTTTAAATATATTTAATTCCTGACGCTAAAAATACTAAGTAAGTGATAAAAAGTAATCAGTATTTATAGTTTATTCACTGTTGATTTGTAGATTATATTTTCCTAGGATATTAATGTTTTAACAAGACTGCAAAACAATTTCACTCCAGTATGTAGCTTACATCTGAATAATACTGAGTTCGAAATATACAATTTTTAATGATTTTAAGATAAGAATTATATTTCACGACGACAAAAACACGAATGAAACATTTGTGAAAATAATATCATTTTAATGTAGATTTTTCTCAGCTTCGTTGTAAATCTGCAGCTGAGAATAATAGGGAAGACAGTAAATGGTAGCTGTCTTCTTACATTATTTAAGATAGTGTATTTAAAGTAGAGGACTCTTGGGTGTACTGTATGACAAAGAAAGCTCAACTGGTAATATAATATGAGAATTGTCAGAGACCGGAATTCCACAAGAAAAGTCTCAAAGAAACTGTAAGAAAATAGAAACACAGAGAATGCTAGGTGAAGGAGCACTAGAAGAAGTAATAGTAGTGAGGAGTAATTGAAGTAGTAGACACTTAACGAGCACTTTTAATCGACAAAACAAGTAGCACCGCTTAGTAATGAAAGTTTACGTAGCTAGTTTTTTTGATATTATTATCGAGAAAAAAACGTATTCATTTTATAAATTAAAATAATACGGACATGTCAGGTTTGATTTACAATTATCATTTTATATTCACTACTAAGATAAACAACGTGGTTGTCAAAAACTGCTACCATAAAGTTTAAATCCGCCATGATCTTCGCCTTATATTTTTATTATATGCATAGTTTATGATGACCATCCTGGACGGTGAGAGTCCAAGGGCCTGAAAAAATGTAATCCTGGTTGATGCTTTCCTGCGACGTTCGAAAAATATATCTCGGCCAGGTCTAATGTTATCTCTTAGTTGATTTAAAATTTAAGGCTTCTGAGTCAGCCATTTTACATCGTCTTTTCACAGAAAAAGTCCATTTAAAATTTGCTTTAAGGAATATTACAGCCTCTTTTAAGCCTATGCGCAATATCTATAACTCATAGCGATATGCAATTAAAATCAAGTGCCGCATATACTAGACCTCTTTATCAAATATTATTTTACAGGTTCAAGGTTTTTAAATGTACGATTTCAATTATAAAAGTAATTCATATTAAGCTACCGAGTAATTAATATAATTTAAATGTAATATACACTATTAAGTTGCTATTTGCAGTGTAAAACAACAATGTTGGCTGAGTCAGGCTTAGGAAGAAGATCTCTCAACTACACAACATAGATATATTTTTGTTGTTCTCAAGTTTCACAAGAAGTGTTGCTTAAGCATATTACACACATCCGATAAAAGGATGCGATAAGCGAAACAACCAACTTTATACTTTTATCACTCCCAAACGGCGCGAAGTTTTCGCGCTGCAACGAAACGTAAAATAGAGGCTTTTAATCTCGTTGCTTGCGGCGGAGGCTTTCGGGAACGAGGAACACTATCAGCTGCGGTGGATTCCACTCGGGGAGGAGCGGAAAAGTTTCAGGACAGATAGACAGGTGGCGCTGGAGACGACAGGAAGTGTGCCGGCACCACCTGCCGCCCGAACCTGAAACTTTACCCGACTACTTAACCCTGGACCTTGATGGAAACTATCCCTGGTGATGACTGAAGAATAATCCCGCCCGATTAAGTTTCATGTAGTTTGGTCGTAAGATACAGGAACATACAGGTTAATTACGAAACTGGTAGAACAAACTTTTATAAGAATTTCATTGTGCTTGGTAGTACAAACTTTTACAAGTACTTCATAGTGCACGGTAGTATAAAAAAACCCATTGATTTCCAAGTGCTAAGATTAATGGACTGCAGTTCACTAAATAAAATAAAAACAGTTGTTTAGTAAGCTTTAAATGAATAAAGCTTTTCTTATAACCTAAGAAAATTTAATATCACATATTGTAACACAAGAGTTCTTTGTTTTTTTTTAAATATAAACTTCTTAATTATCTTGATCATATATTCAAATTATATTTTTTAGATTAATTTATCAACAAATTAAACGATTATATTTAAGTTTTTTAGTGGAATTTATGTCAAATAAATTGTATTAAAAAACAAGATGAGGAGTAGCTTCCGCGTTTGAAATATAATGAAGAATAATTGTTCTTAGAAAGCTTTACTTTACATGTGAGTTAACATATAAATTCATTTAAATTTTGGAATTATATTAATTATTTAATATTTGACTGTACAAGGAGTGGCAAAAAAATCTGACGGTTTTCATCGTTGTTTTGATTTAGCTTTTTTTTGCCGCAAATGGACTTAGATATATGTATACTGCGGTTGAAATTAATCAATTAATAGGATCTTAATGTAGCATTATATTTTTCTTCTTTCATATTCGATACTTATCGAGCTCATATGGTCGTCATGAATATAGAACCATAAAGTTCTGTTAGCCATAATAATACTTATGCGTCCCGGAGCTTCAACGACTACATTTTACTACAGGTACAGTTTCCTACTTTACCCTACCCTTTTTCCAGAAGCTTACTATGTTGCCCAAGAAGATATCGAAAATAGACAATGAATAAAAAAATATATGTTACGTTTGATACAAAATACATTTTTATTCACTCATTCTCTTCTACGCTATGTTATATGAGATAAAATATTTTTTAAAAATGTGGTGTGTAGCGTTAAGAAGCAAATGTTCTTAAATTTGAAATCACCGAATAACTACAAAACAACATTTTCAGGCTGTTTTTACCGTTTTTGTAGGCGTTGGTTGATTTGGGTAGCGTTTTTGGTTGACATTTCACTGTAACAAAACTCGTAACATAGGTTTGACACAGGTAGCTAGTTCATTATTCCAATGAACATTTTGTTTCTATAACATATTTGCTTCAATTTAATATTGATGCCTATCGTAGTTACATTAGTACTCACCTTGATATATAAAAACATAATACATCACGTTCAAAAAAAAAGTGTTTACAAATAATATTAATTATACAAAATAGTATTTCTTACAAATAATATATATGCTTTTTTTATCAAGTAAAATAGTTTTTCTTGACCATATTTCTTATTGTAATGGCAATATAAGGTCCTCATAAGTCATAAATACTACAATTCCAATACTACACCGACTGCATTGGTTGAGAGTTTCGGCTAGAATCCAGTATAAATTATGCTTCTTAGCTTACAAGGCACTCAAGGGAACTGTACCGGGCTATTTAACAGAACTTATCAAGCCTTCAGAGATAAGCGCGCGTGGAGAGACACTCAGATCGGCTAGAGCATAGGTTCCCAAACTTATTTCATTCGTGGACCCCTTGACACGATTTTCGGTTATCCGTGGACCCCCTGATCATCATCATCATCATCATCATCAGCCTGTGTCCGTCCACTGTTGAACGTAGGCCTCCCGCATGAGTAGGCCTCCCGCATGAGTTAGGCCTCCCGCATGAGTAAGGCCTCCCCTGATAGTCACTTTGAATTTTTATTTAAACAAATATAAAAGAATACAGTTAAAGATTTTAGTGACGATAAATACAATCCTTTTTTCCTTCTTTTTTTTCGTAAAATTCGCCACACACAATATTCATTTTTAAGTAGCGTGCACTTAAAGATGAATCTTGTGTGTAGCGTGGGCTTCATTTATCCATGATACTACAATTTTTCACAGTTTTACATAATTTTACACAATTTTTACACAATTTTACACAATTTCATACAATTTTACAGAATTCCAATCAATATACAGCATGGTTCTTATAATTACATAAATTTTCTACAATCTCGCCCAATCTCAACCAGACACCCTTTAAGGTACTCAATATTTAATTCTATATATTATACATAAAGCATATACATTCCCACCAAATCAATAACAAGAGCAAAATTAAAAAAGACAAAGGTATTTGGCGAATCGGTATTACGGTATAATACTTATTGTAATATAACACATAATAGACAATTTCAGATTATTGATACGAATGTATATTTTATTTTTTCTTTTCAAATCAGAATATAAATATAAATTAAGAGATTAAAATATATATATATATACAATGATATATATAGAAATAATATCAGATATATATAAATAATAACACTTCAGGTAAATAAATAACTTCTTAGGTTTTCACAGCCAGATTTGATATTGTGGCTTTTCGGTTGAGCCGTGTGTGGTGAACTTCTTTCAACCACCATTGCAGGGGGTCTTCTTCAGGATTAATAATTTATTTAGTTTTAAGTTGGTTTATTCAGATTATACATTTTTTTATCATTAAAAATATATATAATCTGAATAAACCAACTCAAAACTAAATAAATTTATTAATCCTGAAGAAGACCCCTGCAATGGCGGTCGAAATATTGGTTGAAGGAAGTTCACCACACACGGCTCAACCCAAAAGCCACAATATCACTTCAGGTACATATCCTTGTTCTCATTGTTATGTGACGACGTCAGTTCTGTTTGTTAATAGTTTTTAGAACTTTTCTACATTTTCGACCACTTTTTTATATCAGTGATCGCTTTAATTTCCCGAGGCAGACTATTGAAGTTTACTTCTCCATTATATTTGTAAAAATTTTGTAAATTAAAATTGTAACGAACCCAATCATAATTTACGATATGTTACAACTAGGCGAAAAATAAATGCATTTAATGGGAGGGATGAACTTGATGATTTAATAATAGTTTTTCAACATTTGGCATCAATTTCGTGAGACTTAATCTCAAATCTCCTCGTTTGATGATATCCAGTTTGTTTCTTTTTTTTGTTATGAGATTGGCAACTGCACTGAAACCCCTTTCCACTAGGTATGAAGATGGAAAAGCAAGTAAAAACTTTCTCGTAATATTCCACAATGCGGGATAAGTGACAGGTATGTCTTTTGAAGCCAGAATTGCTGATATCCTTTATTAAACTGTGCTTTGAGTTCTTCGTTAGTTGATATTCCGATTATTTCCTCTTGTAATATGACATTCGTTTCTTCAATGTCACCACCATGTGAATTTATTATCCACTGCGGTATTACCATAGTCAAAATATCCTCAAACCTTGTTTTAAAGTCTGAATATAGGGCATTTAAATGTTGAACGTAGGTTGAAACATCGTCTTCCTGGCAGCTTATCTGTGACAGATTGGGGAACTGGGAAAATTCGCCCCGTCCAATATTTTGCTTCCTTAGCTTTATTCTGGCAAGAAACGCTGAAATGATGGACTTTGTTTGAATCAAATTAAGACTGTCACCTTGTAATTGCAAGTTAACCGCATTAAATTTAGCAAACAAATCTGTTAAATAGGCTATGTCCGTTTTCCACATCATTAAGTTTTCTTTTAAAATTCTATCTTTATCATCCAGAAACTCTAAAATAGTGTCAAAGAGAGCAAAAAATCTTGTCAAGCACAATCCTTTCGACAGCCAGCGCACTTTGGTGTGAAGGAGTAAATGATGAAAGTTCTCATCATTTTCGTCACACAACTGCGCAAATAGCTGCGTATGCAACGCATTGATTCAGATTCGATTTACAACATCAATGACTAATTGAAGAGATTCATGCAATCTAATATTCAGATTTTTAGCAACTAAATGTTGTCGATGAATGACACAGTGTATTGCTCACACCCCGGGTACATTTTGTTTTAAATAGCTTATAAAACCACGATAACGCCCAACCATGGCAGGAGCTCCATCTGTAGCAACTGACATAATATTTGACAAAGGAATTTCTTTTTCTGTAAAGTAATCCTTCAAAACATGAAATATTGATTCGCTTTTAGTGTCGGTTGGCAAAGTTCTCGCAAATAGCAGTTCTTCGTGGATTTCTTGATCCATTAAGTAATTTGTGTTCTTCGGTGTCGGCGAGTAACGAGATCCTGGCCAGATAACAAAATTAGAAGGAACCGGCGGTGAGATGCGATTTGCTTTGTAGACCCCCATTTAAATAAGGGTTGGATTCCAACCCGTATTTTAATTATTTTTGTCACAGACTAAAAAATTAATTGTAAGCACTTTAAAATATTTACATCACACATATCTCATTTATATATTGCTATTTATTGTAACTTCCAAATTAATAATGATGTGTCTAAATTTCTAATAATTTTATATTGAACCCTCCGTGGACCCCCTAACGATGTTCATGGACCCCCAAATCAATTTTAATTTTCCATGGACCCCCTGGATGATCCCATGGACCCCTGGGGGTCCATGTGGACCACTTTGGGAACCTAGGGGCTAGAGCAAATAGAAGCACCCTGCAGCTGACGGGAGGTAGTCCTAGCATGGTCTTTGGCAATCGGGCTTTCAGCTACGCTGCACCAATGGCCTGAAACTCGCTACCGGAAAGCATAAGAGAGCTTAAAGCGGAGGCATCCTTCAGAAGCAGACTCAAGACCCACCTTTTTACTCAGAGAGACAAAGAAGCGCTTTTGGAATGATCATTCGGTCATAAAAGAGCGCTATACAAATACGAATATAATAATTAAAATAAAACATCTTATACATAGTAATGTGGAACAACATATAAATTAAATTTATCGTTATGTATATGAACTTTTCAAAAGTCATGTATTTGCTCTCATGTAAATTCATTTCAATATAACATAAGGGAGGAATTTAATTATCTTTTTCTTTGCGGAATTTCAGTTAATAATTTCGAGTCCTAAAGTGAAATGATATATTTAAAAATATCATGGAACATGTAAATATTTTTTTAAAGCTTAGGCAAAAGTAATTGTACAATTCTGTATTAAGTAATTGATTAACACATACAAATTCACAATAAATTTAACCTTCTTTCAATTGTTGAATATTAGTATGGATGGTTAATTAATAGAATATTCTAATATCTTCTCAATCCGGTGGATTGAGTTGCAGCAACAAAATCTTGCATCTCGATCTCCACTCCTCTCGATCCTCTGCAGCCCTCTTTCAGGTCAGCATAAGAGCTACAACTCATGTCCTCGAACACTTGTCGCAAATACTCTCGTCTAGGGCGCCCTCTACAGTTTCAACCCTCAATCATACCTTCCAATATATCGTGAAGAAGACCATCGTGGCGCATGATGTGACCGATCCATCGGGCTCGCCTCTCTGAGATGGTTCTAACTAGGTAGGCTATCTTCCTTGATTAAGCTGAGAACCTCATTGTTCGTGACGTGGTCTCTCCAGGAAATTCCGAGAATTCTTCTGTATGATCACATCTCAAAGACCTCTAGTCTCTTTTTATCACTTTCAGATAAGCACCATGTCTCACAGCCGTACATCAAGATACTCCAAACAATATAGGTAATACAAAAATAGACTAAGAATAATTTGATATACTATAGATTTTCAAAGTTCTCAAAGATCCCCAAAGATCCCAAAAATTGTTATATTCATGCTATTACATACGCAAATTGCTATGATTTCCAGAGATAATGGCACAATTAAAAGACAGCATTTAGGAGCGGAGCGGATTCCACAGATTACTACAGTCCAAATAATATTCGTGCGACGAAAGACAAAAGTTTCGGCAAAGTGAGGCAAAAAGTTGCAGAGAGTCTACTTAACATCTTCAGCAAACTTTCCCGGTGTCTATTGTGTCGTTAACGCAACACTGTATAGCGGCAGCGCCAAAAACATCGCGAATTAAACTTGCGAATTCAATTAAGATTGCGTACAGAACTCGGGGAAGAACCGAGCATTAACCGAGCGTCGACGGTGTGTAATTAGGGCCATTAAGAGGAGAAGTCCGGGAACATTTTCAATAAGGGAAAAACAAATTTATTCAGAATAGTTTTTGAAATTCTGTCGCAGATTTTTGAAGCCTTTACTAAAAATTCAACGAGGAAAGCCGGAGGCGTTTTTCAATAAAAATAGTACTTTTAGTAATAACCATTTTTTGATAAAAAATATATTTTATAATTTTAATTTCAGTGCTTTATCAGACTTTTTCTTTTATAAAAAACGTAATCCTGAAAAACCAAGAGTATATACAATATAAATTACGTTATTTAAATTTTAAAGGGTTATAATTATTGCAAAATTTGCTTTTTAAAAAGACGCATTTATCTCTTATTTTTTTATGTAAGCTCATACAGGAGAATACCGACAAATGGTTAAAGTAATTGTGAAGTCTCATCTGTGGAATTATATGAAGCTTACTATGCTGCATATGGCTAAGCGCTGCATGTGGAGTATTGATTCGCCAGTGTCTAAACCAACAGACCGACATTCACGCACCATCCTTATTAAAACAGGAATTCACAATGAATGGGTCGTCACGAGACGACTTTCGTTTACCACCAATTTTGATTAATAGGATATACTGATATTTTACAGGTGAGGGATCAAATTCACACCAACCGGGATATTTTTATTTTTTTTATGTAAACACATACAGGAGAATGCCGACAGATGGTGATAGTAATTTTTGAACTCTCGTCACATGATGTATATGGCTAAACGCTGCATGTGGAGTGTTGATCCGCCAACGTCATAGACTACAGCCCGAGATTCACGCATCATGCTTTATTATTACAGGAATCTACTATGAATGGGTGGTCTTCACGGGACGACTTTTGTCTACCACCAATTTTAATTGATAGGCTATGACTGACATTTTACGGGTGATGGATCAAATTCACACCAACCGGGGTATTTTAGAGCTCAGAAATCGATTAAAAATCCTTTTTTTTTTTTTTAATCTGCGTCGGGGATCGAACCCACGACCTTTTGCTTTCAAAGCAAACGCTTTACCATTGAGCTATGACCGCCGGCAAAAAATTTTAGAGTTTAGAAATGTTTTTTTTTAAATCTCCGATCGGACTCACAATCTTTGGTTTGCCAAGTAAATGCTTTAAACACTGAGCTATACCTGCCGGCCCTTTTAAAATATTGCAGATTTATTTATCAGTTATATTATTATTTAACAGCAAATAAAATACGTAATTATTTAAAAAATATTTATGAAAATCTATTATATTATGTAAGAAAGGAAATCAACAATCGTTAGTAAATCATAATAAAAATAATTCACTAATAATAAAGGTCACGATGAATAAAATATTTTTTTATTCCCGCAAATGAGAATGAATAATAAAGAAATACTGTAAAAAAAATTTTTTTTGTTAAAACAACTCAATAAAAATATGAATGTTAGAGCTCAAGACATAACTGAATTTTTTTTTCTTTTTTTTACTGAATAAAATAAAATATTTTTTGCATATAAAAGGCAGGTCGCTTTTATCCGTCTATTGTTGGGTGAAAAAAAGAGGCACTTTTTTAATAACGTTTCACATTGCCGGATTACCTTTTGACATTGTGTGTCTAATCCTCTTTCCCTACATTTCTCTATTACGCACACTCGGCTGGTTTCAGTGTTTAATGCTCAGCGGATAGCGCAGCTTTCGTCGGCGGACGAAAGCTTCCATCGAAAGCTCTAATCTTCAGATACCGAATTCACCTCAGCGATATATCATCATAAATCATCCAAAAGCCAGAAGCTCCGAGGCTGAGAGCTTGTTCACCTGTACTAATATCACTTCCTTTCTTATATGATTCCCTTCATCCGTTTTCCTTTCTTGTCGTTCTCTTACAGCGTTCAAGTGGTTTTCAATGTCGAGCCTTCTAGGCAATACAGTTTTCTTTAGAGAGCTGAAATGCTTTATTTAAGCAAGGTTTTCAATAATAAATTTATGAATTTTCAATACGTTGTATTGTAACAATATCAGCCGACCATCTTTACAATTTTATTTATTAAAATTGTATTTTAAAAATGCACATAACCGTTTTATATGAAAACGTTGAAATTTTAAAAGGATATACTCATTCAAATATTTAAAAAAAACGAGTAGTTGCAACACTCAATTTATTATTTAAGTAAGAAATGTGATAACAAGAAAATACTCTTTAGTACAACATTTTTTTTTAAATTTTGATGGAACATTACGATGGAAATATAGAAGCACTGTGTTACGTTATATTACACAATTTTAAAATGTCATCATTTTAGTATCATTCAATGTACAAATAATCAAAAAATTAGTTGTACTGTATTTTGAAATGGGTAAATGGTCGTAAATTTTATTGGGATTCGAAATGAAAATGGCCACTTTTGTGAAAAGCGTTTCGGTTTGATCAACTTTTGTACAACGTTTCGCCCACATCAATGGAACTATACAATGAAAAGGGTCAAGTCCCGGGGCGTAAACAATTCAATCGTAGATTATGTTCTACGAAACATGTACGGACAACTTTACCTTAAAATAATATATTGCCATTCCATGGACAAAGTCAAAGCTTTTCAATTTAATCCTCTTGTTTTTACAGTAATTTTTTTTTTTATTGAGCCTTAAAAGGGTACTTCTTAATTTTATTATCATCAACATCACCTTCTTTATATGATATAAGATTTCATAGGGTATTGAAGGCATAAAGTTTTTGGAAGTATGAAGAGGACTGTTTTTTTTCTTTGTTTGATATTTTTACTCACCAAATTTAAAGAAGAGAATTAGCATCTAAACAATAAGGTTCACTTTTTTATACCTACAATTATAATGTAACATTTAAAAAATTAGGCTAATTATATTAAGGCAGAACAATCAAATAATTATAAAGTTGTATTTTTTTCTGCGAAATATAACGTTATAAGTATGTTTCAATGTATACAAAAATACACGTAAAGAGCAATCTTTTTTTAAATGAAAATAGATTTTATTTCATAGAAATAAATTATGAATTACGAGTATGTTATGGTCAGTAGAATCGTTAATATGAAATATTTTAGTGTCATTTTTTGTTTTGTTTTATAATTAATAATTCTGAGAGTTTTTCATATAACAGTCTCTTCTATAGTATACATTTATGATTAAATTATCCCTAAAGACAAAATGGCTAAATGATGGTCCATTAGATTCATACATAATACAATAAATAAGACATCACTGAAGTACTTGACATTAATTTACTCGTATTTCATGGTTTTGTCAAAAATACGTGGAAAAAGTATTTATTTTCATTGTGTTTTTTTAAGATGGCTAAGGGCGGATTCTTTTGAAAGAATATTATAAACGTGAAGATATATTAAATTTAAAATACATATTTTTGTAAATATTACCATTAATAACGTTTTAATCTTACAACACATGCGTATTATATTGTTGAATATCTATAATTGGTTTCGTGTATAAAATGTTCAGTTTCTGATGATCGCAAATTCGACTGGAAAATGCTTGTACATTAAGTAAGCCTAATATTTCACGTCCCCTGCGGCTATTTAGCTGGTTTATTGGGTCAAGATATGAAGCGCAGTGCGAGTTACAGCCTAATGGGCCCGCCCCAGTTGTAAAGAAAAACAAAACTTTTCTATTTGATATTTCGCCGTTTTCGCTGGGAAATTTAAATCCATTACACACACTCGGCGCGGAAAGCACGCAACAAGACAAGGAGGGATAACGCAAATGAACAAATACCAGGGTTTCTGATACCGGTGTAATTACCGGAATACCGAAGTTAAAAATACCATACCGTGATAAATATATTCAATTATTTTTTAGTATATATAATGTAATTATTATTGTAATTCATAGTTGACAGCTGAAATCAATTTTATATAACGACAACATTAAATTTCCATTATGTGTTGCAGAATAAGAAATTCAGATTAAGACATTTATAAGTTGATAAAATAGCGCTAATGTAATATGAGAATAAGCTTACGTATTTTTAATGTTTTATGAATATTTTTGTAACTTTTTTATGTGATGTTTTGTAATAAAGACACATGCAAAGCCTCGTCGGTTAAGCTACTAAAAATAAAACAACAATGACCAAGCGAGCGTATTGTAATGATGGATAATTTTGCAAAAATTTACTATGGTTTAACGATTCGTTATACAACTGACCTCTTATGGCTAGGACTATGGAAAAAATAAGAGAGCCAATAAATTATTTTAAAATCCGGTAACTTAGAAAATCAGCGTGCTGGCGTCTCCCTACTTTCAGCTTTCTCATTTTGAAGATAATTGCAGCATTATTCCTGAGATAAGCACCTATCAGTACTGCGCCGAAGTATGCCGCGTGGTGTAACGAGCGTCTTCTGTAGATCGAGGTAGTTCCAAAGCTTAAATTACGAGGAGCAACCGAAACATACATGGCTAAGAACTAATTAAAATTAAAAGAAGACAATATTTTTCGTACATTTATAAATCTTTAATATTTTGGATGTACATTAGGCAAAACGAGCATTTTATTTAGTGGTTGTTAGAAAGTAGGTTAAGCGCAATTTTTAATATTTTTCATGTTATTTAAAAATATTATTGATACAAATGGTTGTATAATAATTATGTATACATAAAGTATACCATACGACACGAGGCTATGTATCTTCAAATTTCATGTTAATTATTTTTCTCTAGTTAATTTATGAATGTACTGGTTTTCAATTATTAATTAAATTTATAAATTTTAAATCAATTAATAATTACCGAAAGATTTGATCAGGTGATAGTGATTCTGATGTCTTATCTGTAGAATTCTATGACGCTTATCATGCTGCATATATGGCTAAGCACTGCATGTGGATTGTTTATCCGTCAACGTCATAGACTACAGCCTGACATTCATGCATCATCGTTATTATTACAGGAATTTACTATGAATGTGTGGTCTTCACGGGACGACTTTCGTCTACAGCCAATTTTGATAAATAGGCTATGACTGACATTTTACGGGTGAGGTGAGGTATCAAATTCCAACCAACCTATTATTTAGAGCTCAGAAATAGTCAATCTCCGTCGGGGATCGAACCCACGACCTTCGGCTTGCCAAGCAAACGCTTTGACCACTAAGCTATACTCGCTGGCATAATTATAATTGATAAAAATTTGCAAGAAATATTCATAATGTTTATAACAAGCGCCGTTATTATTAAAACTATGCATATAATAAATATTGAATTTTTCGGATCGATGAGACGAACAAATCGGTTTAGTGGTCAACGTAAAGTGCATTCAACACGCGTTGACTATGGAGTTCCGGTTGCCTTTTTAAGAGGCAGGGTTTAATTGATATAACTGTGGGACGACAATTTGTGGGAAAAATATGTTCTAGCCACAGTGCGAATATAGTAGAAAAATGACACATTTCTTTTTTATGTTTTTTTAGATGATTAATGATTGTCCCTCGTACAAAAGTATTGGCCTCTCGTAGCAGCCGGATAAGCGTTAACGTTGGCCAAGAATTGCGGGTAAAGAATTTTGTATGGGAGCAAAGCAAAGCCTAATGACCTGGTGTGCGATGGAAAATTCTCATTTAGCCCGATACCAACATTCGACATTGTACCATCGAAACAAGACGGAGGCTTTCTCACGAAAATTTTGAATTTTTAAAATTGAAAAATTTGCATCGGCGATGATTTTGGTTATTATTAAAAAATAATTTTGGAATTTTTTATGCAAAGTTGTCGAAAGTATGAAGCAATCTAGTATGATTTTTTAAACATAAAATGTATTTATTTTCATTAAGTAAAATTGAAACGAAAATAAAATCATGGGTTATATAAATAAATGGGTTAGGAATAATAATATTTGAATTAACATTGATTCCATTCTTAAATTGTTAGTCTTTTTAATGCGGAATAAAATAGTTAAGAAATATGGTCAAAATTATATAATATAAATTAATGTACGTTATTATGGAAAGGGTCTTTCAGTGAAGATTCTCTATTGAAATACCTTAAGCACAGTTTTTTGTGTAAAATAAGGAAAAATCTGAAAGAATAAGCAAACTTGAATGAAACTGAAAAACCTTTTGGGTGGAAGTATTTTCAATAAGCTTTAAGTAGGTAACTGCCCTTAAAAATTCCGTCTTAAATCTAATTTAACAGTGTTATAACTTTTCACGAAAATTAATATTTTGAAAATGATAGCAATAAATATGTTAAGCTGATTTTGTTTGGCAAATGTTTTTGCAAAGTTTTGCGCTTCTTTTCATTCATTTTCTTTTGCATGGAAAGATATTAAATTACGTTTATAAGAATATTTTTGATTTGTTTGCTTTCTTTGTAATCAAAAACATTGTAAGCATTGACTTGATAAGCAAGCGATTAAGTAATTTTGTTCGTAGTATCCATCCGGTGGATTAGTTTGCAGCAACAAAATCTTGCATCTCAATCACCACTCTTCTCGATTCTCTGCAACCTTCTTTAGCATAAGAGCTACAACTCATGTCCTCGAACACTTGCTGCAAATATTCCCGTCTAGGGCGTCCTCTACAGTTTCAACCCTCAACCATTTCTTCCACAATGTAGTGAGAAGTCAATCGTGGCGCATGATGTGACCGATTCATCGGGCTCACCTTTCTGAGATGGTTTTTCCTAGGTGCTTATCTTCCTTGATTATGCTGAGAACCTCATTGTTCGTGACGTGGTCTCTCCAGGAAATTCCGAGAATTCTTCTGTAAGACCACATCTCAAAGGCATCGCATCTAAGTAATGGCCGCCTGAATTTATAGTAAATTAAAAATAACAATTATAAGTATGTGGGCTGTTGTAAGAAATATTTTGATCGGGTATTTAAAGTAACGCTAATTGATTTTGCGGAGGAAGTCAATGATTTCACGTGGTTGCCTACGCATAGTTTTGAATTAATTAATCTTTCTATTATGTAATTAAATATCCCGTAAAAGCTGTCCAATGCTTCCAATTGCACTGAGTTGGGTCTGCGGTTGAATTAATTGAAATTAAATTGGAGACGACCTGTATTCAATCATGAAAATTGATTTGCAATTAAAACCTGTTTAGGCGCCATTTAAATACCACGTATTAATGATAGTTTGGTGCAGATAATTTGAGAGAGAAATTCGGCAGGAATTTAATTAACGATGTAATTTTGACATGAATGATGTATGAGAATAATGTAATTTACAGATTAACTCGTAAATCGATATGTACTCGTACCATGTATGCCCAATAATAACTTTATTTTTTATACTTTTGTTATTATCTTTTCTTCTTCGTGTCATCAACGTCAAATCATTTTTCCCAGATCTGGCAACATCGATAGACCGTAAGTTGCCCAGCATTAGGTCTTGAGATGTGCAGTTTGTTGGTCACACGGAGCAGGATCTTAGGTGTGAGGCGGTCTACAGGTCTCCACAGTCGCACAATAGTCACTCTCCCTACTAAAGCATTCCCCACCGCTCGAGGTTGTCCTTTGTTTTACCAACTCCAAGTCCGCCAGTCAAGCTTCTTGCCAGTTTGGAGGAATGAAATCCTTTGATGCGACTTGCAGCCTGTGACGACTCTGCATGCATCACCCACGACCTTTCCTATTATAACATAATACCTAATAGTAATACGGAAGAAAATCATAATTCGTAAGGAAGGAATAGTTATTCTAGTAATGCTATCTATACAATTAGTAATTCTTATAAACTATCAAAACTATTTTCATATTTAAGGTTTCATTCATCTTTCTCATAGTTTTTGATTAGCTTATGTGCTGCCAGGTGGCGTTGTTAGGACGGGGATTCGTATTTATAGGCCTATTTGACTCAAAATTACAATTAATACGTATGCCTGTGGAAAAAATATACCACGTAAGTGGCATCAGATTATTTATTAACGAAAGTTTTCAATGCTGCACTTATATTTCATTTTGTTATTCAGTTATTAAGCTTTGAAGCCTTTAAATTATAAAAAAAAATCGAATATAAACTGTAGAAGGCACACTTTCAAGTTTTACAACAAAAGAAAATATATTAAAAATAGCTAGAGGCACTTCTGCTTTCGGCTTTGTATCTTTGAAAGTACTTGGCATATGTTATTCAATAGATTTATTGTTAGATAATTTATTTATCGATTAAGTGAATAAAAAACAAAAATCGGACTTTCTAAAGCAGACTACCACTTAATCACATTGGAAATGTCTTTTCTGCTTCTATTAGCAACAACCCGGTGCGGCCATAACGAAAGAGAGTGATAACTTGTAGATCATTCCGCTGAAAGTTGAATGATGTCTTTTCCATTTCCCGATAAGCATCTCTGACAAGTGCGATTTGTTTCATCCGCGTCATTAAGCCGCAGTCACATCTGAGTTATAGGAGCACTCGTTCCGACACGCGTCCGTGATCCATCACACGGGCGAAGAAAATAAACTTCGCGATTTGTTAGCGAGATGCTGCAGTAATAGAGAGCGGCTTAACATTAGAAGAGACTTTTATATTAAAAAAGACAAACTACACGTAGGATGATGTAACACGAGAATCTATTGCATATTTATTAATGTAAATATTTCGATGTTTAAAATATTACAACATTAGATTTTGTATTTAAATTTTATTGGAGACATTTTAATGTTTTAAATGGATGTACATTCTTTAATGGCGATATATTATACCAAATTTCAACTATAGGTTTCTAGCTTGTGAATCAAATTATAAAGAAGAAGTGAGGTATAAAAATACTATTATAATATAATTGTAAACATTACATTAACAAGAACTGTTCCTTAAGATCAATATGTCCAAACCTATTAAGCATCGGGCTATTCACTAAAAAAAACCCCAATTAACTAACGCCCGAACATCATTTAGATACTACAGAAGATTTTTCTTTTTAGGCATTATAATATAATTATATACATTACATTAGCATGAAATGCTCCTTAAGATCAATATGTCCAAGCCTATTAAACATCTGGCAATTTTCGTAAAAAAAAAACAATAAACTAACGCCCGAACATCATTTAGATACTACAGAAGATTTCTAGTTTTAGGCATATAATGTAATCGGTGAAAGGTAAGTATCCGAGATGGATTAGGATAAGGCGAAGATCGTGGCAGGTGACAGATCTTTATAGTGTCAATTTATGATTACCACATGTTTCAGCTAAGATATGGAAAAAGAAGAAAGTATGAAATTTATAAACAAAACGTTCAATTGAATTGATGATGAAATATAATATAATAAGGCATTAACTAAACATTGTATACCTGTATTATTGAACTAAATTCCAGGAATTATCAGCCTCACAAAAAAATAACCCATATTAAGAAATCTACGAAAGATCGATTGTCGATCTAGTAGGCATAATGAAATAAACATTGTGATGTAAATATCAATAAAAAATGTTGCTATATTGGACTATTGTCAGAACATCAACACACTGAAAAATAAACTTAATAATGAGATAACAGTTAGCCTTCGCCTTGTTTTTCGATACCTCGCATCCAACGATCTAATAAACTAAATATTTTAAGCGCAAATTCTATTAAATACGTTCGTTTTAATACTAATTTTCACATGAAGAACGTAAGATTGGTTTTCTGCGTAAGAAATGCATCTCTACTTGCTCTTAGTTGTTTGGGCAAAATCGCATGAGACAGTCTCATAACCGGATGCACTTGGAAAACAGTTAATGCAATTACTGAAACAGCGCGGTGCAGCGAGGCGTTAATTTGTATTGTTAATGGACAAACTTTGGGCACCCTTAACGAAACACTTTAGATGTGCAGAGCTTTAATGCAAAATAACGTATTAAGAGCGAATAAGATTGTAGTTCGATGGCGTATCGATAGTGCAATGAGGATAATAAAAGCGATACGGCTGCTCATTATGCATTGTAATGTGAGTTGGCTAGAGTTCCGCTCTGTGCAGCAAGCACGATGATTGTAATGCTTATTGTTGCAGGTAAAAGTTATGAATATACTTTGTGATTTCATACATTATAACTCTATTTTTCATAGCATGAAACACTTACGATAAAGCTATTACGGAAGAAATTATTATGTATTATGCTGACTTTGTGAGGAACGAAAAGGTAAGAGAACGGACAAGACAGCCATATTACAGTCGGTGAAGTGCCCAAAATGGAACTGATTGTGACATGCACTTCAGATACCGCAGGAGATCATAAACTACAGCAGCCATTTTTTCAAGCCCTCGGCCTCGCGTCGCCCTAGAAGGCTATAGAACTATACATACAATGTTCTTGGTGAAGCTGCAGGAGGCAGAGCTGATATGGGATGAGGTGAGAACCATGGTGATTGACAGATCTTTGTAGAAGCATTTCGTGACGTACATATTAATTAGTTAAGGGAGCGGACATGGTGATGACGATGATGATAAAGAAATATGCTTGATTGATTAAGTATATTATCCAGTTACAGGTGTTTTCTTTAATGTAAAAAAATATACAAAATTTCTGATACGTAGCATTTTGAGCTGAATTATAATAAAATAAACGAAGAATTAGTATGCGATTCGCGTGTAAGCGATCCATTCATAAATTTCAATTTTTTTCAGGCGCCGAAAGATTAAATGCATTTCGCCGGCCGGCGAGAAATTCGCAAAAATGCACCGCGCTGAAGGATATTAAATCACCGGGCACGTGCGAAAAATGACTGGTAGAAAATTTATGAATGGATTTATGTTACACTGCTCGCATTATTTTATCGCATTATTCGCTCGCGGAATGTGTCCCGCGCATTCTGAGCGCCGGGTGACACGACCGCGCGGACAATAAATAATATGCACCGCACAGGAGCGGGCGGATTGATGGCCGGGATGGATAACCGCGCGGGGACAAGGTGCCGACATGATTTATCCATTTGTGTTCCTGCGAGAGGGTGACCAACTTTGCTAAAAAAAAATACGGGACAAATAAATAATGTGTTGATAAACGGAAAAAACAATATAAATTAAATTTTAAGCATAAACTTAATCCAGTCTACCCTTCACATGCTGCATTTTTTCGGAAAAAAAAAAATTTTGCATTTTCATTATATACAATAATATTGTGCGATAAAATTTCAATTCGTTAATCTAGTGAAGGTTTATGATTTATTAAATATTTCTATTTGAATACGCACTATTTTGAAATACTAGGATAAAAAGATGCCGTGTCCGCTTCCTTGCCAAGTCATTCCTCACTTAGTCAAACCAACATATCCTTAATATTCTACGCAATACCTGTTCAAAACGCCCAAATCCATTTGTACAAAAAACAAAACAAGTAGTACGCATGACCATATCCGTTATATATTAAGAACTAGCAAGAAGAACCCAAATTGCCATTATCTATCCCAAGATATCTTTACATGAAGCATATATGGTTTCCGATGACCTCGTCGAAGCATATTTTGGATGATATGAAAACCAAAGTTTTTATAGAGATCGGATAATTAGCCCGACGCTCCTAATGCCTGTAATATTTGCTCCTTGGCGTCACATTAACCCAACCAATGACACGCGGTAATCAATAGGCCGTAACCCATTCAAGGTCGATCCGAGTCCAAAGATGTTAAACAATGATGATTCAACGAGAGCTGCACTTAGAATGAGCAATTATCACAAACTTATTGAAGTATTACGTGTATTATTTTCTATTCAATGAAATAGATATGGGCACCCTTGTCAAGAGTGCGGAGTTACGATTAAAGGCAGCCTTCCTCTCTCTCGTAAAATGCGATTATGACAGCTGCCTGTGTGAAAAACGTCGAAGTAAAACTGTGATAAATTATGCAGATTCGGGGGTGAAAAGGTGAGTGAGTAATGTGGCCGGCTGGCCGATCAATCAATGTGAATATAAAAAAAACCGAACACGCATAGGTATGTTAATTGAATCGGTTTACTGTGCTGCCGATATCCATCTGGGGAATGCAATGATTTATGGATATTTTTGCATAACATTAAAACATTGTGATTTAACGGTACGTATTTACATGCGGGGAAATTGCTGACAAAGCTGTCATACGTAATGTACGTAGTATATAAAATTGTGAATATTTTACATTAAAAATAAGTAAAAATACAAGCAACGTATTTGTTTATTATCGATAATATAACATTATTATTAATAGTATGTAGTTGTATAAGATTTTTTGCAATGGATAAAAAACATAAGGCGACATTGGAAAGATCACGTACATCACGTTCTGATACATTAATGAATCATTATTATCATACTTTAAGGAAGACCATATATTGTATAACAAGACAACTGGGAAGATATCTAAGTCCTTTAACCCTTTCCCTGCCACGGACGAGTTAACTCGCCAAAACTCGTTAGGTCCCGCCAGGCCACGGACGAGTTAACTCGCCAGATCATTATTAAACTACACAATTTGTGATAACCCTGTTCGTATAAATTATCACAACATTATTTATCAATTAAGTCTATCTATTCTAATGAAAAAGGGGAAAAACATCCAAATTTGGTAAGTTTACATTAAATAACATCATATTAAGCACTTGTTGATTTTCTTAAATGACTTTTCTGACATTGAAAACGGCTGGCCTATGGGGGTCTTTCTTGCACAATTGGTCTGGCAGGGGAAAGGTTAAATATGGTTCCAGTAATAACAGGATAAAATTCAAGAAAAAGTTGAAGCATTCACTGTTTCAAGTATTTATACACAATTGATTTTTAACGGGCAAATGAAAAACTCAAATTTGCGTAAACGAATTATGCGACCATTCAAGACAAAGTTGTTATGTATAAGGGCTGATGTACTAATTGTTAACAATATCAATGCCAAGTTAAAGGATTAAGTATGAAGGTTAACCGAAAACTACTGCACTTTTCTCATATAACTATGATTTTTTTTCATTCTTTCCTTCGAAATTTAAAGTTTAACGTTAGTCAGTCATTAGTCACTCGGACATTTTTCTCATCAAATTTTAAAATACAGGTATAAATATACTTGAAGTTCGCATTCAAAGAAATATAATGTAAAAGCGAATTTAATACATACTTCCACGTGATGGCAACAATGATCGAGCTATCATATTCAGCTATAACTAATGCAAAAAAAGGCGCAAAAAATGTTCATTTTTTGAAAATAAATATTGTTTTTATTTTCAGGCAAAATAAGCATCCCCAAAAATATATCATCGGTGTGAGTAACGCACTAAATACAGCATTTTTATTCCCGGCCACCGAAAATGCAGTCATTTTTCATTAGCACTGAGTGATATGGGTAGAGAAGGATTTCACTGGAAAGTGGCAGGGACACGAATATTTTTATATGACAGGCCCAACACCCTTGACAAATGTGAGCCCAGAACGGGTCCACGCCTAGCTTCATGGTGGTTTTTAGTTATTTTAATGTTAACAATAACAGGACAGTAACACGTACGGGACAATACTGTTGGAAAGTGATGAAAAAAACATGTGTGGGTTCTAAAAGCATGCCATTTAAGCTATGAAAGTGTTGAATGTATACCATTTAGACAATTTACGAATGAGATAATGACAATAGTATTTTTTTTTGTGTGAATATAAAGTACTTTTATAAGATATGTGTAAAATTGCAATCAATAATAAAAGGTACATGCATTGCATAATTGCTGACTGCGTCTCAAGTACGGAGAAGATATATGATTGTACATTTTAAAGATGAGTTATCAGTCTTACGCTTACTAGGAATATATAAAAACGCTTTCGTAACAATTTTAACCGTATTATAAATTTCAATATCAGAATTTGTGGGATTGAAACCCTTAACTTTCAGTGTAGAGCCAAGTGTTTTAACTGTTCAACTACATGAATCCATCCCTCAGGACTTAGGCCTACCATCGGCAGTGTGGCAATATGTCCGTTTGAAAGACTAGTAATCCCATATGAATGGACTATATTCCAGGAGCTTTCATTCGCCCATTGTATTTTATTCCTATTGTGAATTTTTGTGACTATTTTTTATGACAATATTTGACCGAATGAACGTACAGTGCATTTTTAAAAATTTAATTTGAAAATATGTCGACATTTAATTAAGCTCACCAATGGCCCCGATATAATCCTACACATTTTTTGCGCTGAATATTTTTTTTCAAAAATATTTTAAAAAAATGTAATCATGAAATTTTACGAGTATAATTTGAAATGTTCATTTTGTGTAATAAATAAGCTTATTATTTAAATAAAATTTATATTAATTATCATAATCGTTTTCCTTGTGAAGTATCCTATAATAGATTACTAATAGATGTATAACTGATCGATACAACAATGATCTACTCTGGGTAGTTGCGTAATACTTTTACCAAAAGGTTTGACAACCATCATGATCTTAACATCATTCCGTGTCGTGAAGGTCATTCCATGAATTATTTCCGATGGCCTTCCAAAAATACACATACTCGAATGCTTTAAGAAAAGATAGACGTAGATTTCACTCATCTGCAGCATCCAAATCGTTTTCAATTTCAACTTTATTGAAAACAAAATAAAAATCCTTTTTTTTATCATTTTGTGTTTCCAGATTTACATTCAAAGTTCATATTAAAGGCTTATTTTGTACTAAAAAATAATGCAAAAGTCTACATATTTAAAAAATATAAAATTTATTAAGTTTAATGTGTGTTCTGACGTTAATTATTTCTACGTTACAAAGTGCGAACTCTTTAAAACAACGAAAGTTCAATAAATGCTTCGCTAAAAATAGACATGCGTCACTTTGTCGCTCGCGGTAGAGAAGATAAACCATCTTTTAGCGCCGACGGAGGCTTTCATCCTGAAAATGAGCCTCACACGCGCGGAACTTTACGCGGTTCAATTACCGCAGACTGCGAAGGAGTTTTAACTTCAAACAGCGGTTCTTAGCCTGAGATCCGCGGAGATGTCACTTCTGCTTCGTGAGCTCAAATATGAAAAAAATATATATGCATTTAAAAATGACATTTCCAGATTAAAGTAAAAAGATATTATAATCATGCATTAATTATAATAAAAAAATAACAAATTAGAAATGTTTAGTTTTGATTCACAAATTATTTTTAAAGATTACATGTTTCGGCTTTCCTGGAGACCCTCTTCAATAAATTGTTGACAAAATATTTTTTTACAAATTTAAATTTCAAAGTTCCATGACATAAAGTTCTATGTGGTTTTGTTAACAATATATCCTGGTGTGTATTTTATGCCTTTTCAGTTTTAACTGAAACTATACTATCAGGGTTAAGAAGCGAAGATGTTTTTTTTATTCAATTTTTATTTTTGTGAATTCAAAAATTGTTAGGAAACACTATTTTAGAGAGTGATACCGCGGTGTTAGTGTGAGAGCTTCAAGCCAGGCTAAATTATGCAATTAATGCTTCCCACAATTTGCGGTTTGATCCGAGACTAGACGTCATACCGCGAAGAACTTTACTAAGTGGGTGAATATTGAAGGCGAAATAGGCTGCTACAAGTTTACTACACGTGAATATACTAATTTACATTATTTAGAACTGTGTCTATTTTTAAATAATGATAATGGATTTTACAAATAATATTTTGTGATTTATAATGCGGGAAAAATATAACAAAAGGAGATACCTTACAAAACGATAAAGCATTTCATCGTATTCTTTTGATTCTCGTTCACGCAAGCGGTTCTTTCGGGTTTTCTTACCTGAGGACAAAAACAAAAAATTAGACTAACATTATTTCTGAAATTACATTTCACTTAAGAATAACATATACAAGAAAAATATAATATTTATGAATAGATCATGAAATAAATAATAATTGAAAAAGTACTTTTTCTAGCATAAGAAAAAAAAGGTACGTATTTTTTTAGGAGAGCACAACTGGTTAAAGGCGGTGGGCTGCATAGCGCTCATCTGGGAGGCCGGACGCTGCATGCGGAAAATATTTGTTTTGTTTTTGTGCGGTTTTGGCAGATTGCAAGTGTGAATTGATGTATTTCTTAAAGATATCCAAATTTTAAAAAGGAGAAATACAAATGCTAAAAGATAATTTCAGAACTTTCCAGTTGAATTTAGGAAAGATATTTAGAAATTGACATTTCTTGATCGACATGCATTAACCGTGCATGGATGTTCAGCAAGATGCAAAGAGTAACAAACTATATCATTAAAAAAGTTTTGTGAGTCTGAGAAGAAATGGCAAATTAATTACTTAGACACGTACAATTTTTGACAGTCATTATTGTCATTAATTTTTTATGAAATTAATAGAAGTTAGGAGGTGAACAGCGAAGTACCGAGACTCCCTCTCAGAAGTCATCATATAAATTTTTAATTTTCTAAAGATTACGAAGAAAAAAATATTTAGCTTCGTTAATTAAAACATTTCAAATAAAAACTCGCAGAAGTTTCTTTAATTAAAATTGTCCATTCAAAGCTCCCCCCAACCTTGTCACACCTAGCATCTCTCTAACAGTCCGATGGACACAAATATGAATTTTATTATTATATTCAACGCCGGTCGCGAACCCGGGGCCCATTGTTAGTAATTCTAGGCAACAGTGGCGGACGCGGGACGGTCGAAGCAACGATGACAATATGATTTGATTAATACAACCATAGAGTACCGCAAACCGCCCTCTAGCTGGGTAGGCGGCCACAGTTGGGGATGAAAAAACAACAACCCCACGGGAAAGCTGGGACATAGGCGGTGCAAAATTAAAGCGTATTTTAAATATTTTCTCTGCGCATCCCATCTGTTGGGCAAAACACGGGCCATCGACGTTGCAATGTATAAGGTGGAAACAATTTGACGTCGCTGACACGAAGGAGAATAATAATATTTTCTGTATTCTTAAGAACTATTTAGTTGTGGCGGCAATTTGATTTTCGTTTACCACAAATTAATACTTAGAAGTAGAAATTGCAAGAAAAAAATATTTTATTTTAGTCTCCACATCATGAAACATCAAGATATATAATAAATACTTTAATATTTTAAGTGATGAATTAGTATATTTCTAACATTAGAATACTCTTTCAGCAGTAGTTTTATTCTCTAATCATACGATTTCAATCTCTTCGGGAATCAGATCAATGAGCACTTGCAACTGCTTCAGACTTTCATACAGAGCGACAAGCTGACTCGAGCGACATACGAGAATATTGTGTAACCAAAATTCTCTATTAGGTATCTTTGATACGTTTGTATATAAAAACATTGCATAAATAACACCCCACAATTTGTTTCTATCCGCCACTGACAGACGCCTGGTTTTGCGGCGTTCGAATAATGGACATCGTCCCGCAGTCCCAGGGGATGCCGCTGCATTCAAATTAGATTTGCCACCGCTAGGTGTCTCTTTACATGATCCTCAAGTGAATAGGCACTGGCGAGCAACCCCCTACAGCCGCCATTCTCTATCAACAGGGCGAGTTCCTATGGAGTGTGATGCTGACTGAGACAATGCCTCTCTGGAGGGTGTTCAGCCTTACAACCACATTATATTGGTATTATAATAGTTCCTATGATACATATTAAATACATAATGTTATTTCAATCAGTTTGAACATATAATATCACGCTGAATATCTAAATCTCAGAAATTACACCGCAATTCCGTCTATATTTTACACTTTGAGTCTATCGATTGCGGTGATTGATTTTGAATGAAATTTTTCTACATGATTCAGTTATTCAACATGATTCAAAATATTAAAACTTAATTAATTACATAATTAGAATAAATCTTAAAGTGAATACTAAAAAAATGTATATTCACCGTTGGAGAAAAGGATTCCAAAGAAACAGAATGACTGTTCATTATTTCTCTTTAAATAAAAAAAGGTGAAGAGCGTAAAAGAAATATTTTTTTCAATTCAACTAACATAATACATACTAACATAATTTACATGAGAATAAAAATATTCAAGGAGTAGAGTTCAATTCAAAGCATCAATTCAAAAGATCGAATAATTAGCTCGACGGTATTGTAAAGTATTTCGTCCAAATAGGCAGTTTAACTTAAACAAAGACGCTGTAAGCAACAACCAATGACACACCCAATGTACTTTAACTTATTATCGAACGAGAACGGCACTCACAGTGTTCTAATATCGCTAGTAAAGTTATTAAGAAATGTTTAAAAAAGATATGTATTTAAATTTTCTCTATAAACGTAATGCATCAAGTTGTAGTTACGAGTATTCTATAGATAAAATATCTATAGAACCAGCAGAGAAAGTGTTTTTTGAACACACACGCGATTCTATATTCAGGGAAGTAACGATAATCGTACACGGCGTTCAAGAGCCATTTTATTCCAGTCAGCATTATTGGGGTGGACTTAAAAGGCTTAAATATTATATGTATTCAGAGCCCATCGATACGTTTTTTCCACAAAGTATTGTGAGATTGTTTTATAAATTGAAATAAAATATCGGCATTTTGTCTAGGTGAAATTGCAAAATCTGTGAAACAAAAAAAAACCTTTTCTCTTTGATAGAAATGATTTTACTAGAGATGATAAAAAAGTAAAGTGTAACAAAAAATAAATATATATCAAGTTATATTCAAGCGAAACATTTTATATTTATTACGAAATCACTTTCGAAGACATTATTTAAATTGTCTTGTATTTGATATCTACAAATACAGTAATAAACATTGATATATGCATCGTACTACACACGTAAGAAATCATATTTAATGTTAATTAATACAAAATCATTGACGCCACGATTAACTGTTACGGATGACAAAATTAATAAAATAATTAAATAAAATGATTATTTTTGTATATAATTATTAGCAAAGATCGTTTATCGATCTTTTGAAAAACTGTAGCATACTTTCGAGAACTGCAGACAATTATAGTTAAATTTAGTTTATTAGTAGATTAGCATTTTGGACGTTAAATAAGTAAATGTGAAGAGAATTTCCACTAGCAGAGCTATAATTAAAATTGTATTTCAGGTCAAATGCAGTTTGCTGGTCATTAATAATGCTAGTGGTTTTAACAAATTATCAGTCTTCTTTGAATTGAACTCTTGTAGATGCTGCAATGCATTTCAGTTAAGTACAAAATAACATTATCCAACTATAGTAAATGTAATTACTTACTTGTATTACAGGTACTTATAAGCTTCACACTTCGAAATAAAAGGTACGATATTTTTTACAGTATCTTCTCCTAAAGTGGCTAGTTATCTATACAATGAATAATGATACAGTTCATTAATGCTGTGAATAACAGAAATCGAAATTGTTACGTAAGTTGCAATGCAAACTAAAGATTTTGATTTTTAAGAATGATTGAGTGAATATAAATACTTGAACAGACCAGACAAAGAGACGCTATTGTGCGACTGCGGAGACCTGGAGACCGCCTCACACCTAAGGTCCTGCTCCATGTGCCCAACAAGCTGCACACCTCAAGACTTAATGCTAGGCAACACACGGGCTGTTGATGTTGCCAGTTACTGGGGAGAAATAATTTGACGTCGCCAACACGAAGAAGAAGAAGAAGACCAGACTTGGTTGATATATTGTAATGTGGTTGAAGAAAAATATTTCATTATTGCTCTTGTTATTTCCTAGTTTTATTATTTAAGTGCGCTCTTCAGAAAGTCACTTAGTAATTTCAGGTAGTCCCTTGCCTCGAAGTAGATTACTTAAGAGTTTATCGATCTTGGAAAATGTAGAGATGTGTGGGCTGATGGATCCATCGTGGTTACGCTAAACAGTAGAAAAATACACTAAATAAGTAAAAAATAAGTGACCAAATTCCATTGTAATATAGTCAATGATATATAAAAGTATATTGGAATATTGAAATAATAAAATAATATTCTAATATAAATTTAAAAAACCCATTTAATAATGTCTCCTTGAGACAATATCAAGAAGGTAAAATTATTCATCAGTAACACAGGTAAATGATTGGTTATAAAGTCCGAGTCGGAACTATAAGTAGTCGTTTATCATCCATTCAGTCTATAGTTTGGTTCGAGACCCGAGTGGTACTTACTAAAATAAATAGACTGTCGGAAAGTAATAATATTAAGCTTGTGAATAAATGATGACTCATTGAATAATAAAAATTAAAAATATACATACTTTGAATATATACTAAAGCGACATCTATCATACGATGATAACAATGACATAAATACTAGTTTCAACGTCAGTCGGTCTAGGCATAGCAATAGCCAAGTCGGCTGAGCGGTATGAATACCTGGGCATAGTTGGTTTCCAAGGTTCGCGGTTCGCATCCCGCTTCTGCCGTTATTTTTGTGCTTGAATTGACGCGTTGAAAAAAGAATTTTATGTATAGTATATGTTTATATTAATTAATAACATTAATAATTTGTTATCGAATTATGTTGGTATTGTCATTATTTTGGTGGCTGTCGGCCTACGTTTATTTGCCGAACGCAGAAAAAAACTATATATTTTAAGTTTAAATTTATAAATTTAAATTAAAATTACTTTAATAATATCGTTATCTTTA
Organism: Glossosoma conforme; assembly: GCA_022606575.1. Lineage (NCBI taxonomy): Eukaryota > Metazoa > Arthropoda > Insecta > Trichoptera > Glossosomatidae > Glossosoma > Glossosoma conforme. The sequence continues at coordinate 12,620,480 of JAGTXR010000013.1, forward strand.
CGATTGTTATAATGAGTTACCCCGCAGGACGTAACGCAGTAAACATAAATTCTGAGAATCTACTTCGCATAAAAAGTTGAAATATTCGACGGTAAAACAAAAAATTCTGTATGTAAATTAATAATTATGTTTTATGTTAAGTATTTTTTCCAAGCAAAACATTATTTTTTTAATAACCCTCTGTGAGATAATGCGGTTGAAATATTACTGAAACAAGGTGATGTTTCGGGGGCCTGCGTATGATATGAAAAAAAAACACCGCTCACAGCTTGTGGAGGCAAGAAATACTTTCAATATGGACGTATGCTTTGGCAAAGAACTTGGGCGCGCAAAAAAGAAGATTAAAATTGTTTCGTTTTTACGAGAAAAGTATGCGTTTTAACTGGCCGAAATTTCTGCTCTCGGATAGAAAAAAGTTGAATAAAAAACAAATATATTAAAAAACTTTGAAACAATGAAGTAATACATCATAAAACCGCGAAAGAAGTAAATTTATTCTTTATTCATGGCGGTTTTACCTTTTTATCTGCGAGTTAAGCACTGCAGATTAAGGGATATGAAAATGGACGTTATTCCTTAAATGCTTTACTAGCCTTTTATTATATTTGGTCAATTAATTTGCAGCATAATGAGTAATAAACTTGGAGTATCAGGAATTATTTGAACATTTATTTGTCATATTTGTATATATAAATACAGTTAAAAATAATGTTAAATAAAGGTTTGTAATGCATTGTTTTGTAGAAAAAAATAATCATATAACAAATTGAAGGGTTGTTTTATTTATTTCATCAATTTATCTAAAAAAAAGAAACAATAGCCGAAAGATTCGAACAGGCAAAAATAATACTATTTAAGAAATGAATTATTAAATTTGGCTTTTAAAAACAGCTTGCAACTTGAAAATGTGTAATTTATGAAATATATATGTTTCAAGCACATAAATTAAATTATTCATATCGATGAGATTATAAAATGGTTCAGCAAATCAATCAGCGTTGAGTGCAATAAGCAGAAAAAAAATATTCAGTCTTCGATTCGCATCTCACGTCTACTGTTTCTTTTCTACAGTTATGTTGATAAAACAAATGTCACAAAAGACTTGTAAAAGAAAAATATTATTGAAATGAATGAGAAAAAATATATACAATAGAGTATTTTTTTTTGAGAGGACATTCAACAGCTGATGGAAAAAAAAATCTTCGACCTTATGTTTTTTTTCTGTAGCGAGCTTTTCAGAAGGATTCATAGAACATCCGTGCTAAACACTACTGTATACAAAGTCTCCACGCTTACAGTTGCATCTTTTCCTGTTCCACATCAAAATTCAAGCGTCGTCCCGTCACAGAATTAATATTTTGATACAATCAGCCGAAATCTTCACCCTTGGCGTGGTAACGTCTCGGTGCATAGTAATATCGTGGGGCAAAATCTCATCACGGAGAGGGAAGCTGGGTCGCCCAGGGGAGGGGGAGGAGCCAGACATCAACGCGACGCGATGTGACACATTCACGCGAAAATTCGAACAGCATTTTTCTCCGTTCCGATCCGCAAAATGTGAGTGCCGTGATTATTATGGCAGCTGCTGTTCGGAGAGTGACACGTGTTTGTATTTTAATAACAACAGCAATAACATGCATATTCGTTTGTCATATTTGCAGCAAACGGATTTTATTTTTAAAATAAATATGTATTTTTTATATCGATTTTTAAATATTTATTACAATATCATTTACTTTTATCAATATTCTAATCTACTTTTATAGATCATTGACTCTATAACAATATTATTAGTCATTAAATATACACATACTATAATACATCAAATTCTTTATACGCATCAATTCGTTCAGAAAAATATCGGCAGAAGCGGGATGCGAACCTGCAAGCCTTGGAACCAACCGTTGCTCGTGTTCATTACCCAAGACCGCTCGACCATCTTCTGCCCGAACTGTTGCGCGGAATAAGTTGTATTTATACCATTGTTACCATCATATAACGATTGGTGTCTCTATAGTATAGTATAATATATAAACAGTGTGTATATTATTATTTTTTATTATTCAATCAGTCAACATTTATTCACAAGCTTAATATTATTACTTTGTATTTTTAGACTTACATTTTAAGGATTTTTATTTGTTGTACGAGTAACATGTCTGCGTTATTATTGTGTCTGTGTTTATTTTGTAATTATGTAGCCTTGTACAACTCGGAACTATTATATTTTCCATTAATAAATACATAATCATGAATTATGTTGAGCAATTGTAAATTAGTTAGTTTTACAGTTATGCAAAATATGCAACGATAAATTAAATATGAGTAAATAAAGAAACTAACGAAATTTTTCACTCACCTAAAGTTAATAATTTTTCGTTTGTAAAAAAATTATCACAATTACTTACCATAATTAAAACTGTTGATAAAATTAATTTAATATGAATTTTATTAAGATCAATTTCACGAAATATTAAAAGAGAAAAATGTGTTGCCTGATTTATTTGAATAAATAAATAGTCGCGATTATTTACGTATTTCATAATTTATTGTGAATAAGAAACATAGTTTATTTTTCATAGTAATAAAAAATGTAGTTTCCACAGCGTATACGGTGAATATATAAATATTATTGTACAAAGCAGTAACTTTGTGGCTCGTCATATTATAAATAAAATTATATGTCTCCATTATAAAACCGCCGAGAAAAACATCTGTGGTTTAATAACAATGTTTTATTATTTCATTTTAAATTAAATATAAAAATGCAACACGATAATAATATAAGTATATGAAGGTTTTTAGATTAATAGAGATAAAGTGAAGACTATTCCCGAAAGCCGAACTAACTCATATGTGACGCTTGAAAGAATTACTGCATTACACGATATATTTAAGGCAACCAAAATAAAATTTTGGTTGCCTTATATAATATGATGTTTCAATTCTAACCAATGAAGAAATATTAATTTATGATCAGGCGAGAAGTATTGAATAGATTCTCATCGTGTCAGTAATAGAGATATCACCGTATAAAATAAAAGCTCTACGCAGAGCTTTTATATATTGATGTAATAGCTGTGGTAAGACGATCCGCGGGGCATTCGATCGGTACACACAATCATCGGTGGACCAAATTAATCCACTGCGGTTTCCGGTTTTACTATTCCCATAGAAAGGTTTCTGCGGTCGCTTTGAACAGCAACCGAAGCCTAAAAGTGGAGCCCCGTATCAGGGTTGCGTTACTCATGATGCGGGATTCACTCAGACAATAGCTACTTCAGATGTACTAAAGCTAGATCCTCGACGGTGGTCTGATAGTGTACATGCACCATACAGTGAACACAGGACTGAAAGTTTTATTACTTTTTAGGAGACGGGTCCTTTACGTTTTATTTTATGTAAACAGATATGAAGGTGCGTACAAGGAAAAATAATCAAATTAGATATGTATTATTGTCTTTAAATTGAAAAATAAAATGTTTGATAATAGTAATGAGCACAAAAAATATCAAAAAGTAGAATTTCTGTATACTATGTGTTCACAAAGTGTCCCATTCAGGTTCGCCTTAGTGATTTACTATAAAAAGGATCCCATCCATGTAGGCTCCCTTTCCTATCATCATGTCAAATGATTGTACCAGTTTTCTGCACAAAGACTTGTTTTCAAAACGTATAACCACAAACTTAGTGAACAATTTTTAATGCAGCAGTCTTCAATGGCCATTCATGCTCACGAAATTACTTTCTTCGTTTTCATTTTAAGAAAGCTGAGATATTCAGTTTTAAATCTACTGGAATAATATACATTTATAATTTGATTTTGAAATTCGAACCCACAACTGCTATCATGATAGTAAGCCATGGTGGCCACTGATCTATACGTCTCAGCAAACAATGTGCGATGTAAATGCCACTGTAATGCAAATGGAAAGTGCGTAATATAAAAATATGAACGAAGCTCCTTTATTGTAGACGACTCGCTTTGGAAGCTCTTCAAACACTGAGGCGTAAAGAAGTTTCATGGCGGATCAGCGCACAGCCAACGAGCTTATGTAAGCTCCTGAAGTAAGCTTTTGCTTGCTGTATGCAAAGAATATGAAGAACGCGATGAAATTAATATAACAAATAATAAATAAACAAATAATATAACCGAATTATTTATTTGTGACGTTAATTCTTATTTTAATTTGAATTAATCTTATAATAAACAAGTCATAACTATTTAGAATAATAATATAATATTGTTTTGTAAAATTGTACTGCGCATACTTAATTGTTTTTTTTTTTCGATTTTTTGGATTGATTATTATTGCTTTAGTAGTTTTTATTAAAAAAAAGTATATTCTGCTTGATTTAATTTTATTATTGAAGTAGTTTTATTTGTTTTATAAGCAGCATTCATACTGTCATGCAATATTTGTAATAATACTTCACATTGCTTTAACATGGATCATATATATCAATTAAATGTGCTTTTTTATCGATATTAATTTATACAATAGTCAAAAATAAAACTAGACTGCATATATCTCTCAAAATAATTAAATTTTGTGAGTCTATTGTACAGAAATACTTCATTCCATGTCTGTCTTTATGAAACTTACAACAGTGTATTAATAATAACCCAGGACTTATGTGCGTTATTATACTTTTACGTAATAAAATGGAATCAAGTGTCAGAAAAAAGGATCAACCTAATATAATATCTGCCCCTGCGGAGGCGTCGACTTATGACTTATGAATGATAGCTAAGTTACCGAGAAGTGAGAGGAAAAGATAAAGCGTAAGGAGCCGGGGAGGCTTACTCACGCTCAAATGGTTTCGTTTCAGCGTTTCAGTTCGGCAATCGATATCGAGAGAGTCGAATGAATCACGATGATATTTCAAACATGTTATGATGGGTAATAAATTATTTTCGCCTCATAATTCAAGAGCCGGCTCGTGTTGGTTTTCCGAATATCGGAGATGGAGATAAATTAATGATCGGTTCATACAAGACGTCACGGTTTTGATGTTGATTTAGGTATTGCCGAACTTTCTCCGTAGACTTAGAATCACTCTTTGGAGATGTGATTATCAATTTATCGTGGGTTAGTGATAATATGTAAAGGTAGCTCGGGAGACGGGCTCGTCGGACTGGAAAAGTCAATTAGCCGGTTTGAAATTGATTTATTGGCTGTGTAATTAGGTCACGAGATGTTTAACTTAAGTATCAAAATAATGATTTCGCTTCTTGAAAACATTATGAATATCTACCTTTTCTTAAGCATACTTTTGAAGGTTTATTATCAAATGAAGATAAAAGATATACAAGTTTATTGTTTGGTTTGATTTTTTCAATCTATAATTTTTGGTGAAATTGATTAATATAAAAAATAATATTTAATTGATTTCGAATAAGGTCAATATTTCTTGCATGGTTTGGAACTCGTTATAGTCCAGACAAAATTATATTTAGTCAAAAATCGTCTCTGCACTAGAAACCACGTGGTTACATATCATTATTTCGGTTACTAAATATCTGATTATATAATATTATTAATTTAGTATGGACTACATGTGTATTGTAAGCTAATAATAAGATTTTAAATATTTATTCATATGAGAATTATAACGTAGAGGTATGTTTAAATCAGAATCCTTTTTCTTTTCAGCTCATTTCATAAAATAATGGACATTTATGTGCCCTTTACAACAGATATTACTTTACAAATTAAAAGCAGCACAAAATATGTTTGATCTTTTAACCATTCATTGTTCGACGTGTATTTACGAAAAAATCTAATCGCTTTTGATTCCTCTGTAAAAAGACGACTTTGTTATTTTCTTGGTCCTTTTTTTTGAGATTTTTTTCTTTTTTGTAGAGAAATGAAAGGCCCGCGAGCGCACGCGCATTCGCCTCATTCATCGCGCACAATGGTCCACGAGAGCAGCGTCGGCCGATTCAAAGGGATCTGCTTTTTTATCGGCGCAAATTGCACAAAGAACCGACAGACTGTTGAAAAAAAAATCACGCGATACAATTGCCGGGCGTGTCACGGAGGCTCTCTACCGAACACTTCTCTCAAACACTTGCCACGAGAGATTTTTTCCCTGCACTGACGGCTGACGGACAGATCCCAGAGGGCAACCTATTTTTAAACGCTAACGAGCCAGGTGTATCAATCCCTTTATGCCGAGAGGCAAACCGAGGGATTGGATAGTCATATTTCGGCCTTTCAAAAAAATGTAATACGATATTAAATATTTGATATTTTAAGATATACAATGTAAAATGTTGCATTGAATGCAGGTTTTTTTATTGGTGTATTTTTTCTATTAGAACTTCAAAAATAATTGGATACAGAAAAGAATGAGCGGAGTTTTTTATCAAACCGTTTGGAGATTGTAGTATATAAATTCAAATAAACTTTGTACTAATACATAAATAATTTGAGAATGTACAAATGAGAAGAAAATATAGTATGTTCACCTAGTATTATCTGTATAACCTAGTTTTAACCTGGGTAATTGATATTTTTTATGAAAATTATGTTTCAAATGGTTGCCTCAAATAAATAATTACGAGTACTTTAGCCTACATTCAGTGATTTTAAGTATATAGATTTTTTTTTACAACATTTGATTCTTTTAGTATCTTAGTCAGGAATACTAGGTGTCTATCTGAAAGCGATAAAAAAAGACTAGAGACCTTTGAGATGTGGTCTTACAGAAGAATTCTCGGAATTTCCTGGAGAGACCACGTCACGAACAATGAGGTTCTCAACATAATCAAGGAAGATAGGCAACTAGTAAAAACCATCTCAGAAAGGCAAGTTTTTATGGATCGGCCACATCACGGAGGTATGGTTGAGGGTAGAATCTGCAGAGAGCGCCCTAGACAGGAGTATTTGCAGCAAGTGTTCGAGGACATGAGTTGTAGCCCTTATGCTGAGCTAAAGAGGGTTGCAGAGGATCGAGATGAGCGGAGATGAAGATCTAAGATTTTGTTCATGCAAACCAATTCACCTGATTGATAATACGAAGAAATCAGAAATGATGCTTATTTTTGTCGTGTAAATAGTAGTATTATAATTGATGTAAGTTTAAAGCCAATAAAATAAACTAGTTAATGTAAGCATATTAATAACATTCCAACGCGTAATACGAAGTTATTTGTAAGCAATAGCAAATCTCACAGTAGACAAATAAAGTTGATATTATTCACGTATAAACTCTGCACGCGATGCATTTCAGCGTATACGAATGGTCTTGTTGACTTCATTAAATTTAAGGAAAACAAATTTGCTTCCGGAGCTTGGACTTTAGAAGCCGGGCCGAGTTGCATTCATTATTCGTCGACTCTTCCAACTAACGGCGCGCGAGTCCAAGTGGCATCCGCTGCAACGCAAACCGGCCTTATAAATAATAAAGCGGTCGCAGTAGTTGGCGATAGTTCACCCGACACCTGCAGGGAAGATTTAACGGGAAAACTTTCAGGCGCCTCACCCGTCGTCTCCCCGAGCTTACACGCCGCCAGCTTTCCGCCCGAAAGTCGCCTGAAAATTTAAAGTTGAAATTCGGCCGGAATAAAATCGGTTTAAGTGAATAATTTACGACCAGACTCGGGGACCGGGTCAAGCCGAGTATTCCTACCCGCAGTTTGAACATAACACTCGACCGGTCGCTCCAGAAACGTTTTCAGACCTCTTCGTTACTGAAATAGTCGTCTAAATTTATCCACCACAAATAAATCTGGATGGCCTGCTAGTGTCCCGATGCGTGGATCGAAACTTCTTGAATGCTCTTGTGCATTCAAATGCAAAGTTATTTAAATGCTTACGCACATTGTGTTGATGTTTTATTTATCTTGCATTCTAAATTAAATCGTATAGGAGTGCATTTAAACCATATACTATATATATAGAACCCAAAAATAACTGTTATTTAGTGTAAAAGGTTATACATTAACCTGCTGAGTATATACCTTAAACGTAATTTATAAGGTAAGCAGGAAAAACATGACATTTTCATCAGCTTGTCATTGGTTGCCTTAAGTTAACACGTCGAGGTTTACGAATAAAAACAGCATAAAATAGCACAAAATTGTTACCAATGTTACCGTCGTATAACGATATATGTATCTATAGTATATATTCAGAGTGTGTATATTATTATTTTTTATTATTCAATCCGTCAGTATTTATTCACAAGTTTAATATTATTACTTTTAGTAAGTACCACTCAGGTCTCGAACCGAACTATAGATTGAATGGATGAGAACAACTTCTTGTATTTACGACGCTCACTTTACAATTAGTTATTTACCTGTGTTACTGATGAATAATTTACCTTCTTGATATTGTCTCAAGGTTGATATTGTTTTAATAAATTTATTACATGAAATCCTATTAAATATTGTTACTAACCTACTGAAATAAACTTGAAGGATTAAATGAAATGGATTTAAAAACGACACAAGTTTCCACGAAATTATCAATTGAAACTATTCATATGATACTTTAAGAAATATTGTTTTCTTAAGAATTGTCTCTTTATACAAAATACAATATTTGTATAAATAGACCTGAATGTCCTTTAATCGTAAAGAGATAAAATTTTGAATGAGAAAGTAATATTTAGTCATAAAGAAGACTACGAGTATTTAATAATAGTTAATAGTATACGGGAATAATAAATAATGTTTTTTTAAATAATCAACGAACATGATAAAATATGAAATGAATATTATTGTAGTTTTCAAAAAGTAAATAAAAAAACATCTGTGATTTATCTTACGTATAAAATCTGTCAAAACATCGCATCGTATTTACACAACTAATGGATGCTATTTTGCAGTCGCTTTGTTCGTCTTCTCACGCCCGTAAGAATTCTCGTGTCATTGCGAATTATTTTCGCATCAGTTTAATAAAATGTGCGTCTCAATTTGTATCAATTAGGAGCAGTCAAGATTACTTAGTATATTAATTACAGCGTCACAAATTGTTCGACACTCGGACTCGCCTTGTAAAATAAACATCCCGCCTTGAGTTAATATGGCAGCATTGAACATTTTTAAATGACAATACAAACAAACAACTATTGCAATGTAGGCAATAAATGACATTAATGAACGCATTAATTTAATAAATTTATTTAAAGGTTCAATAGTAATCAGGGCTTATAACGACTCAAATAAATGATAAAATTGAAGCTAGATTAACATAATTATTTTTAAGTACAGTTTTAAAATTAATTGAGACCTAATGGATTTACAAAATAAATAGATTCAATGTATCAAAATATGCACATAATATTTAATAAGTGTAAACAATGATATACAAATTAATGAGGAATGACGACGTGTGTACCAGGCTGGGACATGTCCTAGGCTGTCTTTTCTTCAAGCCCCCGGGCTCTCGCCGTCCTGGAAAGCTGTCGGGAACTATGTACAGAATGTACTCTGGGGATTTACGGGAGGCGGAGATGACATGGGATGAGGCGAGGACCAAGGCGGCTGACAGAGCTTTATGGCAACTCGTGATGGCTATATGATCCATAAGGAAGCGGACATGGACAAGTGAAATGAAATGAATGAATCAATGATAATGTTTATTATAACCATATATCATGCGTTAATTTCTCAATGTTAAATGGGGTAGTGGTCAGTGTGCGGGTAAAAAAAGAACAAAACGTGAGAATACTGTCTGCCCATAGGTATTGTCTCTCTGATTAGTTTATAAAATAAATGTTCAATATCACAAAAACCAGTGTAAATTCGTACATGTAGGAGTATAATTAATTTGGGGTATTAAATATTGAAACATTTAGTATGTAAGTAATTTAGCAAATTTTTTCGTTCATCAATGCCTTAATCATTTATTTAGGCAAAAACAAATAAATTACAACGATAAGATATTTAAAAAAAAATGTTTATTAACTGTATCTATTAATATTATAAACTAATTTTAAAAGTTTGACAATAAAATATGCATTAAATTTTTTGTTGTATTATTTGCAAATGGTGAAAAACTACCAATTATTTTTCATTACACATGGTAAATAAGTCATAACCAAAAATATATTTGTTTATATACGGTTACATATAGACAAAATAATGAATACAAATTCTTTAGACCGATAAAGTAAATAGATACGGGAAGATGACAGACAAGGGCTCGATGTGCAAACAGGATTATTCCAAAGCCCCTGAGAGTTACGACGCATTTTCAAGTTACTTTTCAACATATCGGATCAGTCCACTCTCCCTGTCCCACGGGACGAAGACCTGAGTGTTACCTTCACTGTCAAAAGTAAATAAAAAAAGGAAAAAATAAATACTTATTATCATTTGTGGCATGAATACAAAATATACGAAATCAACTTAAAATTTTTACATAATTACTAAAGAAAAATAGCGGTAAATTACGTTTCAATAAGTGCAACACTGAGTAATGCTTTTGATTTTATTTGTATTTGTTTGGAGGCGCTGCGATGTAATTCAAAATATTCGTATATATCTGATATTTATGTGTAGGCATCAGTAAGCAAGATGGAAGGCACCGGGGAGAAAACATTATATTTATGTACGAGTATATAACGCAAATACATTATAATATGATACAAATTTTAAATATTTTATTACGGAAAGAGCGTTCTTGAAAAAAAAACACTATATACATGATACTTCTTTACCTTTTTAAATATTATAAAATTAAATATGAAATGTATACACATATCTCAGGAGGATTCTATAAATATACGAGTAAATAACAAAGTGAAGTCTGTTTTAACCTGTTTTTTTTTTCAATTCATTCTTCTATAACGTAAAATTTTAATAAAAAATGTAAAAAAATATTCTTCAATAATATTATTTTTCTTCAAAACACGAGTAGTATAATTTATCCCACATAAAATAACATGATAAGCATCTAATTAAATATTTTTAAAGGCTTCACCGCCTAAAAATAACACATCTCGTGGCCTCCGATAATTCATTCAGAATATTTTCTGCCAATATTTTGATCGGAGCGTATGCATGTGCCGAAATAATTTCGCGAATATCAATTAGATCACGTTTTTTCGATATGCTAATTGACCGGAATTGAATTTGAAGGCTTAGTATTATTTTAAAAGGGAAATTCCATTCAGCCCCTGCTCCGGCACGCGGTACACGTATTTCTCACCCCTTCAATTAGCCACAGAGACCTGCGGCCAAAATATATATATTTTCGAGCTGAAAAAAGGTAATTGAAGAATGAGGACCCTTTCGCGATTGATTGCATACCTTTAATTCCTCTTCAGACCTCAACGGAATGCCTTGGGTCTACGAGGGCCGGAAACCAGGCTGGCGTTGACATTCCTTTTTGAATATTTCACCAGGGGAAGGAAGTGTCGGCTGGCTGATGAATTATTTTTTAGCGGAAACATCAAAGAGCCTTATATTTTTCTATACATTTTCCGTTAAAGGCGAAATCATTTCGACGTTGACGCCGCGCGCCGCACGAAAATGAAATGAGGTCGTGTTTTTATATATATTTTTTTCATCCGATAACATCATCGTATGTAAATACCAGATTGTATTGAATTATTCAAAACCTCGTGGAAGCAAAGAAAATTGAATTTTCATACGTTCATTCAATGCGACAGAATATTTTATTATATTTGTAATCATCGCTACTGATCAATGCTAATTTTTGAAATAAGAAAACTCTGGCAGTCCTCCGCAGTCTCTTTTTATATATTTAATTTTAAAATGTATCGAGAAAAATACTTTTAAACAAAGTAATGATAATTTACTACTTTATTTTACTAATTAGCGTTTTTCGTAATTGAACCTGAAATATCTCCTGTAAAAAATATTTTAAGCTTCATGGAATTAATTGTAATCATTTCTACTACATTTCATTATATAGGTGCAAGGTGGTTTTAATGTGAGTAAGGGTAAAATTTCTTCTTTTAAATACATTCGTAAAAAAAAATAAGAGATGCGTTATGTTACGTTATCATAAAAACACATAAAATAAACAGGAAATTTTCAAAATTATCCTATACTTAACTGTGTAACTGCGCGTATTAATTATTTTAGAAGCGAATAATGAATTAGTATGCGAGTGACTTAGAAAACTATTCCGTTCCAGATTTACAAATAAATTTGCTAAGAAAATTATCATCGTTTTACCAAATTTTTCTTTTAAAACCGTTTGTTTTTATTTACGATTTATTGAACTACGTATTATTTATCACCTTTACAAAATGCAAGCTCTTCAGACAATAAATAAAGTAAATGCAGGTATATATATACCAAAATGCCATAAAAAACATCAACTGTAGAAATATATAATCGTCATTATTATTAACTATTGGGGGTTTAATTTAACATAAATTTTCAAATGAAAGTTATAAAACAATGAATTTGTAAAGAAACTACACAAAAATATTTTTCGATTCAAGCGATTAAACTTAATTAACTGCTACATAATATATAATTATTACATTAAAGTATGTTTTTGTGATCTCTTCTTCACCAATTTATGGTAAAGAGAATTTCAATAGTGTTGTTTATGTTTAATGTTATGAGCATTATAACGTTAAAAAATGATAAACATATTATTGCGTTTATACTTCACTGAAACATCACATCTGATTGTATTTATATACAAGTATATAAATCAACATTTTAAAGTATATTTCGCCTTTTTCCGGAAATGCATTATTCATTTCCTTCCGCCGCGCATTTCACAGTGATGGCTTTTCAGTATCAAATATTTACAGCGGCACTGAGTATTGCATTTTCCTGAAAAAAAAAGAAGAGGCAACTTTCTCATCGACTTGACCGTCGCGCCGACTTTAACTGCACAAAAGCTCCCCGGATTTCTCCACTGCACCTTCATCAAGCTCCTGAAAAGCCCCCTGAAATACCTGAAGTCTGCTGAATAATTCATCGCAACCGATACCGATCGCAGGCTCTATGCGCTCCCTCGGACGGTCAAGCCTCAAGTCACCCCCACTTTTCCTTTAATATTAGCCAGTACATTTTAAATACGACGAGAAGAATCCATTCGAAGATCTCCGTGGGTGGATGGACTCAGCTAACTTGAAAAGAAATTCGGAATCCACCTTTTTGGATGACCATTTTGAACATTCATGCGATGGAATTTTAAACTACCATTTATATTTAAACTATTTCTTGGGTAAAGTTCACTTTGCGAATTCAGAAGATGGCAGAAATTCACGAAATGGTTTTACGTGCGAGTGTGGTATCTAAATTTCTAAAAAAATCTGCTACGCCTCTTTTCCGATGACCATTTCTAAGATTCATGCAAGGTGTTTTTATATATACTTTACCAATTATATTCAAAATCGATATTGTTTTTTCTCACCCAGTAAACTGTTGTTGAAACAGTATAGTTAGTTATTTTGTGTGTTTTTTAAATTTATCAATCTTGTATAAAATAACAAAGAAGAAATGTTGGCATAATGAAAATAAGTAAAACAACAAACTTATTGTATATTTAGACTTTTTTATATTTTAATACAGAGGAAAATTAATTTTGATTAAAAAAAATCACGCGCGAACTATTTTTAATATTGAAACCGTACTAGAAAGGAAAATAAAGAAAATAAAGAAAATACTAGAAAATCCTTACAAAAACGAAACCTACTGCACAGTCAGACAGTAGGTAAGTATGAAACATTCAGGATGCTATAATATGATAATGCTATAAAATTTACTAGCAAAAAAGCATGCTTAAAAAAATATGTAAAAAATGGATCTTTCATTTCTTAATATTAAAATTTTCACGGTAATTTATGTTGTAATAATGCGACAGTCTTATAGCATGCTTTTAAGAAATTATCTTTCGGGCGCTGTCTTCTATAATGCGTCATACTTTATAGATTATCCGTTGACCCAAGTATGAAATTTCCGGAACGAATTAAGTTCACTTTAAAAAAGGTTTTCGATCAGAGCTTAAAATATTGACATTATCTATTCACCCGTATGTCGACTAACACATTATTAATTGTAATAAAATATCTGCAGCACGTTCAGATAATTTAAGGGTGATTTTAAATTAATAAGATCTTTCTTTCGTGATTTATGGTTAATTAATTAAATATACTGCTCTCGGGTTATGGTTTAATCAAATTAAATAACCCGAAGCTTAAGGGCAGCTGCTCATTATTATTAAAGTACCTTATTTTTACCTGTCGATTTTCTCTCTCGGTATTCTCCTTTAATTTGGGTAAATATTTTACTTAATAATATTTACCGAAGTTGTTAATTAAGATAAAATGGCTAAAAGATCAATTACTTTTAATTTTATGCGCGCAGAAACTTAAAACAATATTTTTTAAATCGATATACAATGTAAATCTACCATCACAATTTATATTATTAGAATTAGTTTTGTAACTGAACTAAATTTAAAAATTGTTGATAAAAGGTTTCATGCAAGAAAAAGGGCATTGTATTTTGTATCTTTTATGATTGAAAAACAATTCAATTTATTACGTTATCATACAATATTTATAAAATTAAAAAAAGCATTTAGATTACTTAGGGATTATTACTTGAATTGTTTTTTCAGTTTAACTTACAATATTTCTCCGAGAAAAACTTCGTTAATGGGGGTGATGCGGTGTGAAAATTGCTGCTAGGAAATGTTTAAAACATTAAAGGCTTTGAACTACCTTGCATTACATGCTATAATAATAAAAAAAAATGGCCTGCCGTGTTAGAGAGATTATTATCAAACATTAAGTACATACATGAATAAATTTACATAACATTATATGAGGGTTATTTTGAAATATCACACTTAATTTACGAGTAAATGCGATCATAATTAATTCGAAAAATAAATTGACCGTTTATAAATATATAACAACTAGAATTTATGTTTATATTTTGTCACTCAAATTATGTCAAAAAATTATCTAGACTAGAAAAACAGCATATTTTTTTTTTTTTTTTTTTTTATTTAATCAAATATAATAGGATACATTTAAGATTTAATTGACAGTATTACATTCATTTTTTTTTATTGTTTTTTTTTTTTGGAAATTCGCTTTCCACGCCACTTAAAGGTAGATCTTGTGTGTGACGTGGGATTCATCCTTGATTCAAGTGTTGCATATATACATTTTTTAGAATATAAAATAATATCATTAAAATCTATTCATATGGTAAGTTGTAATTGTGTTTTCAAAATTTTGTACTAATTGGTTGAGATCTTTGATCGAGTCATGTATGAGTTCTTTTATATGAATTTTATTGTTAATATTGTTGCATGTAAAGTCATTCGTTGGTAAGCATTAATTTTGAAATTGTAAATGATGTAGGTATACTTTATATTATTAACCTTGATAGTAAATACATTACATAAATTGTAGATGATGTAGGTATGCTTTAAATTATTAACCTCGATAGTAAATACAGTACAGGAATTGTAAATGATGTAGGTATACTTTGAATAATTAACCTCGATAATAAATACGGAATTCAACCGAAATCAATCCGGCTGTTTGCGATTTTAAGCATTTTCTCTCTGATCATGCACTGGTGGCTACTGGCGTTGTGGTTAGTGGGTATATATATAAAGTTGGATATTTTATTTATTAAAAACGACATACTAAAAAAACAAAAAAATACGTCGTTCATATTTTTATACAATAATATAGCATGAGAGAATTCTCAAAATATATCAAAAATATAAAACATGGCTTTAAAAGCCTTCTAGACAGGTCGCTCTGTACCGTTAGTTGAGTTGAACCGCCTCTTAGAACTGTACAAGCTTCGAGAGCATATGGTTCGTGATTCAATCAACTTAAAAATGTTGATTAAAGAACATTCATATATGCCTCACTACTGCATCTGCCGTATATTCACAGCTTTCTTTAATTCAAGGCAAATTGAAATCATATATATTCTCAGGTGTATCACCGGGTATCGATATATTTTGGAAAAAATTATACACAACAGTAGGTTCAACTAGAGCAATTTTCGACGAACATACTTTTAAATATTCATATGTTTCACATGGAACGGTTATAAAAAAACACTTCCCATCGTTTTTTTGGGTGTTACTTTATTTCTATTTAGCATATCAAACTTTTATTAAATAAATGATAAAGCAAACAAACATAAAAAAAAATAGTATAATATTAATTACAAGAATTCTGAACTTTAGCAGCGCAATTTCAGTAGTGTTAAAGGAAGTACTTTTGTTCGGAGTAGATGAATATCAACCGAGTGCGGTGTTTTAACTTTGTACGGCATCATGAGCATCAGGTGCAGATTCCCCTTCGTAGAATACGTGACGTTGTTTGGACGAGAGAATCGTAATATACGAGGATAAATACATATATGTCATGGCGGTCACAGAAATGCATGACTTTTTTATTTCAAAGAAAACATCACACGGTGCATTGATATAACAACATACATATATAGTAAATACAACTGTACGATAGTGGAAAATAATAATTTGTACAATATCTATGTAACGCTTTTTTTGAGCTGATGTTTAAGTACTATATGCAGAGTTCACTCACTTATTTATACCTTTCACGATGAAAATTTGCACATTTAGTTACGTGAATGAATGCTGTTCAATGGTTGTATTGTTAACGGCTTACTAGACGAAATTTTTAATGGTCACCAGATTGTGTTTTGTATATAGTTGACATGAATTGTAGCAGATTTTTACTTATTGTGGTTACTTTTATTGCTATAAAATGGATATGAATATATGGGATGATCACTACAAATTCTTAAAAATTAGATATATTATTTTCCATTGTAACAGGTTCAGAATGCATAAACTTTTTTGAAGTATTTATTTAAGATTGCAGTAATTAATGTGCTCCAATTGAGGAGTGGAGAATAAAAGCTAAAACTTATTTCAAGTAAGTCCTTGTGGAGTATATACTTCATTAATTAATCAG
The DNA here is from genome assembly GCA_022606575.1 of Glossosoma conforme. Taxonomy (NCBI): domain Eukaryota; kingdom Metazoa; phylum Arthropoda; class Insecta; order Trichoptera; family Glossosomatidae; genus Glossosoma; species Glossosoma conforme. The sequence goes on from JAGTXR010000013.1 coordinate 12,637,412, forward strand.
TATTTCCTTAGTAAGGAACCACTTACAGATATATTCGATTTTTGAAAGGTTCAAGTGGCCATCATCATCATGATCATCAGTCTGTATTCATGCACTCTTGAACGTAAGCCTCCCGCATGACTCTCCATCATCATCGATTCTCTGCCTTTCGCATCCAGGTCACTCTGGATATTCTCCTTATGTCATCAATCCATCTTGCAGGGAATCGGCCAATGCTTCGGTTGCCAGTTCTTGGGCGCCACTCCAATAATTTTCTTCCGCATCGACCACCGTCTCTTCGACAGATATGTCCTGCCCATTGCCACTTGAGTGTGCCTATTCGTTGGGTCCACTACTTGTCCTCCACTACTTGAGTTCTTCTGGGATATCCTCGTTCCAGAATCTACGAGTATCTTTTAGCTACACTCTCGGCATGGATCTCTCCATAGCACGCTGGGTGACCCTTATTTTATGGGTAAGACTTGCTGTTAAGTGGCCATATGCTTAAAACTCGGAGCAGGTATAAAAAAGAATACCTATATTATCACCAGAATCATAGCCGTAAAAGTTCGCTGATTACTTACAAAAATGATTTAATAAGATTTATATTAGGTTTTTTTCCAGATTAAATTTTTCCTGCTTTATATTATAAATCAGTTATTTACTATATAAATAAATTTAAATACACAATACGTCTTATATTGTAGCAGCAATGTACCTGAAAAAAACACTCGAAGGAAAAATATTACGATTTTTTTTTCTACGTCTCGAATACTGTTTGAATCTCACTGTGGTCTACGCCGTCTACGGTATAACAAGCAAACGCATTAATAACAACCTGTAACTAAGAATTATGAGTAATACAAATGTTCGGGGAATGTGTCTGAAGTGGGAAGAAAATCTGAGACAGTATTTTTAGAACTAGCCGTAAGAACGTTGATTAATTATACGATTTTTCTCAAAGAAAATCTTTAATCATTTCTCTTTTACCAACAAGCTTTTTCAGAAAGCACAAACCAAATAAATGTTTTAATAGTAATTCATGATAATTCTATGAATTCAGTTTGTTATACTATATTAATATATAAAAAACTGTTCCCATAGAATATGTTTTTAAAATGAGTTAATTTAAGGTAAAACATTATTAGAACACATAAATCCTGTTGGCAATTTAAATTGAATCACGAAGGATAATTACATTTTGAAAATATAGGCTTGAATATATGTAGATTAAATGACACCTTCGTCAGAATTAGATTAGTAAAAATAATTAGTTTTATTAAACAATAATAACTTCCAAAAACGTAGTCGTATTTAATAAAATATTTTTTTTTGGATTGAATTTATAATAAATTGCTTAGTTAGTATTAAAATAATATAAATTTATTGCAGAGTTTTAATAATTTATTTTAATTTGAATATTATGTGAGTAGCATTTGATAAACGTATCCTTATTTGACATTTAGTATGATTCTGCAACGTAAACGGAGATAGCAAATACGTCCTACATTTCAAAATACACAGTAAGTGTATTTATGACAGATGTTGCGGTGAATGGAATCCCGGCCTCGGTTCCTATTCCTGGAAATTATATTATCGCATGCAATGAAAACGTTTGCCAGGCCGGAATACATGAAAGGTAGATAGCTAATTAATGTCGGTACATCTCGATCAAGAAGCTTTCGCTCACTCGGGGGAGACCGGAAGTTCCTCTGAATGGATCTCCGATTGGAAGCTGCCTTAATAAACGCGGTCTTAGGTTTCTCCCCGCTTTCGCTTCCGCTAGAAAAACAACCCCGTGAGGTTCAAAACGCTGTTTTTCTTTCAATTCACCCCCTCGTGCCAGACACTTCCAAATTCGATTAGAGGACGAAAGCTTTTCTCAGACGGAAGTCCTTCAGCGGGAGGATCCGCAGTGACACCCCGTGCCGTCAGCCGAGCAAAATGGAATTGGTCACGGAAAAGGACTTTTCTGTAATTGAAATCTCTATAAGGTTTAGCCTGCGATTAAGGTGAAACTGAGGTGCGTATGAGAGGGTCCGAAAGAGCTCTCTTTGTGAGAAAAGAAACGTCTGCCAAGTGTAAATAAAAATAATTTCGAGAACGTATATTAACTGTAATAGAATTGAGGTTTTATCAACTAAATGGAAAATCTGTTCAAGTTGTGAAGTAAATATTGTAGCAAAAGTTATTTTAAGAAATGAAAACCAACGAATTACATCAAAGTGTCAAATATAAATGTATTTTTACAGATTTTGAATCTGCTACAAATGAATGTTTATTTAAGAATGTAAATAATACACTACTATTTTACATGATTTCAATGATTTTGAAAGAAATGTGGGACTTATTTTATTATAAAAATAATGATTTCATTGTATATAATAACTCTTTATACTTTTACGTACACATACATTCCAAAATATCAATATATTACGAAACCATCAAGAAATTTGGTTCTTATTTGCGAAAGGTATATAATATTAAGGCTCAAGAGAATAATGGCAGGCAATACTGAATTCTTCGGCAAGAGAGACCTTTGTACTTTTTCATAGGGTTCGATGGAGAGAAGTGAAGGCTGATGCACCCTCAGATACATCGCATTGTCAACCGAAGAATTTTCATCATCATTCATCAAAGGGTTAAGCTGAATTCTGCGATGCTGACGTACTTACTGAAAATAATTTCATTGGAATTATCAGATATCCCGTAAGATACGATTATATATGTTTGTATAAACTTGTAAATGTATTAACAGTACAAAAACATTTTATAATTATTATCAGCTTATGCTGTATATCGGCTAGTAAGCAGTGAAATACGTAGTAAGATATGCGTTGATTCTAAAAAAGTGAATCTTTAAAAACCGTTCTTACAGTGATTTACGAAACACTTTTGAATTATGACACTAAATATTTACAATATATATGAATATATACATGTTTTGTTTCCTTATATCAAATAATATTTAATTATATCTACATAACCTATCGTATACAGTATTGAGAATGAAAGAAGAATTCATTTTTTGACATTTTAGTCCACAAGAAAGTATCCTCCGGTACTAGAAAAATCTTAGAATCGGAAGAACAAGACGCAACCTAAACTGATAAGGAGTGTTGCAACAGGCGGAATCAATGCTGTGCGACTGCGGAAACTTCCAGATTGCATCACATCTAACCGCACCCGACTTGCTGCTTCCTCTCAGGACCTTATGTTGGGAAACAAAAAAATCATCGATGTTGCTATAAGGGAGATCTATTTGACGCCGCTCAATGATGAAGTAACTAACGAACAGTCAACATGATTATTCGAAGTACGTATTTCACTTTGTTGGAGCTGTGGTTAATTTGAGTGTTTCCGAACCCGACGGAGAGTTTCTGCTTGGACGAACATTTCTGACTTGACATAACGGCTATTTATATATTCTTTGTATTAAATATTACGTCGTCGATCGCAGGTTTATTTGCGTCCGGTCTCGCCATCGACGCCATCGCTTCTGAAGATAAATCTTTTGAAATTCAATTATTTACATACGCGCGACGGTAAAATTAGTATCGTAAATAGTAAAATACATAAATTAAATCATAAAATAATCAGCCAATTGAGTATGCCAAAAAATAAATATTTACATAATATATTCAAATTGTAAATTAACACCTAAATGTGATGTTTTAATTTGTATTCCTATGAATTAATATTATTATATTAAAGTAAGTATTTAATTAAATCCATTTTAAAAATATTAAGGTAACTGGTAAAAATATCCTATTAAACATTACGAAATCACAATAGTTGTGATGGTACATTACAAAGTATACAATAAAATAAAAAAAAACCTAAATAGGATAACTAACGCTCAAAGGAAACATAAAATAATCAATCACAAATATTTGTTTCTCGTAATATTTATATATGAAGCATAATGTTACCACAAAATGCCACCACACAGTTGTCAACAGTAATTGTATGATATTTATCTCAACACAACTTAGCAAGGAGATTGGGTGAGTAGCTCGAAGCTTCTTAGGCATGAAACATTTTTTCTTAAGAGGCGACTCAACCTAATTAAAAATGGTCAAAAATAGGCGGTGACGTAACTATGTCTCGTTTTGCTTTAAATATTGTTTAACTTTGATGTTCGAACGAGAGCCATGTTTACAATAAACCATTAGTTATTTATTTATCCAGTGAAAATAATTGTGAATCATGTTTTTAGTTTCAAAAACTGCACAGTAATACAATTTAATACATCGCATGCATTCTGCACCGGACAGAAAAACACAAGTAAACAAGTCTAATACTAAACTATATGACGATGATAATCTACTTCTTTCTACACGGTAGAATAATCTACGTGACTACAAAATATAATAAAACACTGTACTGCATCGAGGTGTCAAACAATTTTTCACATACATAATAAATAAACACCGTAATTATTATAAAGCCACTGTGAATTTATGATACAAAGTAAAGGAGGTATATCATCATTAATATAAACATATTGTTGTAGGCCATTAGGGGATGAAAAACCAACAGTGCACCCTCTGTTAGTGACCAGTCGCCCTTCTGGACGCATCCACCTTATTTAGACATCCAGCGTCCGTTTATAGCTCTTTTTGCAAGGGAAGGATCCGGGGGTCCTTTAGTATGCCATTAACGTGGGATGCCCCGATATAATAACACGTAGCATTATATACAGGTACTCTCTTTGTTTCAGTGTTATTCCAAGTGAATATTATTATAGGAATTTCTTTGTGTCGTGCCGTATTTTTATGCGGAAAAGGCGGTTTAATTAAAATTCATGCTCGTAGCTTAATTTTTAGAATGCCATTTTGTGTCATTAATATTTTTTTAAAATCTAGATATCTCTCAAACGTATTTCTTCGCTATTTAATCTGGTATTGATAATTAAAAAATGTTTTAAGTACGTTTGTATATTACTTAAAGGATGCCTTCAGTAATCGAATCACGATGAAATTTTGTAAATATGATAATTGCGCATTCAGGAAGGTTTCTGTATCATGAATACCATTTTACAAATCATTCTAGCACTATTTTACAAAGAAAAAACACTATTAAGGGTCGAAAATCTGTCATATCTAGATTTTAGTTGCCTTAGTTATTTATGCAAGCAATTCATAGAATCATACTTAAAATTCTTAGCCTAATCGTATTGGATGTAAATTTTTTTTAATTTCATGAATTTAAATTTATAATAATATTGATAATAAATCAAGTATGACGAAATACAGTCGCCATTTTTCATGGGAGATTTGAAAGCACAGCTGATGTGGGACGTCGGTAAGACCATGGTAGGTAACAGAAGTTTATGGTGGATTATATGAAACTATAGAGCGAATATAAATGAAGAATAATATTTTCGGACATAAGAATACATTAAATGTGATTTGAAATTTACTTAAAATCAATTAATCTAACAAATATTATACACAAATTGTAATATGGTCCTTTTCTTAATAATTATGATGATGACGATGCAAAGTTATCTATAAAACAGCGTAACATTATGTTACAAGTCCTTAAAATTTAAACGAAGAAAATTTCATCCTACGCTTTTCTCGTTCTAAAGGCGGATAACGAGGATAGTAAATTAGAATTTACGCATTTAATACTCTGCATAAAATTTAACTGCATCGAAGTAAAACGCCTTTTTAAGGATTATGGCCGGACGCAGTGAGAGACTTAGTTATCGCTACCAAATTAAGCCGTTTAATCATCAGAGAGTAACGGTTATTGCCATTAACAATGAGGACGTATGGCAGCCAGCCAATATATGAACAAAACGTACTTTGCGGTACGGGACATGTCCACGCAAGCACAAAATATACTTGAACGTAGCATTCACCACGTAATTATTGCTATTGGCTTATATTTAGTATAAAGCGTATTTTATTAACATTCTTGGAGGTGTGAATATTTGAATGATCTAAATTAGCGGTATGTCTATATTTAACCGCGAAGTTATCCTTTTAAATATCATGTTTTGGTTTTAACGAGAATCCATTTGAAAGCTATTAGAAATGTTAAATTTCAAATTACTCTGAAATAAATTTTAATAATCTATTAATTGCGTAATATTGCTTATTAATAAAATATAAATTATAAGATTCCACCAAGAATAATCATTCTAAAAGTGTTTCAAATGGTATCTTAAAGAAACGAAGCTTTTTTAAGCGTAATTTACGGTGAAAGTAATTTCCAGTGAAAATATATAATTAAATAAGTTATTATAAATATTTATTTATTTGCCTTGTTTTCACATTTCACATTAAAATTTATTATGGATCTTAAAGTGAATGCTCAAAACATTGAAAATAAATAAGTTATGTTTAGAATGTATGTATTGAATTATTCAATAGTTTTTCGAATTATCATATTGTATTTCAAAACACTACAATGATTTTTCACTAATAAAATAAGAATAAAAAAGTTTGGTATGGCATTTATATATGTATTATATATATTTAATAAAACAACATAATGATTATTATTCCTTTTTTTGTCAGTTAAAAACTTCTTGCCTTGGGGTCGTTAAATGTTTTCTTTATTGTATAGTTTCTAGAGTACTTAAATTGTCATATTTCGTTATTAATTATATATTATAGGAACATGAAATGAAAAGCGAGTAAAACTGTACTCCAAAATGACATTTTGTATTAATCACGACAAAACTGTCCAAATTGTAGTGAATTTAATAAATTTTGTACGCTTGCTTTGTGCATGAAATTTAATAAAGATTGCAGAATTTAATAATATTTACACAATGAATTTTATTTCAAAATTGGGTAGTAATGATAAATTGAAACATTGCATGTTAACCCCGTTTGTAAAGTTAAGCTTATTTTTAATGAATTAATATCAGCCGCGTTTCGTTGCACAAATGAGGATGATAATTATAATGCGCTGAAAACCAGAAAACGAATAAACAAAACAGCCTCGTCCACAGTTTACATGATTACGCAGCCATGATGAATAGAACGATGGAAATTTAATTATACCGTTTTGTTTAGAGGAAAAACACGAGAATGTCATCATAATATGAAAATGCAATAAACTTCTATATATAATGATTTCAACGATGACGAAGAATGCTGCATTTATGAAAACATGCAGGCAGATAAAACATTTTATGACTATCGAATTTTGGGAAATTGTTTCCTTTTTTACGTTTGAGATTATTATCAAACATAAATTTAGAAACTACGCCAAATTTAATATGATTTTTTTTTAGTATTTTAGGACATTACCTTATGATTCGTATTTTTGCCGAATTTCCATTGATGATTCAGGGAGGAACGATTTTTTTTACCTGAAAATAAAAATAAAAAATCTTTTAAAGGAAACCATATAAATGTGATTTGTAAATATATATTCATTAAAATTTCTAATATGTTATAACAATGATACCATCATCGTATTTTTGTTCGGCAGTATTCATTGCCCTAAAGGGCGGTTATGGCGATTGCACATTTAGTCGAGATATAAAACAGTTTTTTTGAGTAAATAGAGATGTCACTATTCTCAGACTCAAAATTTTTTTACGATTTTAACTCGAATTTTATTAAAAAATAAAAAATAAAATTAACTAACAATAAATTAACTTCAAACACAACAATACTTTGTTTCATCATTTTTTTATTTACAAAAAATAGGGTGTCCCCACTGGAGTAAAGGCGATAGAACCTAGAAACGAGTTTTCTATTATAATATAATTGGGATACTTTTATCATTCATAAGCAAAGACGCAAAATCTAGATCGTGTAGGAATATAGTCAAATGATAAGTATTTATTGTTAAATATTTCAGCATTTTTTGTTATAAATGATTAGTCCCTTTTGTTATTGGACTATAAGAACGGTTACGGTTAACGATATCAGTCCGTAAAGCGCTTTATTCAGAGCTTTTTATGTCAGCGTTTTTTATACGTTCTGTATATGAGGTTTTTTATGTTCTCGCGTCATGTATCAGGTCGTCAGGAGTACGAAGAGGCGGGGATTGGATGTAACCTGCGACACGAGAGGCTCTAAATAACATCATCATTGCTATAATTTGTATGACGACATAATGACGATCGCACCCGCGGAACAAGTGTGATGAACGGACCCCCAACTGGTGCCACTGGACAGCAGGGTGGGGCTGCACTAAACGATGGAGCGGATGATACTGAACAGGAGTAGAAAACCAACAATGATGTCGTTTTTGAAATCACAGATTACCGACATCCATATAAATATCATTGCTAATGTCCACTATAAGGAAATTTGTGCGTCTGGTAGTAAATATGTTTTAGACGGCCTCCAAAGCGACAGTTTAGAGATTTGAAGACTGCAGCAAAGAAAACAGAATAGACATGGTATTTCAATAATACTTGCATGTTTGTAAATCAGCATTTTAGATTACATATGATGATTAGACAGACGTTCGTGATAGACAGCTCAACCTAACCAAAAATGGGCGGTAATCAACAGAAGATCAATTCAAGGAGTAGCTTCGAGAGGCAGAGTTGATGACGTGAGGATCATAGCGGCTGACAGTGCTATATAACGGCACCTTGTATAAGACGACCACATGTTTCAGTTAATGAAGGGGCATACCAATGATGACGAATTTAAAATTAAAGCGTCTTACGTAATGAAAATTATATTTTTTTATTAAATTAACAAACGATTAATGGACTCGATTGTTGTAAGATTGTTTGTTTATAATGCCTTAAGATGAGTTCTCATTGTTCATAGAAATATGAGACCATATCACAAAAGCTCTACAAAAGAGACCAGAGAAGGTGATTGATTGTCTCTTGCAGACTTGTATAGTTTCCAATCACAACTTGGCAAAAAGGCTGTTCACCCCTGTTCTAGGGGATGTTGCTGGGCAGTCAGAGAGGGGGTGATATAATTGATGCGGCAGCTTGGCGCCAGACTATTTTGGTTCATTCACCCCTCCCACCCACGCCCACTGCACCCTGCCATCCACCCACCCCCTTCATATGTCAGATGTGCTTAATTGGATAAACACTCAAAAGCAACTGCTGGAAAAATAGCCTGAAAGACGTATTGAATATCCTAACGATCGTATTCACTGTTGAATAGTCTAGACGTATTAATTATTCGTTATTAAATTAAGTGATCAATAGTGAGAAGTTTCTTGTTTAAATGATTATGATATCAAAGCAGTGAAAAACATTAATATATTTAACTTGCTATCATTTCGAAACACTGCACAAGCCGCTTTCTGCTGAAATAGTTTGAGAATCGTAGGACGTATTAGAACGTTTTAATTTCATTTACCGACGTTCGATTTATTGAAAATTATACTGTACATTATAATTAGCTTTATGATAAAATTTTATTAATAATTATTTAATCCAGTTTTGCTATTGAAATTTTCAGACAAAATAAATAAATGTAATTCTATTTTCAATATTACAAAATACGGCTGCTAAATGCGCTTCGAATTGATTTACATGTATTAGTATCTATAAATAGCTCATACAAAAAATTATATATTAGTAAATTAAAAAAGTGCAAGTTATGAACCATCATCATCATCACCATGTCCGCTAACTTGGAGCATATGGTCGTCAGGAATTGCCTTTTATGTAATTATGTTTTCTTTTAATGTCCGTTCTGATCATATGTTTACCTCGTTGTTAGTAAAGTTGACAATAAATTTGTGTAAAGGCTTATATTTTTCGTCAACGCCGAGATGCAATGCCTTTCAATGTAAACCACCTGCGTTATATTTACAACCATAATGCATTTTAAAAATCAAATAATTCAGAAGACAAACAATTTTTTTTTTTTGTGAACCTCTATTTGGTTTGAGATGCCCTTCGGTGGAATCAATCAATATTCAAAGCAATGAGGTTGCAAGTTCAGAATCTTCCTCACAAGAGTGATGCAGACAATTTTATGTTTTGTAAGAGCAACATTATCCTCCTGGGTTTGGATTTTATTTACAGATGCTCTGAACCGGTTGCTATCGCATAATGTTATTTTGGAGTTTCCGATCCTTTCCATTGTACTCGAATCCTCTTTTATATTATGTTCGATCCACACAACAACAAAATATTCACATATGCGGTAGTATGAAGCCTCAAAGGAAGTTATCTATGAAATATTTAAGTCATTCTGGATAACTGCAAACAAAAGTACCAAAAAAAAACTAATTTAAGAATTACGATATTATTAATTTGATTCTCTGTTGGAAATTTTAACAATAATTATTTTTCATAATTTACTTTCTAATGGACAAATAAACAAGATTATTCTTTAATTAATATTTAAGTACTTGCCATCCAATACTAGTCAGAATATTTGGAAGACAGTTGGTGTTAATTTCTCAATTGTCCAGATGTTAAAATGGCTCTGTGGTCAATGTTGTAAATACACAAGATGTGGTATAAATACTGTCTAAGGTTCGAATGCATCATTTGTTTCTCTCTGGTATTTTTTTTTTTTAACATTTGATATTATCAGTTGTAGATTTGTATGTGTTAACTTTTTTTTGTATAGCCATGTCTTCCAAGAAGTAAATTTGATATTATTCTAACTTATTTATAATCCATAAAGCTCATATTAGATAAAAACATACAATATTTTATGTAAACACATACAGGAGAATACCGACGGACGGTGATATTAAATTCTGAAGTATCATCTGTAGAATTCTATGACGCTAACCATGGTGCATATGGCTAAGCGCTGCATGTTGAGTGTTGATCCGCCAACGTCATATACTACAGCCCGCGATTATTATAACAGGAATATACTATGAATTGGTGGTCTTCACGGGACGATTTTCCTCTTAACACCAATTTTAATTAAAAAGGCTATGACTGGAATTTTACGGGATTAAATAAAAAAAAATGTTTGTTATATATACTTGTATAAACAGCCCACAAGTTATCAAAAATCATTTTTCAGTGCGTATGTTATACGTTTACATAAAATATACAAATTAAAGATGAATATTAATTATTTAAATCGAACATTGTGATCTCAAATTTAAAAATGACTTCCATTACACAAAGTGATATGAAATACGATAGACTGATACATAAATAAAAAATAATGCATGCTATTTCGGTACAGCGATACACGATACTCTTCAAAACAGCATACTAATGTTTGTTCATTGGACGTTTCAAACGGCGAAATGATTTGTTTACTTTATAATATAATATATTCACGCGTTTGGTCCCGCCATTACGGGCATATGAAAGTGACCGACAGTACATGTCCAGTGAGTGTGATGTACGTGATTAAAGGGCAGATCCCCGAGGAAGGGCTGAACAAACATTCCACCTGTCTGACTGATCACATCCATTATTTTTTCTGCATCAAATTTCACGGATGATACAACGGATATGAATCACTGTTTTTATGCTTTGTAAGGTCGTACAAATAGGAAGAAATAATATTAAGGTAATCAACTGACAATCCTTGGTGAAACTGCATAATTAACTAAAAAATAATAACTAGGAAGAAACGCATTATTTTTAAATTATTTTGCATGCGCAATGTTATGTTATTAACCTGTTCGCATCGGTAGCCGATATATGCCGTGTAAGATTCCCTACCGTTAACATATAGAATATTTGTTTATGTATCACCTGATTGTTAAATGACACAAGAACCAATGTGATGTATGAAAATAGACCAGATAAAATCATTTATGCTTCAAATACTAGTTTTATAATTGACAGTATTATTTGTATTCCACCGAGCCGTTATGAAAGGGTTAATTCATAAAAAAATCAATTACCTAAGACATGCAATAAAATATACTTGTTGCTTGTTATAATTATGTGTTATATGTGATGAGTAATTGCATCCACTCACGTAGCATGTGTTAATGTTGGAACATAATCATATTTTTATAAATTACAACGTAATATTAAGAAATTTTGAATATATTGTCTTTTTCTTATACATCAGCTTCTTATTTGGAAATTATGGTAGACTGAATTTGGAGCAATAAAGTACCGTCCGCTGCAATTTTCCTCTTCTCATCTCTAAATTTGGAGCTTAACCAATTTTAGTTCAAGTACCACAATGAAAGCTTGAAAATTCAGCTGTATTATCCCGGGCTTTTTTAAGCGTTTATGTATGTGTTTTTTTTTTAAGAAAATTAAACAATAAGCGTGGCGATACTGATGCTTGGTAAATTGGGTCCTTAGAGGCGGCTTAATCTTAATAGATTAATTAAATTGAATTTATTAAAAAAAGAATTAGACAATACGAAGTTTTTATGAGTACGAAAATAATAAAATTAAAAATTAAAAAAGATAAATAAAATCATAGATTTTCAATCAGTATGGCTGAAAAAAAAATTGTTTCGCGAATCTAATATAAAAGAAGGGTTGCATAAACATTTTAGGTCTACCAAATCCCCGTTATTATTTTTCCTGCATAAAATTTTCCGGATGACGCAACGCATACAAATCGTTTGTTTTTTTGTTGTTATTTTGAATATTAATTGAAACCGTCGGGGGGTGGCGAGTGGTGAACAACCCCGCCATATGGCCAGGGTATGGACCAGACAGATAACTAAGCCTTTCAGGTTTCGGTACGACGTACAAGTACGCTGAAAAAAATAAGTGAACATTACGTTCGACACGTTTTAGTACTTAAAATACTTAATTATATTTAGCTTCTTCTACGAGTATATGACAGCATTACTAAATTATTAAGACGTTATTTGATATAATTTATAATCCATTAGAAAAAAGTATGCATAATATGTAGTCATTTGAGAGTTTTCATTATAAATTGGGTAGACCTAACTGAACTGTTGCTTAGTACTGCCGGTACATAATAGTTGAACCGTATCAAAAACATCGTTTAAATTACATGTGATATTATCATAATTATCATTATCATTTCCCTGTCCACTCCTCAATCTGCATTGTATGGACATCACGAACTGTTGCCATAAAGTTGTTAGATGCCATGATTCTTGCCTAATTCTATGTTACCTCTGACTCCCGATTCTCCTTTGAGTACATTCTCTGCTTAGGGTGAGCTGTCTAAATGTTAAAACTAAATGATTCAGACTTCGGGAGTATATGGTTAATCTCTCGATCTTCTTAAACATTATTATTACAAGACACGAAAGGTAAACGAGATTTAAAAAAATAGATTATGTCCTATTGTTTTCTTTGTTTTTTTTTATATACAACATATTTGTACTCTTAATTTTTTTACGCTAAACAATTTTTGTCAGTGTACAAACGAGAAAATTTACATGTTATCGTTGTTTAAATAGTTACATGATTTTACAATGGAATTTCTTCATTACAATTGAACAATGCAGTACGCTACTTACGAGTTATCTGCGAAAATTTTATATTTTTTTGAAATTTGAACAATTTCATTAGATTTCCGAGAGAATGATATAAAAAGCTCGCCTTAATAAAAGCTCAAACAAATTGTTTTGACAAAGTTTCTGCTTGTAAAGCAATCGCCCGCAAAAGAAAGCAGGAAAGTTACATTAATAACGCAGCAGAAAAAAATGTCGACGGGAGAAAAAAAGTAAACTGATAGCCGGAAACTTTTCCAATACGAAGAGAAAAATGAACACATCACAAATGTCATTCGTGTGGTAGACAACGGCATGTGAGTTTGAACAAGAGATTTATAATTTAGATCACGAATAAAAAAAAAACGGGAAACGTTATTTGTTTCAATCAACATAAGTCGACTTGATTTTAAACGTGGAAGCATTATTCAACTTAATTTGTTTGAAAGCTTTGCGGTAAGGTTATGTAATTTGAGTAATTGGACTGTTGATACAAGTACAATCGAATAATAATGTATGTATACTTATATATTTTCCTTTTATTTTACATTATTTTGTGGATACTAATGATGCTTTTCATTTTGATCGTTTTGAATTTAAAGAGTAGCGATGCGTAGATGTTTAATAAAAACAAAATTAACTTTTAAAGTTACTAATAAATCATTTTTGTATGCGATATTGTCTAAATTTGAAGATTATTTTAGCTTAAAAACAGACAGTCAAATCAACATTGGTGAAAAAAACATATAATTTAATTTTCAATTTAAAATAAAGAAATCGTTATTTTGGTCCACCCCTTAAAGATCGACTGGTAGATATTATAAAAATATTAGTAGAAAAAAGTACTGCTGCTTAAAGCTTACGTTTAACGGTATACTTTTATACAAGAGCTTTTATCTCATGTAATAACAAAAATTCCCCTTATACTTTTTTCTTTTTATGAATTCCATGCAATAGAGCATAATCGGTCGAAACTGTGGGCTCAATGATGCTCAGTTAGGAGGCCAACTGAACAGTGCAGCGGAAAACGTGTGCAATGTTTGTGTTTGTGTTTGGGATATTTCCAGTGTACTCGTATATTGATCCCATTCTTGAAGAGATTCAGATCGTGTGAAAGAATAAACGCAGATAGTAGAATAGTATTCCAGAACTTACCATTGAAATTGTATGACTATATTGGTAAGCCGTTCTAGTCAAATTAGTAAAAGATTGTACGTAAACACGAACGAAACTACATCCTTTGTCAGCTTTTTGTTTCACGCTGTTAAATAAAAAGTCTCTTGTCCAGAGAGCCACGTAACAAACATGTCGGAAAAAGGATAAAAATAGCCTTTCGACGAGCTTTGGGCTTTTCCGAAATGTTCGATTGATGGCCCTTTTAGGCACAAACAAATTATACGGCACCAATGAAGCCAAACAAATTATTCGAACATGGCGAATCCCCGCCCAGCCCCACTGACGTGTCAGTAAAAACGATACGGAATTATACTCGAACGAACAAACTGATTGACTTCAAGGCTCGCCCGGTAAAATATATGTATCCTCTCCTCCCCTTCGGTGGAGTGCGTGTGACGGATAAAACGTAAAGAAGGAAGCTTTATGCGGTATTTGCGTTTTTAATTCGAGGGTTTAATGCGGGGGCTTATCGTAACATGTGCATGAATTGAATTGGTAATACCGTTATTTATAGGTAGGCAGCATTGCAATGTAATACAAAATCAGTACATGAGTATTAAGAAAAAACCTTGTAGGTCTTTTCAGGTATCTTCTTCGTAGTATCAATCCGGTGGATTGGTTTGCAGCAACAGAATCTTGCATCTCGATCTCCATTCCTCTCGGTCCTCCGCAACCCTTTTCAGCTCAGCATAAGCGCTACAATTCATGTCCTCGAATACTTGCTGTAAATACTCCCGTCTAGAGCGCCCTCTACAGTTTCTACCCTCAACCATCCCCTCCACAATATCGTGAAGAAAACCATCGTGTCGCATGATGTGACCAATCCATCGGGCTCGCCTCTCTGAGATGGTTCTTATTAGGTGCCTATCTTCCTTGATTATCCTGAGAACCTCATTGTTCGTGACGTGGTCTCTCCAGGAAATTCCGAGAATTCTTCTGTACGACCACATCTCAAAGGCCTCTAGTCCTTTTTTATCACTTTCAGATAAGCACCATGTCTCACAGCCGTACATTAAGATGCTCCAAACAAGTGTTTTGACAAGTTGCTTGCGGAGCCCTAAAGTAATATTCTTTGACTCAAGAATTTTGGCTTTTTTATTGAAAGCTAGCCTTGCTTGATGTATTCGACTGTTGACTTCTCTTTTTGTTCTGCCATCCCAGGTGGTCGTACTTCCAAGGTATACAAATTCTTTTGCATCTTTTAGGGGCACTCCTTTCAGGTATATTTGAACGCTATCGACATAGTTATACTTCATTGCAAATAAAATTTTGAAAAACATTGAATGAATAATTTACCTGCAAAATTTATTCAAATGAGTTTCATCACACGGCTGCACGATTTTAAATATGTATATATATATATAAATATAAGGCTACCTTAGTGGAATATAAGTGAATCGGAATAGTCTTTTCATATGAATCGTAGTAATACATACCCGTATATGCTTAGTATTGGTAACAAGAAGAAAATAAAATCATGGTAAAAAGTTTGGTCACAAATATATATATTTAATTCAATCAATATATATGCTTCATTTACTGAGTTTTTTTTCCAGTCGATACTCCAAATATAGTTTTTTTATCTTAAAGAATAAATTGTTACTTATGTATGTATTAACATTTATTTTTAAATACAGTTCAAATATTGAAGTTAAAAAATCAAGGACTGGTGGACTGACATGAGTGACCACAACTGCATTAAGACACAAATCATTATTTATTTAGTAATTGTCATCGTGTCTCACTTTAGTCGAGAAATCATAAATCAATAAAACTTATTGTCAAAACGGAACAATATGTCTCTTACAATATAAATAAATTTAACAAATAAATTAAAATTATTTTAGGCGTTAAATTTAAATGAACAATTTTAAAGGAATGATCTGAAAGTAAAGTGCTTCAATTGCGTGCAAGTTGAATGGTTTCTGAAAGCCGATATATTAATGCGATACATTAAGTTCGATAGTGACTTATAAAGGAATATGAATGAACACGTCTCCTCGCTGACTTCGCATAATCTTTTCCCAGTTTTATTTCCGTCCTTGGCGCCTGAAGAACTTCTGAATAAAACATGGCTACCGCACTTCGGCGATGAAGACTAGACCAAGAAACAAAGGCGCATCAAAACTACAACTACTTGACTCTCGTTTTCGACAAAATTTGGAAATAGAAGCATTTCACACTATTAAAGGTTTAGAAGAGAGACGAACTTCAGTGGCACATTTTAAGCGTGGTTCTTGTACGAACACCAAAGTTAAGCGACATTGTATCAAGACTAAAATTTAGATTCGTCACCGCCAGTTGCTAGCCGCATGTCGTTGCGTGAAGAAAGTCGACTCTTAAGACAAAGTAATCGGTCTAATTATCCTTCCTCCAAAAAATGTTGTTAACAAATCACCTCAATTTAGCTTAGATCTCACAGCTGCCATCACTTAAAAGTATAAAGCAGTTGACAGCACTGTGTCAGCATTTTGTGGTGATTATATGTTCCAGATATGGAACTGATATGACAATAAAAAAAGTAGTTTTAGTACTCTATGACGGATCAGTTGGATCAATAAGGGTTAAATATGTAGTGTTTTTCTGTTGTTGAATTGGGAAGATTTTGAATGATCTTATTATTCTTTCATGAAAGCGTAAACACAGATGCAGAGAGATTATTTCAGCCTACTGTGTTAAGTAATGTATAAAAAATCTACTTGTTCTAAGTTATCAAATATTTATTAAAATATAGGTATATATTTAACTAAAGTAAACTCGAAATTGTTCTAAATATTTATTTATTTATTTACCTTGTTTTCACATGGATCACGTAACAAAAGTTCTCTATTAGGAGACTGCAGTTTCGACTAGTAACTGAGCTGCGTTGTACTTATAAGTGGTGTAACACATTTTTTTTTTTCGAAATTTCTACTGTAGTTAACGTAATTTTTAATGTGAAAATCCCTACACGGCTATACAATTGATAAAATGATTATAAATAACTTTATATGATGTAATTCAAGTATCTTTTTAAGATCTTTTTAATTCTTGATGGATAAATCAATGATGAAATTGCAAAATTTCAAATTTTTATTATTTATATTTGATATACAAAATAAGTGCGGTCACATATTTAAGTAGACGTTATATTATTCCCCTTACGGTTACGCCTCTACCAAAAGCATATCGGAGCGCTAATAAAGCGAAGGTATTTAATGACACTTGAAATAAAAGATCGCCCAGAAGGTCGATGCAGTTTATTTCTGACCGTGACTTTCCATCGGTTTCCTCGAGCACTTCACCAGAATAGGTCTGATAAATTCCTTTCATTGTATCGCAACATCCACCGTAGGGGAGCATTTTCAAGTGGCGTTTCATCATCATCGGTTTCCAATTAGTTGGAGTGCAGACACTGGCGTAGAATGATGACCGCTTTAGCAGACCAAATTACATTTCATTTTAAATGATATATTCGAACTTTGATAATTCAGAAATAAATCCTCTTCCAAGCTGTCTAAATTGAATGATTTGTCGAATGCTTTAAAAGGGATGGATATTTTGAGCTTATCAAAACATTCTAGTTTCTTTGTAATATTGCGTTATATATTTTAGTTGGAATTGCGGCTTTTGGCCGTGTGTGGCGAATTCATTCTACAATGACACGGCTTAACTCATAAGCCATAATTCCAAATCTGGCCGTGAAAATCTTATGATTATTAGTTCTTTGCATAAAATGTTGATGTTTTGATGGTTTTGCATTTGTGAGGTTTATGCAGCGGACGAAGAAGCCTTTCATTTACCAGTCGGTTAAAAGTCAAACATAAACATGACTGAAATCTTGAAAGAAAGAAAGAATCTGCAAGAAAGCATAACCTACAACAGACTCCTTTCTTCGAGCAATCGGACTTTCAGCATCTTAGAAGGTCACCGGGAATAATACATATAATGTATTCATCAAGTTACAGAAGGTAGAGCCGTCTTAAAATGAGGCAAATATTATAGTGCTTTAAATATATTTATGAAGGCAGTTCGTGATGTCCATATGATCCAGCTTGAGACCAGACATGAGATAATGATGATGATAATGTGTTTATATAATATTACGCTAATTTTAAGTATTCAACTGATATGTCATGCAAATACTGTGCTAAAAAAGAAAAAAAATTTGTTCAGTTAATACAAACTATTTATTATTTTGATATATTTTGTAACTTGTGCTCATAGTTGTAGGTAGATAATACTTAATGTTGTGATAATAAACCATGTTTTCTCCTGTATTATTTTTAAACAAAGTTTGACTTTGAACAATGAAATACCGAATAAACGAAATTTATTTTTCATAACCTTACTCTTTTGATGAATCGATAACGTACTTATTATTATTATATTAAAATAAGTTTCAACTTCTTAATTTTCATATTAATCTGCCGAGAGCTGTATCTTCTCATTTTCCACACATGATATAGCATGTATTCCTGAATTCAGTAACATTGAATCGTCACAAAGCCGGATATACGTGTTAGGTAAATCGACCACATAATAAGCCATTGACACACCATCGGTACTAACCGTAAGTAATTAACCGAGTATCTGACTCGACACTGGCTCTATAGTTGCGATACAAAGCCAGGGAGGTTTCATTACATCTCTCCTAATGCGACCGGATCAGTGCGAGGGTACAGAGGTCAGGCTTCGCGATCAAACCATACAAATGAGCGAACGCAATCAACTTCCATTCACACGAGCAGACAATTTAACCCATTAGGAATAAAACGTTTCAGCGAAACTACTCATAAAAAAAAAAACTCTTCAAAACGGCACGCATTTTAACAATTACTTAGTTAAACTCAGACACAGCCGTGTCGCTTATAAAATAAACGAAATGTTAGTATTTAAATAATATTTAAAAAAACATTTAAATCAGAGTTGTGTTATTAACATCATAGCTGTGATTAAAATAACTATTTTCAGTATTAAATGAATATTTATTTTTGACTTTCTTTTAATAAAAAATGCGTTGAGCACAATTAATTTGAATATGAACTTAAGAAAGCGTTAACTTAAACGTAAGTTTCGTTTTATAACACAGCTTATTCAGTTTTTCAGATGAATACTTTCAAAACGGGTATAAAAGTGCGTTTCAAAAACAAGTAAATAGCTAAAGATAAATAAACAGTGCTACAAATGATTCATATTATTCAAATTAAGTAAATATTGAATTGACGTCATTGAATGGCACAAGTCTCCCCCAGGAATATGTCGCCTTCCCAGCTGTTTCTAGCTAATCCTCCTATGGGCTCCTGTCAATCAATTGCGATTAAAGTTCAGCAAAAGCTCATAGCTTCGTCTGTCACATTTATGAAACATTGAGCATTCACAGGCCTTCTTCTGCATGTTATTTATGGGCACAAGTATAGTTATAAAAAGAAATATTGATCAGGGAAAGCTTCCTTGACAATTTATAGAGGGTTTGTAACTAAATTTTGTAGCAGAAAACCTGATTTGAACGTTTTGTTTACTCTTAATTACACAAGTAAAATAATGGACATTACGTCAAAAAAAATGTCTTTCGCCCGTTAGAAAATTTGCCTAGTTAGAAACTCTTTATAAACAAAAAAATATTAAGACTCCTTTTGATTCTTTTTTGTAGTATCAATCCGGTGGATTGGTTTGTAGCAACAGAATCTTGCATCTCGATCTCCATTCCTCTCGGTCCTCCGCAACCCTTTTCAGCTCAGCATAAGCGCTACAATTCATGTCCTCGAATACTTGCTGCAAATACTCCCATCTAGGGCGCCCTCTACAGTTTCTACTCTCAACCATCCCCTCCACCATCTCAAGAAATAAAATTAAATACTTGTTTTATGTTTTCCTCAAAAGGGTTGTTGACAATAAAATATAAAATTTTGATATTTTATTTTATGTTTAATAAAACAGAATTTATGTTTTTAAAATTTATTATTTTTTTCAATTGAATAATCATTTAAAATAACGATTTCTTTCCTGAATCAATATTAAACCAGCAACCATTATTTTTCCTTTTATCACCACAAATTGCCATCACTTATCTTTCCATTCATCGTTCTAGGATCTGCAGCTAAAGGTCTATTTGGAAAAAATCATAGTTCCCACTTTAAGAGCAAACTCCAAAAATACTAGAAAAAGTATATATGCTGCTAGGGAATCTCTGGTGGAGAAGATGAACATGTCTCTTGAAAGGGTTTCACGATGGGGCGACCTCAACCTCGTCAGTGTTTCAACATTTCAAAAACCCAATCATGTACTTTCTCCACCAAGAAGACTGCTATGGATCCTGTATCTTTCAACGGTTGTTCTCTTCCGAAAGCAAGCTCCATTAACATGCTTGGATTGTCAATATCGAATAATGTCAAATATTACAAGTCAATTAAGTGTAAAGCCGGTCTCGCTTCCAAAAAACTAGGTGTATTATATAGATCACGTCGGTATTTCAACGATTAACAACTTTTTCTTCTATATAAAGGACAAATCCGAACTATCCTTGAATACGGCAGTCACCTTTGGATTGGAGCCCCAAAATACCTTCTAAACTTAATTGACTCAGTTCAAAGAAGAGCATTTCAAAGAAAAATGTATAATTAAATACTGCGATTTTTTACAGTTAAACATGATTTGAATGAATGGTTTACATACGAGTAGATAAAATGAGAATAATGTATGCAAAAAGCAAACAGTTATAAATAAAAATGCATGAAATATTTACACACGTTAAAGGGTTAAAGGAAGTGAACCTTCGTGCATTTTACCTTAGCTACCCCGTAGTTATTTAAGGCACAAAAGAATAAATAAAGAGATACAGTCGCTAGCTTACAAAGTGACTGAAATTATTAAATAATAAAAAGAAAATTTACGTTATTTACACTTAAGAGCATATCCTATCTAAAAATATATAAAAATATTAATAAAGAAGTCAATAAAAGAGTCCAAAAAAAAAGATTTATGTTTTTTAAGAATTCAGATAAAAAAAAAACACTCAAAAGTCGCGTAGTAATAATATGAAACGGTTATGGATATCCATTAATCAGGTCTCACTATACATTTTCCATTAACAAAGGCAAACAGAAACCTGGCTGAAAAAAACGCTCGTCGTTCGTTTTCAGCACAGGAGACGCTATGCAGACTTTGCGTCAAGAAAAGTGGCACAAAGTTACAGGAGGAAAGTCCCACAAAGCCTGCTCCTTTCAGCTGCAAAGGGCGGAGCATCAACTTCGGAGGTGGCTGCACCGTACAAGCTTTAAACCCCTGTGCTTTTAAATTTGAACTTGGCATTTCAAGAAAATGCTACTTTTCGCGTACTCGTGAAAATTGGTAAAAATAAAATAACATACAAACAACTGCTAAATACTTGTGGCAAAAGTACAAAAATAACTTTATAGTTAACTTCATAATTCGACAGAATGTGACTGCGGCGTGGAGCAGACCCTGTCACACCTTCTGGAGTGTGCACTGTGCCCGAATAGCTGCACCCAGGAAGACCTGATGATGGCCAGAAGTAACGCCATCGACGTCGCCCACTCCTGGGCAGACAGGATCTGACCCTGCTGTTTCCGACAGGATTATATATAATTCGACAGAATTTTTATTACCCGTGTTTAACTACAAATAATTAAAATGCAACATAAACCAATAATTAAATAATATTTAATTTTAAAAGAAATATACTAATTATGTGACATGTCAAACTATAGAAAAATATCAATGAAAAATATTTATTTTTATTCAGTGAAGTGTAATTGATGAATTATTTTATTGAAAATTAAAATATATTTTACCAATGTTTCTACATGGCTAACACTGAAGATTTTTAATTCACTTGCTGGAACACCGCGGAAAGATTATGCGGCAATTTGACGAAGCTTTTATTAAAGACGAAACCGCAGTATTCCAGCATCCAGTTAATAAACAGTACACATCCCTGTATTTTAAAGTAAATGAGAAATATACTAATAATATTATAAACACCAACATTTTTTTTTCAGAAATAATATTTTTAAATAAAAAGGATGTTATTAAGCACCTTGGGTTGAGCTGATCCTTAGCTCCAAATGGTTAAGTCTTAGAGAACGTCAGTATAATAATGCAATCTCCTTAAATCCGATTCATAAAAAAAACACACACACAAAAAAAACCTTAGATACCACAGCAGGCGTATAATCCTCGGGCTACCTTGAAGGTCGTCTGGAAACATATAAGTTCTGAAGTGGACCTTCGGGTGTAGAAATGTATTAGGACGATAAGTGAACAATGGCAACTGAGAGAACTAAGTGGCGAAAATTTGGGGTGATAATATGTTCCTGATATGGAACGGATATGGAAAAAGAGTGGCAAACATAACAATTTTATTCCCTATGTTAAAAAAATACACAAAAATTAGAAACATATAATTTTTAATGACCTTTTATAATATTTTCACACTATTTAAGTTCGCAAACCTCCTCACGTTGCGCAAGGTGGGGCGTTAAATATAAAGCTTCTAATACTTTCAGCACATACGGTTTGCTGAAAATTTTATTAAGACGCCACGGAAGTTGCGACCGGGTCGTTTAAATTTCACGGTTCAAGCTCGACGGTTCAGCCACTTTGGGAACAAAGTCCGCCCTCGGCTCGGACCAGGAACTTCAGAAGCCGGAGGTGGCATTACCCTGAAAGCCTCGAGATGGCCGATAGGTCACGGCGGCCGGAAGACAAACACCAAGTCGGCGACGCTCTCTCGGAGGCGCAAGACCGCGGAACCATCTCTTTGCGTCTTCGAATCGCCCGTGTTTAAGTTTCCAATGAGAGCTTTTCATTTTTAGTTCCCGGATGACTTTTATTTTTCTTGCTCAATTTCATTTCATGATTTTTTTTATACGAATTATTTTTCAATATTATTTTAATCACAACATTTTTTTGGGCCAATGTAATGAAATAATGACACTTAAAACGTGGTAAGTTAAAAAATATAATTTCTACAATTTTATCCAATGATGATTCTTGGTGAGATTCTATAATCACAGACTGTGATTATCATAATACTTTTATTTAATATTCCATGATTTTTCACAACAAAAGAAGGAATAATTAACTAGATAACTTTTTAAATTAAAATTTTATTGTTAATTTACATATATGCGATAAGTAATTTTTTTTATCGACGTTAAATAAAATTGAAAATCAAAATAATATAAATCAAGTAAGTGTATTTCAATATATAAATTAATTAGAAAGAAAAAAAACTTACAACACATTTTCATTATTTTTCATATACATATGTTGTTCTATTGATAAAGTTTTTTGTTCAGATTTATGAATATTTTTGATGCGTCTCATACAAGCATTTAATTTTATGTTACATTTAAGCATTTTTCATGAACTGAAATATTCTAATCTCATCTGGATTTTGGTTCGGTTAGTAAATAAATATTAAGTACATAGTTAGAATTTATCCGTGAAAAGGACTAGAAATAGAAAATGGATATTTTTGATTTCATGGCACAAAGTCAAAGCTTTTATCCAATAAAAGATAAGGGTTAAGTAGGCACTTCCTACGAATAAATAACGTTATAGTCTCTAATAGAATAACCTTTCTAAATAATGAATATGTTTGTAAATCTATTATTACAATATATTATTAGACATAAAATTTAAATGGTGTTGAAGTCATATAATAAGAAAAAAAAGGTGATACTCCCAATTCACTCATATTTAGTAAATTAAATTTATCTTTACGTAAAAAGTTATAATAAGTAAAAGGTGTTTTGAAGACCAATTACTTTTTTGACGTCAGCAAGTGATTATAATGCAAAACAATAACGAAAAGAATGAACAATTTATAAAGCAAACAATATTATACAATATTTTTTGATGAATATATAATATATTTTTCTTATGTAAAATTACGAAGAGCAACGAAGGAAAATTGAGGAGTAAAAATTTAATTAAAAATAAATTTTTAATTAACAAATTCATTCAAACAACGCAGTCAGAGCTGCGGAAAACATGGTTAGAAACTTTTGCACCAGGTTGAAGAAAGTTTTGACTTTATTACGTACATATGGTATGCGCTCCAGGTCACTGCTCAGGTAGGCTAGTAGTGAAATACATATATATAGTATCGGCAGTTTATGGGTTTCAGCTGGGGATGAAAATTTACGCAAAAAATCTGAGCATTATTTTTGACCTACAAATTCGGAATTAACTTCTATTATTTAATAAGATAGCAAAGAATTTGATGTTCTGCGTTAAAAAAAACAGTTATATAAATAAATATGATGCATATCTCTTTAGGTAAATAAGATAGATTTAGACTCTAGAGGTTAAACGCTCGGCTTACATTTGAGAAGTTCGATTTCCGACTAACTCTATAATGAATCAGATTTTTTTGATCAATTTAAATATTAAGATGTTATCTTAATTCAGATTTAGTATATAGCAATAAAAAAATGTGGTAATTGGGAAATAAAAAATTAATCTAATTCAAATTTATTCGCTATACATTAATTCTGCAGTGATATTTAACAGTTAGGATTTAATTTGCACTGCGAAACGGGCGCCACAAGTTGAAATTTCATTGTACAATCTAAATAACTAAAATTTGAGAGGAATTCGAGCATGAACTAGCAGTCTAGTTAAAACTAAGCAGCCGAAATAACAAACTGTTTGTTGGTCGTAAAACTGCGAGAGACTCAATTCGAATTGTATTAACCTAAACTCGGCCAGGAGTAACGCTGGAGAGTTTCGAAGTAAAACAATGTAACATGGAGGTTAGTATGAGATGGGTCACCTCAACCGTTAAATAAAAGTAAAGAAATTAAAATTAATGCTAGATTAAATTATTTACATTACTATCATTCACTTAGAGATCAATTTTAAACATTAAATGTATTTTTGAACATGGATCAAAGATGACAAATTGTTAAGTAACATCACAGAAATGAGAGAATGTTTGAAAATTATAATTTTTTTGGATGTCAAGCATATATATAAATGCATATGTACGCCACACATTCCCGACGGTCTAATCAGTCAGCCCTTATCCTCTTCTAAAGTCATCTATCTCTGCACTCGGGCACTCGAGTATATTATTATATGCATAGTTACTGACGACTTTTATGTCTCAATTCCAGGTGTTTGATAAAAATGCTTTATTAACTGATAATTTTTAACACCGAGAAACAATATAAAGAAAATGTTTTCAGTGATGTCAATACCACAATATTCTTGTGGATGTCTGTATGATTAATGGATCATTAAATTTAGAAATAAACATCATTACAATAACGGAAAGGTTGTTTATTAATAATGAGTAATATTATTATGTTAAACCTTCACATTTACTTGAAACTAACTAACAGTTATAATCATAAATATTATCACTAGAATTCTCCAAATTCTCATCCAAATTTCGTATTATATAAAACAGCGGATTGTTAGAAACAAAATTAAGTGGTGTCAGACCATCAAAAGTATTCCACGATTGTCTAAAGAAAATGCATTTTTCGGGAACAAAGACTCCGTTAAGCGAATGTGTTCAAATTGTTTAGTTTCTTTTTCCGTTGGAATCAGTTTTCTCAATAAAAAGAACCGAGACGACATGCATTTTAAAAGGGAAATTATTTCGGTCTTCAGGAGCAGAGGGATGGGAAAATCAGCTTAATGTTGCTGAAAATTATAAGTAGTTTGGTTTTACAATTTAAGCTGTATAACTTTTTTCGATTTAAAAAACCAAAAGTGAAATCAATTTATTCTTACTGTGAGTACACAATGTAATTTTTTTAATGAAAATATATTTTCATCTCAAAACGAGGTTAAATTGAATGTCTTTTTTTCAAATTTAAATACATGTCATTTATAAGACTTAAAGTTATAAATAAATGTCAGCTGTGGATTATATTACTTGCCATTTTTTGAGAATGGCTAATCGTTGTATGAAATATTTAACCGCGAACGTCATAACATTAAATTCCGCGGTACTCATAGAATGACTTTCGTGTAAGACGATTTAATAGGCTATGTCAGGCATTTTACTTAAGAATTTCCATCTTATCAATAATTTTAATTTTACACCAACCGGGGATATTTATAGGTCAAATATTGTGAATTAAAGAAAGCTCATTCTTTCATTGAAATCAATTATATTTTAATCGGGCATTAAACCTGGGACCACTGACCGTTTTACGTTTCATATTATCTTAAAATAAAATTAAAAGGATAGTTTCATGCAATAAGATAGCTTTTTATAATTATATTTATTTTAATTTAATTTTGTATATAATTTAATCTATGAACGAAACGATGTTTATGTAAAAGGAAATAAGTACTCACATTTATGTGTAAGTGCTGTGAAAGGTTCTTAAAAGTAATCACGGAACATTTACGCAGCCCTTGGTTACCTCATCTTATTTACTTTTAAAAGAAATCGCAAGCAACATTTACATGTCAAAGGTTCTCAACAGTGTACGGGGATATTTAAGTAACGGCGGTACAGGGTGTTTGAAAACAAACCCACCCCTTCCACGGGCGCTTTGAATATTTCGATTAGACGCTAAATCAAATAGACATCCAATTATCCGCAGCCCCGACCCAAATGGGAATTAATTACTTAGGCATCACTTGGCACCGCTGCTTTTATCACCTGAGGGTAGCGCCTGGGGTGGGTCAGGGTTTCTTGGAGAAAAAGGCGTATCCGGTACCGGTATAAGGAAAGTAATATCACGGATCTATGCGTACACGAGGCTAACATCATTTGCATAATGCGGTTTATCGAATTTTCATGAAATATTACATAGTTTTCTACAACATATTTTGACGCAAATAAATTGAATATTTTTACTTTCGCATGCAAATTAGCCGAGACCAGTAGGTTTTATGACGATTAGTCAGGAAAAGTGGATGCTAGTAAGAGTATTGATATAATGTTTTTTATTACCATTACAAAAGCGTTTTTTTTGCCTCTCTAAGTACAAAGTTGGATCTTGAGTTTGCCTCTTCTTTACGGCAACGAATTTCAGGCCGTTGGTGCTGCGAAACTGAAAGCATGATTGTCAAAGACCGTGCTAGGGCTGCGTGCATGAAACATGTGTTACGTTTGTATATCTATATTAATATATGTTTCTTTGAGATAAACAGGTTGAATGAAAGAGAAAACAGATACTGGAAAAGCATTGCAAAGCTTGCTGTTGGCATTTGAGAAAGAATTTTCGAGTTGGAGCCAGTTCTTGGTCTACATACCTAATCTCGAAGGATTGTAATGAATATTTTTTTAAAAATAATGAAAAGAAAACATTTTTTACGAGTACATGTGAAAAACTGAGATTAATTTGTTATCATATACAATTAATTCGTTAATCAATAGTTAATTGAGTTCATTGAACTGTGCGTATTATAACAAAGGATTCCTAAAGTCTGATCCCCAATCGGCAATACAAAGTCACTTGAATTCTAATATATATCACTCATTTAGGTATCTATATAAAAATAAGTAAAAAAATATTTTTCTGAGCCATTTCATGCTCATATCATCAATATGCATTATACTAAGCGGGTTGCGAATCGTAATCAACGATTTTACTTTGAGCAGAATTCTTTCACTCCTATAAAACTGTAATTTTATTCCAAGAATCTACGCCGATGGTATAAATTTGGCCGCTTGAGCGGGCCGGTTGCATCTTGCGAGGGTCTGGAGATCGCCGGGGCCGGTTCAGTGAAAAAAGGCAATTTATTTCCGGGCGCTCCCTCCCGCGCTTACAAATTCGCCTTTAGCTTCAGGATCCCGCCTCGCCCAGTGGAAGAGTATCAGGCGAATTTAATTTTGCATGTAAGTGAAAAGCGCTCCCGACATTTCGGTCGACTAATGATGTTGATCTCGCAATCTAACGGAAACTTTCAAATACTATCCACGAGGTGAAGTCATACAAAAAAAACATTGTACAAACATACGAATGGAAAATTTACGTATTGATCGACAAGAGTAAACGATTTTATATTAATTGAGAGCGTGTTTAAGAGGAAAAGGGTTATTTTCGTGTGGCTTTGACAGCATGTTGATATTGAGCAAGAATTAATACTTATGAACTTCCTTTGAAATATGAAAATTTTAATTAATTTTTCAATTGCTTTTTTGTGATCTTAAAACTATAATATCTCCTCCATACACGAAAAGAAAGATGAGTAACAAAAAAGTAATGATGTAATTTAAATTTGAACAGCAATTCTAAGAGAACATTCAATTTTACGAACTTTTAAAATTGACAATTTGGGAAACGTAAGTAATTTTCAGTTAAAATGATTAAAAGTTTACGAAATTTGAGTTTTAAATTTAACATTCTTAAGAGCCCACCAGGCGTTTAACCAATGCGTCCTCCCTGTTTTAACTTATGGCGCAGAGACGTGGAATCTGACAGCAAGTCTCACCCATAAAATAAAAAGTCACCCAGCGTGCTATTTATGATCCATGCTCGGAGTGTCGCTAAAAGATAGAATCCGAAACGAAATTACGCAGAAAACTAAAATAGTGGATGTTTACCCAACGAATAGGCACACTCAAGTGGCAATGGGCAGGTCATATCTGTCGAAGAGACGACGGTCGATGGGGAAGAAAAGTATTGGAATGGCGCCCAACTGGCAAACGAAGCATTGGCCGACCCCCTGCAAGATGGACTGACGATATAAGAAGAATAGCGGGTATGACCTGGATGCGGGAGGCGAAGGATCGAAGAGGATGGAGACTCATGCGGGAGGCCTACGTTCAACAGTGGACTGACACAGGCTGATGATGATGAAGAGCCCACCAGGAGACAAAACATTAAAAGCCTATTTTTAGTTTTTTTTTTAAATATTGTTGCTTCTTTATAGGGATTTTACAAAAGGAGCAAATTTCATTTTTACAATTTATGAAAGATTGATTTTATAATTTTCAGATTTTAAAATTGAAATGTTTAACACTACTGATCAAATTAGTAAGGGAAAGCAATGATTTTTGATTACGAAGGCATTGAGTCGGAAGTAGTAAAGCATAATGTCTAATACACCTGGATGATAGCAGCAATACCAATACCTATTGGGTATAATTGTTTCTTACTCCATGTTTTGAAGAGATTAATAGGCCGGCAAGGCCTTAATTTAATTGAGGCCTACCGGCTATTTCTAAAGTAAAAGTTTAGTTATATCAGCGCTATTGTAATTACTTGAGTTATAAATTCATTCACAAGAATTATTTATTCAAAAGTGATGAAATACTTTAAAAACAACTAAATATTATAGTGAACTACCGGTGTATTATAATCGATAATAAAGATTTAATAGTGTCGTAAAATAATTTAAGCATTTAATAATATTTCTTAAACTAAAAAAGTATGATGCAAGTATTTAACTGTGACTTAAGGTTAAAAATAGGCGTTGTAATATTAGGGAAACTGAAGATATAGGATACGTTAATATTTTGAAATAATATATATTTAACGTTACATATTCAATTTTTGGAAGCCGAAAAAGTCGTTAAGTTTACAGACTTATTCCACTTTAATGGTAAGTGTTGGTTAAATGCAAGTAATGTGATGCAACTGCAGCGCTTATACGAACGCTAGAAAATATTCATCAAAAGTAAAAGTAAAATCATTATTAAAGGAAAATAAATTTCAATACACATTCATAAAAAATAGCAAATATATGTGTCTCGTAATATTATTTAGATAATAAAACATCATCTTAACTAAAAATAACATAGTATGAATTGGTAAATAAAAAACATAAAATTATGTTTTGGTGTTACGTTAATAAATGTTGGTACTGGAGTATGTCACGTAAAGTTAATACCCTAGTTGGAAGCAAATCGGGGTGATTTTTCCGTTTCAAAGCGCAGATGAGAGTTTCAGATAGTTCAATTCGTAGGGAGACAAATGAGGGACTGAAAGCTGTGAGGTCGTGACGCTGGGAGCTCGGCTTCAGTGGACTGCACGGTCTACCACGTAATATGAGCTTTTTCTAAGATTTTGTGACATAAAAGCTCGCAACTGTGTGGATTTTCATGTTATATAACGTGTAAGCTATACCAATTGAAGGCTTTTAGAAAGACGGAAACACATTATAAAATAAAATAAGGTTATTTCAATATTATTCAAAAAAATGGACGACGAAGTATTTAAAGCATTACTTATTTATTATTAGATATTAATGATAAGCATACTTTATGAAGAAAAAAATGCTTTTTAGCGTTGGGTAATTTGGAATGCAAAATCTATTTCATTTTATTATTCTAATAAGGAGATGTTCTTTTATTTATTTGACCCTAGTAAAGTATTTTTAAAAAGTATAACAAAATTACCATTTCATCACACATTTGTAAATAAAAAGTACATTTATTTAAAAATATTCAAAACTAATAAAATAAGAAAACTCATTATTTACATATACGTTTAAAAACTGTGTATTTATTGTAAAACGTATAATTTTCATTGTAAGTCATTTTTATCCTCATCTCTTTCTTTTCGCAATCTTTCTGAGTTTTTCTTCAGTTTTTATAACATTTTATTAAAAGGATATACAATGCAATGCTTAATAAACCAACTACCTTTAATACACTTGCCTAAAATATTGACGTAGTGTATTAAATTCAAAAATATATAAAGTACAATGTAGTTATTGAACAACTACTAATTTTGATACGCTGAAAAATTTGACAAAGCGAGCGACCGAAATTATTAATTAAATTTTTCTTTGAAGCGAAACAAACGACTTATTAATATTAAGGACGCCTATAAAATCTCTTCAAAATGTACCACCTACCTCCAAGTGCCGAAAGCGAAATTGCTAAGTATTTAAATAATATATTTTGTGCACACACACACAAATACCGAGATAAGAAAGCTCGGATTAATTTCAAAGCTTTCCCGCTTACGAGTTACAGCGTGGCCTGGAATTGTTCCTTAAAGGTAGATTAAAATATTTTAATTTAGCATGAAATATGGCCTATTTATATCATTCCTATATAACCGAGCACCTACGAGGCATCCACTTTTACCATTTTGAGTAATTTGAATGAACATTATACGAATGTATCTTCAAAGCACCATATCTTACGATTTAATTTGGAAATAATATCGTTTGAGAAATCATTTAAAAATTTAAATGACATTTAGTTTTAAGGTTCAAGTTTATTATAAATATACTAAGTAATATTTTATAGATATATTACTAATTATAAAAAATAATAAATATAATATAATCGGTGAAGATCCGCGAAAAAGAGCTGACATGGAACCAGGCGAAAACCATATCCAGGGGAGTGGGTACCGAAATGATGTAACAAAATTATAAACATTATAATGCCATCTGTCAAGATGAAACAATGTACAAAATTCAGAAACAAAAGATTCTTCCAGAGAGACCTCAAAAAATATGGCGAGATAGCTAGACCAACAATAGGCTCATAGTGCATTCATACAGAAAGCAGAAAAGTAGCACAAAAATAAAAATAAGGTAATAAAATAAGTGTTTGAAAGACACTTCAAGGTCTAATAGTTAATTAAATCTATGTCGAAGAAAAACAAGAAAAATCCTTTTAAGACGAGAAAATTCAGTCATCAATTATAATATATATTATAAGTCTACACAAAATATTGACAACACCAATATTGATACAATACTGCAGTTTTGAGATATGTTTGATAAAACTATTCTGTTAAAAAATATGAAGTAAATATTCATTTATAATAAGCTACTTTGCCCTAAGAAATTAACTGTATAATTAGCAAGCACGTGACTAAAAATAATATTATCTGGAAAAAAAATCCACTTCCGCTTGCTTCGTATTAAATGACGTCCATATCTCCATGAAATTCAATTTAAAACGGCTATCAGGCAGATGCCGCTCCGGTCGAACGGCCATTTATCATTGTGCGAATTAATTAAAAATCTATTTTAGTCCGGGCCAAAGACTCGCACTTCACTTATAAAAACGTTTGATTTTTACGGGCTCTAGAGCTGCATCTGCAGGCACGAAGTACCCCAAAAGAAAATATATAAGTCCGCAAATTCCGATTCACCCTCTTAATGAACAGTTCCCGTTCAAATAAAAGGCGTATTTATTTTATTCAATGTCAGACATATTATCTCTAGGCAAGAGAAGGGGAAATAGATTAACGTTGTTTTCTTACCCCCTGTATCGATTAAAATTATAATCACTTATTTCAGCATGACGTAGAATAACATGAAAAGTAATTATCTGAAGGAATGATTTATTTGAAAAATAAATAAATCTCAAGGCAACTTTCACCGACGGTGAGTACTATTACAGAGATAGTCACTTTTGTGTGATTGCAGAGACATCTATACCATATCACATATAAGATCCTAACCCATGTGCCCATTAACCATTTCTCCCAGGACTTGTAAGGCAATAGACGGGCCATCGATGTTTCCAGATATTAAGATAAATCAAATTGACATCACTGACACGAAGAAAAGGGATTCGAAAAAATGTATATACTTTATACCTGTATATCAAAAACTTATATAAAATATAAATGCTTTTTGGAACGTAGAATTTCCATATTCGAGTCGTATGTGAAACTGAAATTACGTATTATACGATGAAACAAAACATCAAATGACACCAAAAAAATAAAAATAATTGAAAATATATAACATCAACTATATAAATACATTTACGAAGTTAAATAAAGGGTAAACGTTGTTCGTGTGTTTTTATTGTTAATTCAAAGATAAATGCGGAAGAGTAAGTAATTAGAAGAGCAGTAAGATTTAATAAGGATAATTAGTGTAATTATCTCCACTATCTATTTATGTACGATTATACATTTTATCAGTTCGTAAATTTATATGAATCGATTAAAGAGATTAATTTGGTAGCTTAGCAAATTCGGTTGTATCGGGATAATTAAGGTGAGCAGGAAAACCAGTGGGGAGAGGAGGCAGGGAAGTCAAACTCAACCATGACCGACGAGTCAACTATTAGTTTTTACAAGTGAAAAACTAAAGAGGCTCACATTGAAAAGGAAACCGCGATATTCACGTGTGCGAATAAACAGTCTGCAACGGGGTTTATTTGAAAACAAAGTTAAAATCAACAACTGATTCTTATACGAATTCATAGAAAATATTATCTTATATGAAATTTCTCTTATTATTTAATCGGAAAATATTAAGCGGTGAATATGGGCATTTGAATAAAAAGTACATAATAAAACGGTAGTAATTTGTATTAGACAATGTAGATTTTCAAATATACCAAGTTAAACTTCAACTCGTTTAGATATGTGTATTATTTTTAAATTGAAGGATTCAGATCAAATTTCAAAGCTTCGCAAGTTTCTAAGCTGCACGAAAAAGCTCTTACGGTAAAAGAAATCACTGGCTTTGGTACGAGGCTATAGTAAGGGTTTATTTAGCTGGTTTAGCAGACCGCAAGCCGCAAGCCGCCCACGGGCCGTTTACTTGAAGCCCTGCATTTCGAATCTCTCGCATAGAAGGATTAATAAAGTAGGCTAAGTGTTTAACTACTTAGTGTTGCTATCAGACGATCATAAACGTCCTGGCCGTGACTAACAAAGGACACTAAAAAAGTTTCCCGCGCAGATGGCCGCGCAGGAATATCGCCGCGGAAAAACTTTTTATAGCGTTTATGGGAGTTTAACAGTACAGATTATAAAAAGTTTCACTTTTATTTATAACGGCCTTATCTGACTGAAAGATTAACGGAAAACTGTTTATAACTCGGTAATGTTAAGGTTAATTGCCAGTATAATGACATCATATTTTTAAAACTTTTTTCAGCCCGTGAACATCGTATGCCTTTTTCTCGTAATGGCCCATATGAAACATTGTTTTCTGATTACTTTTCCGATTTCCCATAGTAAAGTAGTTTAAATAATATTACAAAATAATATTTAATGAATCGCATTAACTTAATATTACAAAACAAAAAACTATTTTCAAAAATAAATGTACTATAAAGATGATTTATGAAAAATATATACAACTTATTTATATTTAAATAAAAAGATGGCATTGTATTGCTCATATGTCGGCTCATGATATCGTAGGAACAAATAAATTGTTTTCATGTTTTTTTTATGTAATATTATGTTTAACTTATTTCATTTACTCTCCTGTATTTGTGCGCTCTAGGCAAAATAATATTTTCCTGCAGGAAACGCGTGGGCTCCTTATAATTAAAAACAATAATATAATTTAATAAATGAACTGATTTTATATAACAAAAAAATATGCGTGATTATATATAGCTTTCAATAAATCATTTAAGTACATTATATCGCTTGAATCAAAATTAACTTCACCTTAATTGAGTGATGTGGTAATGGTAGAGCAGTGCGATTAGACAAATGTTTGCATGAAAGCTTCCGACGAGCTTTTCGTGTACCGCCTCGAGCGACGTACGAAATAGGCATTACGGCCCCAACTCTTGCGAGCAGTTAGCCGAGGTACAAGGCACTCCTCTTATGAAGCGGTGATATACCAACCGCTGGGGACACGTGGAACGACACCGCGATGAACACGTGGCTTGTTGCGGAGTATTAGCGGTGAACTATGGAGGGTGGAGCAATCGACCACCATCCAGGTGCACATAAGTCCAATTAGGGTATAATTAACAGACATTTGTGAATTTTAAATATTATTTTTATATAAACACATACAGAATATATATATTCAATAGTTTACCATTTTAAGTATGGCTAAGTGGTATATACGAGTGTTGGTCCGCGTTATTAGACTACAGCCCGGCATTGACGTACCTTCCATTTTTACGGGCATTCGCCATGAGTCTATCACAATTATTGAATTTTATAATATTATTGGCATTTTACGGGTGAGAAATCAATATCACAAAAGCCATGAGTATCTGTAGAGCGTATAAATTGATTCAAAATAATATTAATTACTAATGGCAACTATTTTTTTTTTTTTTTTTTTTTTTAATTCAGTAAATATTTAAGAAGTATAAGTAATAAATTGGCAGTAGAAAATCATAATAGGCAATACAAAAATAGTAAACTGGCAGTAAATAATGAATAGGAAATAATAATAGGTAAGGTTAGGCTTACAATTTATGTACCAATTATTCAATCATTTTACATTAATTTTATAAACAGTATTAAGAATATTACTGAAATTTAAATTTTATGACTGACCACATTTGTACTGACAGTGAACACTGTAAATTCATTTTATCTACTGCTAGTTTATTTAATTTAATGCCAATATGTTCAATTTGCTACCGAAACCATGAATCAGTTAATGAACAAATATAAATACAAAAATGACAATTCATACCCATCATATTTTACTTTTTTTTTGTTTTTTTTCGAAAGATTGTTCCTGTTCTATAATATTAAATAAAATAATATATACAATTATTTAACAATTTTTTTTAATGATATGTTTCGGCAAAACTCGATAATTGCTACATAACGTAGCAAAAAAATGTCCTTAAATATGTATACTTTTATTAGTATTTTACTGAAACAATCCCAATTTAGGTTTCAATTTTTTTAAAATACAGGAATTAGCGGTGTTAAGGGAAAGTACCGTGAGAGAAAGTACCGATAGAGCCATGTTTGAGGATAGTAGTAGTAGAAGATAGTTTATGCTGTACTTCGAAAAAATATTAAAGTAAATATACCTGTACAGTTGCAAGGTATGCATACTGAATTATCAGTTCTCCCCTTATCGCACCTGCAAGCTGCGAATGACATAAATACTTATTTGGGTAGTGGTATTCGGTTTCTCCTTGTTTCTCCTTGGTCCTAGTCGCACAGAGCCTTGCCATTCCCTCCGATGCTAATTCTCCTACAATGCACCGGGGGGCAGTTATAAGGGGGCGCCGTAAATCTTAGTGGCACCGCCCGGGATAACTAAGTTGTTTTCCACACGTAAAAAGTAAAGGTGCAGGTATATGAGAAGGTGCGCCACTCGGCGAAAATGCAAGGTAAAGGATTTAAATGCAGGTACTCGCAGTAGTTTTATATTAAAGTTTTGATGGTGGCGCATTTTTGATGAATTTAATTTTGTTATTTAATTAAGAATAATATATATTGCATAACAAGACAAGATGCGATGACACATTTTTATTTTATTTATATAGATTGCATTGAATTAATTAATTAACATTATTTGATATAAGGAATCAATTATCATAAAAAATGCAACTTAATTCAAATATTAATATTGTTGTTTTATTCAAGGTCTAATTGATGTGTAAATATTAACTGTAAGATAATGCATTCTGTCATCAATTGTGCTTATGTAGTAAATTAAACATCTTCTACTTTTTCGAGGTTTACGCAGTCGTACAACAGTAAAATGGTTAGTATGAATAAGTATGAAAATAGTCCTTTTTATGTGTTTTGATATATGTGTAATAATCCTACGATATTGGTACTCAAAAAATAAAAGTCATTCTGCTACCGTGCCCTCAACGATTACTCTCTTTGGTACGCCGTTAAAACTTGTGGATAAATTTAAGTATGTGAGCCACTGGGTTACAGAGGATCTTAGTGATAGCGCTGATATTGAGAGGGAGCGGAGGGCGCTGTCGGTTCGATGCAATATGTTGCCTTCTGTCAATCTTTCTACACGTGCGGCTTGTGGGCTGGCTATACTCAGAAGGTTTACAGTGTACTCTGGGTCCAGTATAACAATGCCTTCCGAATGTTGTTGGGTCTGCTGCAATACTGCAGTGCCTCAGGCATGTTGACGGAGGAGCGAGTGGATGGCTTCCATGCCATAATAAGGAAGCGTTGGGCTTCTCGGGCGCGCGTTCGTGGCGGTCCCAATGCAATGGTCGCTGTGTGGGCGGATAGGTGGGAATCACGGTTGGAGGGGCACTGGATGCGCCTTCACGTGGCCATCCAGCGGGGATCTGGTGCACCACTCACTGAGTAGTAGTTGTTAAAATTGTTAAATGATATTTATTACCTTGTATTTTCTTTTTATATGTATGAAATTCTAATTTTTATGGCTCTGGTGGCTGAATAAATTAAATTATTATTATATAAGCAAAAAAAATACTTTTATTATACAGATAGATAATTCTTACCTTTATAAAAATATGTATGTCAACTTCGTTCGTTTACATACTCTTACGTTACGAGAATGTTTATACAGGCGAAGAACTGAAGAACCTATAATTGTAAGCAAAACCATGGTCTTGCAGAATGTGCATAATCATTGTTTAACATGTATATTCAAATAAGGTAAGAAGTATCATGTATTAAATATTTGAAATTAAACTCAAAGTGAATGCTTAAAATAAAAATAAGGAAATATTTTTAATTAATTTCGCGATTTTATCTTTCATAATATGTATAAATTAATTGAGTACTATCACAATAAAACGTACAAAATAAACAGTTGATAATTTATGACTATAATATCTTTTGTATCCATTGATTACTTTTACAAAATTATAACAGCTCTCCCACCCTTTATAACCGGAAGTTCTGAAAGCTCAGAGGGGCAGCTCGTAATTGAAGATCGTATAAGGTGCCCCATAAAATTGGGGCGTAATTGCACATTTCGCAAGGTGTCCTGGCCCGACAGGAGCCCTAATGCAGGACCAGGCGGGGTCTAGACCCCAATAGTAAATGCAGGGGTGGATTTAGTAAGCTTATAGTTCCCTTAACGTATTGATCATAATCATTCCATATACACACTATCATAATCAGCAAATAGTTTATTACCTGATCACTGTGCCACCTATGAAAAATTACATTTCATTCATTATACATATTATTTTATAGACTCGATCACATGGTAAAATTGGATCAGTGGCCAACGTTGAGTGTAATGAACAGGAGATATGTATGCCATCTGCATTTATGCACGATTATTTGATGAAAAATAATGTTTTAAAGATTTTGTTTGGATTTGTATGCGACTATTTTATCTGGGTATGTATATCAGTAAATTGTATTTAATTACTGTCTTTATGTGAGCACATACAAGAGAATACCGACAGACGGTGATAGTAATTCTGAAGTCTCATCTGCGGAATTCTATGACGCTTACCATGATGCATATGGTGGAATGTTAAGTTTACTATGAATGGGTGATCTTGACGAGACGACTTTCTTCTACAATCAATTTTATTTAACTGGCATTTTACGGGTGATGGATCAATTCACACCAACCAGTGGTATTTTAGAGTTCAGAAATCGATTAAATTTCTATTTTTAATCTCCTTCGGGGATTGGACCCACGACCTATTTCTTGCAAAGAAAACGCTTTAAACATTAAGCTTTACCCGCCGGCTTACATGGTATGAGCAATAAAACACAAAGTTGTGAAGCTATAGTTAAATGATGAACTCTCTGCATAACAAGTGGGTAGCTATCTATTATGTCAATATATTTAGTAGTGTACGGATCAAAAATACAATTGATGTTTATAGAGGTTTCGCACCGTGCGAGTTTCCTACTCTCGGTATGTTGAGTGTTAAAAGATTATTCGATATTTATCTTCTAATGGTTATACTCACTTTTTAATGTTTTTTTTTATAGATATGTACATCGAGAGAGAGAGATCGAGATGCAAGATTCTGTTGCTGCAAACCAATCCACCGGATTGATACTACGAAGAAAGATGTACATATAAATTTTCAGTGTAAATAATTTCTGTCTTTCTTCGTAGTATCAATCCGGTGGATTGGTTTGCAGCAACAGAATCTTGCATCTCGATCTCCATTCCTCTCGGTCCTCCGCAACCCTTTTCAGCTCAGCATAAGCGCTACAGTTCATGTCCTCGAATACTTGCGGCAAATACTCCTGTCTAGGGCGCCCTCTACAGTTTCTACCCTCAACCATCCCCTCCAAGCCCCCTAAAAGTACTGGAGGACTCTGCGAAATGCCTTAAGGTCACAGGTTCGATGAAAGAAAAATCCTGATCTATCTCCTTCTCGTGGTGGGGGGTGAGCGACATCAGTCGGCTAATATAGACAGGGACCGAATGTTGGCCGGAATAAGCTAACACCCAGCTAACCTCATCAGGTCAAGCTGGTTAGGGCACTCTATTGTCCTGGAGGTAGTAAATGCCCTCCTAAGGCGGATGAACCTTTATGGTCAACGGCATTAGGATGTGGAAATAAAGGGGAAAATACCACATTAAAGGTCTTAAAGACATCCCACGTATCAGGAAAAAAGTGAATTTCTGTATATATATATATAAACACTCGTAATTTCATCACTAATGTTGTCATTTTACTAATCTATCTGTATATAAAAAAAAATATGTTGTAAATAAACTTTTAAATAAGGAATAAAGATAAAAATAAAATATTATGCATTGAAAATGAGCGTTTTGTACCGAGACTCATAATTCCGAAAACCGTTTTTTCAAGGAATTATTTTATATTACTTCCACAGAAAGACAACAGCAGCTGAAGCGCATAGAATATTACATAGAAACATACGGCAATATATTTTTAATATTAGTTTTAAAAAGTCGTTATAGTATCATTCTCTGGGTATTATCATTTACT
Organism: Glossosoma conforme; assembly: GCA_022606575.1. NCBI lineage: Eukaryota > Metazoa > Arthropoda > Insecta > Trichoptera > Glossosomatidae > Glossosoma > Glossosoma conforme. The sequence continues at coordinate 12,677,409 of JAGTXR010000013.1, forward strand.
TTCACTAGTAATTAAGAACAACACTTGCGCCGCAGGTGAAAAATTATTTCTCTGATATTTCCTGAGTAACAAAAGGGGAGTGTGGGGTACTGGCTGTGCATCAAAGGCCCTCCCAGAACACCCTAATGCCCCAGGCTCCCGATGCAGCCGGGCGCCTAAGAGCAATCCAATGTTATGTTAAAACTTACCCCAGATTAATGTGCCCACTTTGCCCTCACGTAATGGCTTGTGAGAGGAATAGTACAACCTAACACGTTTATATATAAAGGTAAAAAATATAACCAATTTACGTCCATTATAAATTAATTAGGCAATGACACAATACAACCACTATTGAGTCAATAAAATTCGTCGAAATAACTGAAAATTATCAAAGATGTTTCATCATGAAACTATCGTTAGCCGAAACTGCAGTCTCCTAAACAGAGGTCATACTCAACGTGATCCATGTAAAAACAAGGATAATACTGTCAATTTACGGTGAAACTGCATACTTTTAATACAGTTAGCTAATATTTTTTTATTGAAATATATTCAAATGAAAAATTATGGCATACGCTTACAACGATTTCTTTAACATTAGTTTGAACCAGACAAAAGTAACAAATAATACATTACTTTTGTACTGAAATATGTAATTGATTCACTTAGGCAAATATTATATTTCATAGGATACATTATTTCCACTCACGTATTTGAATGTGCTCGTTTTTTTCCATTCATTTTGAATCATCCCACATATCTGAATCATTTCCTGAAACGCTTTATTTCCCATAGCGATCCAATCTCGCTAATCTCCCGCTGCTGGGCTCCTTTGGCATGATCTTTATTACGCGGAATAATCTAATAAACGTGCTCCAGATTCGCAGAAACTTACATAAAAAAATGTGTTTCATATTTTTCAAACTCGGGATATAACCGTAACAAATCCTCTTTCATCGCTTCCAAACTGTGAATTTTTTCTCAAGTTATTAAATCGCTCTCCCGGAGGCAAGCTGTTGCCGACCCGGGGAATAACCTAACGCTTCAGAAGAACTCAATATGCGTCTCGAACATCACGTTTTATTACCATATTTAAAAAATATCCTCATATTCAAATGTTTTGTATTAGAAAAAATGGATATATCCGATGAAATGGCCAACACATGTTCGCTTGCTGAATGATGATTATTCCTTCAAGTCATATCGCATTAACGCAAGTAATACGATATGTCAAACACAAAAATTTCAATCGCTACTAATGTAAATTGATTATTTTTTAAGCGAATCGTTCGTTTTGAGATATTTCATTATTTTCAGATGACTAAAGGCTAAGAGGGGTACGTTAAATGTTAAAAACAAATTTAAGCTTTATACTCGGCCCTCGTACGGCTGAACCACTCCTTAAGTACAAAATAAAATTTTCCAGGCTTCTGGAGCGTCGGTCTGATTATCCGATCTCCTTAAAAACCCTGATCATTTACCACACAAATATTTATCTGGTACTACAGCGGCAGTCTTTGTAAGTTCACGGACTTATCTTGGAAGTTCCCGGGAACCATCTATGTTCACGTGTGGCCCACCGAGTATATAGATATTCTAGGGCATAGCAGAAAATCTGAGGTTACACAACTGTCAAACGAAAATTTGCGGTGTCCATATGCTCCAAATAAGGAGCGGATAAGAAAAAAAAAGATATTTGGATATCAAACATTTGAGTTTAAAAGACATACATACAGTCAAGCCCTTCTATAACATTTTCATAATATCGAATGATTAGCCCGATGCTCTGCTCTCGAGGTCTTGATCATTTCGGTATAGGAGGGTTGACTGTACTTAGATGTCCTTATTTTTGAATAGATATTTAAAGTTCGAAACTTATTTAAGTTGAAACATTCAAAATAAATATATTCGTTATTCATTGCTTTGATTTCTAGTATCTGTTTGTGGTTTATATATAAAAATAAACGTATTCAAAAAAAATATTAAATTCTAAAAATAAAACGTCTATTTTCAGATTACTCATATCATTCTTAAGACGTTAAATATGATTTTCATAATAAATAACAAAATACTGAAATAATCATAAGTAATTTCACCGAGAGCTCTGTATGCCAAATCATGATATAATGATTATTACAGAAAATAATATTTCCGCGTACTAACCGCTTAATTTAATAATAAACATGAATAAATAATCTCCCATTATAAATTTAATGTTTAATGAAATGAGGAAAATATCCCTGGTTTTGTTACAGAGCGGCAAGACGTTTGAGCTTGAATAAAAGTAATATTGCGTGTTTGCTTAAGTCTTAATAAAATGACGAGCGACTGTCGCGATAAACGCATGGTGGAAGCTTTTGAACTCTCATATTATTCAAAGTAGACGGTTAAGAAGCGACGCTTCAGGTATTTCAGGAATACCGCCTCCGCCTATTATTCTTCTCAATAAAAACTGAAAGATATTCGCTCTGGGGCAATTGCGCAATACAAAAATTTCACCTTTATTGTTCAATGCCTTGTTACTTAGGGATACTAACGTTTTCCGCGCGAAATGCATTATTTTTTTACAATTGACTATGAAATTGTGTAGTCAAAAAAATATTATTTGAAATACAAGTAAAAATTTGACGATTTCAACACACTGTTATCGCTTGAATTATTTTTACGTAAAGAAACAAGTTATTATATATAAAATCGTTAATATTTTGCTGTAGTATAAACTGTGTTTTAACTGTAGTATAAACTTTTAATAAAATGTAAAGATTATTAAATATTCTCATGCAACCACTAGACATACATATAATTCACTTTATGTTATTTTTAAAAGATGGTTGTAAAATTATGTTTTTGTTTAACTAAGTATAAATATTTTTATAATTTTGCATTTATAATAAATATTAAATTTGTAATATAAATACGAGTATCAGATGTAATACAAAGGAAGTCTACACAATACCTAATTAAATTGTGTATGCCTAATGCTTTCAACAAGAAATTATTAAATTTGTTTGCGGTTCATACTCATGCGAAACAATGGAACCGTGTAATTTCACAGGAATTGTTCTTATTATGAAATGCATTACCCTTCGTGACTCAGTTCCAGTACATTTGCAAGAAACTGCTTCTACTAATTACGACTAAAAACATGGATTAATTTCGTTGCAGGCAAAATTAATTCTAAAACCTTCTTCCACCGCAGCAAAAAAATAAAGATAATTGAAAAACCATTTCATTTAATTAAAATATTTTCATACAAGTCGCAAAGAAACAAAAACCGGTAATTTACCATTGTCGCCCCTTGAAAACTTTCAGGGAACTTTTCATTTGATTCATTCCTTAAAAAATCTAATTTGAATTCAAATTTTCTAAACGCAATTGCAGAGATAACGTGCCTCCTGTATAAATCGCCTCGAGCCGTGTAAAAAATAGATTTCTCAAAGATAAGCACGACTACATTAAAACTTTAACACTAACGGTCCAAAGTTTAAATGCTTCGAAAGTGTGCCTGAAAAAAAATTAGAGGGGAGGTATATAATTATACGGCGGTGCGTATTAATAAATCGCTTTCAAAATATTATCGGACTCTGCGGTCTCATTACTGCAATATGACGCTTCTATAGCCGAAAATTGGGGTTTGCTAGGAGTTTCGGGGGGAGACTTCTTCTGCACCAAGGGTTGGAAGAGACGCAAGAAAATACATCTAATAAGATATTTTTTCCTAGTAAACAAGATTAAAGGCGTGCGCGTGGGAGAACATCCAAAGATCTACACTTGCATTATGCCACACACCGACACGAGCAATTTTATTTCAGACATCCGAAAGGGATCGGAACACTTCTTTGTTTTGTAATGCGGACCGCCAAACGTGAGGTGGAATTTTAATAGAATTACACGCGGCATGAGCTTTCTTAAAGCTGAACTCGGCTATGAAGAAAATAAAACGTTGATTTGGCTTTTTTAAATCGAGCAACAACAACGATACGTGCTTGAATTATCGAACCAAATCCGCAAAACATTTCGTATCTATGCAAAGTGTTTAAAATAATACGATTTTAATTTTATGATATACTGTTTGATGATTTGTTAATTGCGCGCTACTCTGAAGAGTTATTGACGATGTTTTACATGAGGCACATTATTAAACTAACACTTTCGATTAATTTATTGACTCGAGGCTAACAAAATGCTTTTATAGTTGATGAATATTTACAATAATAGTCTTTAATGAACGAATTATTTGGACATTTCATAATTGACAAGTTTAACTGGATAATCTATTGAAGTAAATCATTAAAGAGGCGCCTTTTTGACATACCAATAGGTGTTTCGATAAGCCATGAGAAGTGATGTTTCCTTACCTGAAATAAGAAAAAACATTAATTAAGATTATGTGACACACTCAAGTGGCAATGGGCAAGACATATCTATCGAAACGACGATGGTCGATGGGGAAGAAAAGTAGTAGAGGCGCCCAAGAACTGGCAAATGAAGCATAGGCCAAGCTCCTGCAAGATGTACTGATGACATAAGAAGAATAAAATAGTGGCCTGGATATGGAAGGCATAGGACCACAGAGGATGGAGACTTATGCGGGAGGCTTACGCAACAATAGACGGTTACAGGCTGATGATTATGATATAATATTTTACGACGTGCGGTTTACCTTGTTTCATTTATGATATAAAGTAGTTTATTTTCACCTTTGCTGTAGATTTTACGAATTTCATTACTTTTAATTCATAATTCAAACGAAGCATTGGCCGACCCCCTACAAGATGGACTGACGATATAAGAAGAATAGCGGGAGTGACCTGGATGCGGAAGGCGGAGGATCGAAGAGGATGGAGACTCATGCGGGAGGCCTACGTTCAACAGCGGACGGACACAGGCTGATGATGATGTTTGTAACATGACAAATAAATATGCGAATAAAATACACCTCGTAAAAAGAGTTATCAATAAAAATGTGTGGTTGAGGTGAACGTATTGACGAGTTATTTACTTACTGTGCGATTTCGCTCATATTCATTATTTACTAATCAAACAAAGAAAATCGTTAACACCTTGGTAAAAGTACTTGTTACTTGAACAATTCACGATATAAAAATAAATATCAAATATTGCTTATAAAATATAAATTAGTATTTTTTATCCCTAAACCAGCACTAACAACAATAAAAATGCAAAAAAAAATGATTTTTGAGCAGTGCAAAGTGAAGGCTTTAGTATTTTGCATTTATTTCCGTTGCAACTTGTCGCGGAGGCAAGCATGCGGAGCTTTCGTGGCGGCGATGAGCTTTTTTGCCCGCCCCACGTGACACATGGCAAATAACACCGGCCGCTTGTGATGAGGAGTGGGCGGGAGCTTTGGGCGGATATCGGAAGCCCGGCTGGGGCGGAAATTGGCCGGGAAAGGCGCGCTAACCTCCCGCAGAGAGACCTCAGAGAAACCGCAGTCTACTGCTCAAGTCTAGGACGATTAAGCCAACCGTTTCAATAACAATCTAGTAGAACTCAAGTATTGGAAGCTACCAACAAATAAGCACACTCAAGTGGCAATGTCTGTCAAAAATATGACGGTCGATGGAGAAGAAAAAAGTTAAAGTATCGTCCTGATGGACTGAAGACATCACAAGAACAGCGGGATTAGCCAAGATATGGAGGATGCAGAATCGAGAAGGATGGAGAATCATGTAGAGGCCTATGTTGAACAGTAGACGCACACAGGCTGATGATGACATTTGTAATCCTTAATGTCTTCGTTCTTCCCCACTAGAGACCTCAAAGAAATTTTTGGCTCTCGAAATGTGCTCTAATAAATGCAGTGTTTATCAGTTATAGCCAAATAATCAATATTATTAAAATAACATTAATATTCTTATTCTTTTTCTTCTTCGTGTCAGCGACGTCAAATTATTTTTTCCGAATATCTGGCAACATCGATAGCTCGTGTGTTGCCCAGCATTAGGTCCTGAGATGTGCAACTTGTTGGGCACATGGAGCAGCATCGTAGGTGTGAGGCGGTCTGCAGGTCTCCACAGTCGCACAATAGTGTCTCTAAACCTCTTGCCAGTTGGGAGTAATGAAATCCTCTGGTGCGATTTGTTGCCAGAGTTGGAGTCTCAGAAAGCTGCTTCGGGGTATCTGATTATACAAGCAGTGGGACGGTTGGCGCATATGACTTTGCGTCTTATGTTCGGTGATACCAAGGGGTATAGTTTAGAAATGGGTGTTGGTTTGAGGCAGCCTGTGACGACTCTGCATGCATCATTCAGGGCAGTATTCACTTGATTACAGTGGGCTGATCGACCCCACACTGGTGCCGCATATTCTCCGGCTGAGAAACAAAGTGCTAAAGCTGAGGTACGAAGAAGGGGTGGTTGGGCTCCCCAGTGAGTGTTGGTCAGTTTGCGGATGAGGTTGATATTCTTATTGAGTTCTGCTAAACAAAATATAAAATATATTACAGAAAAAGTAATGACTGAATAATCAAATAATATAATCGAAAAGTGTCAAACAGGCTGAGCCCAAATGTCTCGATCGTATGACCACACTCGCTGGTTTACACCAGACCCCTAGATACAACCCTTTCGCTTCGTACAACAACTTTATTATCGCGAGTCTTCGGGGAGAAAAAAAATACTCTGGGAAATTAATCTTTTAGCGCTGGGCGATTAATTAACGTCGAATTTGGGCAGTTTATTGCAACAATTTAATTATGTACAGTACAGTAATGTGAGCTTATATTACATGCCAATTTCCTGTGCTAAGCAGGTGGTTAATAAATTTGATTATACAATAAGAAAGAGCCGTACCTTTGGGCAGTTAAAACTACTAATATTGAAGCCCAGCAATCGATTTTATATTTACAATACCATGTATATACTTAACGTTTTCTTCTTAAATATTACTTTCTTTTTATAATAATCAGCATAAACGCTAATAAAACTGTTGGCTCCTATGACACTTGCCTTGTCTTAGTTTTTTTAAGGAGATCGGCTAAAGTATAAGGTTCAAGTGGGAAGCTCAACGATATTATATGTTATTTTACATAAGAAAAGCATCCTTCATCAATAGCAAGTTTTTGAGATAAAGATGTTGAAAAATGTGCTAGAATATTATGATAATTATTCAACCTAAGTAATGAATATTTACAAATATTGGCATAAAAAACGATTCATACAAAGTTTTCATCTAATCGTTCATATTATACATGTGTATCAAAATATGATTTTTCAAAGTTGACGAAACTCATTTCTATGACATTTTGAAAGCGTATCCTAAAAACTTTTTCGATCTCGATGTTTCTTTTTTATTTGAGTAGAAACAGACAAAAACAAATCTTAAAGTTTATAAAGATGTTTTATAATTTTCGTATCGAGGTTGATTCTGTTTTGAATAACTATAATTCCTATTTATCAACACCGACATTGTGAATTAACTATAGTTTGTTCACAATGTCGGTGCATAACTTATATTTTTTTATAATTAAGGTAAATAATATTTCATCTATCCAAGTTTAATTATAGTGCCAAAAAAGGTTCTTCTCTATTTACATTAAAGACATTTCACTAACAAGACAAAAAGCATTACATAATTAATGTTAAATGTAGATAAAACTTAAATTTATTATTATGTTGATTTATTTAATTAATATTTATGAAAATCATAAGATTTTGGTGCAGATAAATTTCTGTTTTCTTTCATTGATGGCTTAGATGTCTTAATATATATTCAACAAGGAAACATATTTTAATATTTATAAACATAATTAAACACTAATGACTTTTTAAAACATTGACTAAGTAATATAATGGCAAGTTAGTTTAAATTAAAAACAATGATACTTTTTTGCTTTTATTTAGTTTAATTGAAAAAAAAACTAATTATGTACTCGTAGTTTCACCACAAATTGTAGTTTAATAACCTTAACGCTATAAAAGCAAGTTTTTTTTAAGTTAGGTTGAGTAGATAAAGCAAGGTTGCTTCAATTGCTTGCTTACATTTAAAATATACACATCTTTTAAAAATACATTCTTAAAATAGAGAACGGGTTGTGGAATGCAAAGGGTTGGGGTGAGAAGTCTCATTTAGCAATACTTTGGCTGGACATTTGTTTCCCTTCTCTACTTCCGTTTAACCGCAACAGCCATTGCATCAGACCGGCGAACTGCATTCCGCTTCCGGTTAAAACTTTTGGCAATACACTTTGTTGTAAAAACGACAAATATTGTCAAAATGAGAGGCATTCAAATGGATGCATTTAACAACGCACGAAATATTTTAAATATTTATTATACGGGATTTATGACACTATATATTCGCATATGTATTTTATTTTAAATACGCGCTTGTTTGTATTTTACGAATAAAGTACGCTTCCTATCCCAGTTATTTCTTCTTCGTAGTATCAATCCGGTGGATTGGTTTGCAGCAACAGAATCTTGCATCTCGATCTCCATTCCTCTCGGTCCTCCGCAACCCTTTTCAGCTCAGCATAAGCGCTACAATTCATGTCCTCGAATACTTGCTGTAAATACTCCCGTCTCTACAGTTTCTACCCTCAACCATCCCTCCACAATATCGTGAAGAAGACCATCGTGGCGCATGATGTGACCAATCCATCGGAGATGGTTCTTATTAGGTTAATTATCCTGAGAACCTCATTGTTCGTGACGTGGTCTCTCCAGGAAATTCCGAGAATTCTTCTGTACTCTAGTCTTTTTTATCACTTTCAGATAAGCACCATGTTCACAGCCGTACATTAAGATGCTCCAAACAATGTTTTGGCAAGTTATTTAAAGATGATGCAAATAATATTCTTTGACTCAAGAATTTTGGCTTTTTTATTGAAAGCTAGCCTTGCTTGATGTATTCGACTGTTGACTTCTCTAAAGTTATTTATAAATACGTTTTTGTTACCCGGAACGGAAATAAGCTTGGTATTACGAATTCTGTAAGTACTACATCATAAGTAACATAATGTATTGTTTATTTTATTATATATTGCGGAACAAATTTTTAATAATTAAATCTGAAAACTAAGCATCCAGAAAAGTGGACATATGGTGTTGAAGATATAATGTTTTATTATTTAAAGATGATGCAAATCATTTTTATATCATACGGAAATACAATTTATTTATTTATTTATAAACTTAAATATATACAGGAGAGTACCGGCACAGAGCTTGGTTTTAGACGGACTCTATGACGCTCAATCGGGTCGGCTGGACGATGCGTGTGCTAAGAGCGTGTAATGGTTGTATGCGTCTAGAAGAGATTCAGATTGTGATTCATTGTATGAGTATATGGGCGTTTTATTCTGGGAGAGTATTTCAAAGCCTTTTATCACATATCGACTGTGTAAGGATTCTTATAAAGGGCTATATTCCATGAGGAATCAACTGAGAATATTCAGAGTTCACTATTATAAAGATAACAAAGCTTTAATGAACTGATCGAACGTTTGTTTTCCGCGTATCGTAAATTACACTTTGAATCGATTCGAATGAATTCAATTAGTTATTTAGGGTTCTAAATATGAGTAAATCTAAGAATAAATTAGCTTTAGTTATGTTTAAAAATAAAACCACATGTTCTTGTAAAATGTGGTCTTCAGTAACTTTAAGAACATACTTTTATGCGAGTATTTATTGGAATGGTAAAACTTATACAATTATATGAAATGTTGAATGATTTTCAAAATCAGCGTGTAATTTTGGTACAAGACGATTTGTCATCAGTCAAGTTTCTTACATTGGAGATCGCCCCATCTCAGCTTGAGGCTGCCTCTGTGAGATATTGGATGAAGCTCGGGTCGGATGGATTCTCTAGACGCGAAGCTATTTACCGACGTCGCTATTTCTCTTTCGGCTGTCAAAGGGAGAAATATTTGTTTGGTGTCGATAGAAATATCTTTTTAAATAAGCTGCGAGATTTATTCACCGCATTATTTATATACAAGACAGTCGGCGGGGAGCGCTGAACGATCTATGTATGCGTTTCTTGCAATTTAATACTCTTATGCCAGTCTACTCACACAAGGGAGATATTGACATTTATTATTTAGTTAATAATAAAAATATTTTGTATGAATGTAGTGTTGTGACTGTCACAACCACTCATTTCAAAATTAAATTAATTATTCGAGTATGATGATCAATAAATATATATGTTTAGTCAGTTCCACGAAGTATGCAGTATTCTCTATGACAAGTTGTATTGTGTTTTGAATGCTGCTGTCGTGATCAAGAGTTTGGATGTCGTATAAAATAAATGTATTTTTAATAAAGAAAATATTCCATCATACTTTAACTTTAACCGACGAAATTAACTTCGAAATCGAACAACACTATAATACACTCGACGGCAAAGTGGGAAATGTCAAATGTAATCGGACATGTATGGAAATTGACCATATACTGCAGTTCAAAATTTCACGTTTGTGCTTTCGTTCTAATTGAGATTTAAAACATGTTTTGTATAATTTAACATATAATAAGTAGGGTTTACCTATTTACCTTGTTTTACCATGGCTCACGTAAGATAAGTTCTCTGTTTAGGAGACTGCAGTTTCTACTAACTCGTAGCCTTTCTCAATCCATCACATGTTAAGAGATAACTGAGCTGCAATAGTACTTTATAAGTGGTCAAAACTGTTTTATGTAGGAGAGGGAGTAGGGGTGTGTCTATCAGGGAATGATAAGTATTAATTTGACTATTAATTGTTCTTCGAATAAATAAATTGTTTAAAAGTAAATAGTAAGGATGAGTATGAGTGACTCAAAATATCATAGAAATAAAGACGGTGAAAAAATGTCAGCTCGATTGGATGACGGGAAGTTTTATATTTAAAATATTTAAATAAATTCACATGCATACACAGCAAGATCGGCGTTTAAGGGATCAAAAAATACTTCTCAACCACTCATCGAAAAAGTAGAAAATTAGTGAAAATAATGTTTTAATTTTTAAAAAATGCACAAGCTTACAGTCATATTCAGGCGTATTCAATTTGGATGTACCAAACTAGCGCCATATTGCGGTTGGCGAACATTTTTTATTTCATTATCAATATGAAATATCGTCCTCATCCGCTCGTAACTCACCCGATGCGGGTCGCCGTGTAACGCGACACTCTTTTTGTCGATTCTAGCGCATTATTGTTTTTGTCCGAATGACGTAAACACAATATAATAATTAGCGCTTTCGAGCGAGCTTTGTCGCCACAAACTCAGTCGAATTAACAGAATACATATTGTTAACATGTTAACATAAAATATTTCATTTACAGTGCCAATGAAAAATAAATAATCATTAAGTCTGACAAGATTTTCGATTAGCGGCGTATTTCTTGATTCGTGCCTATTCAATTGAAAGTTGAGACCATATGACGAGATAAAAAGTAGTCAGGAGGATTGTCAGCAGGCGGACGCTGTCAACTTCTTTCAAAGTCGGGGTCATCGCGACTTCGCTGGAGTCTCTCATGGAGCCTCAAGTGTGGCCTGAAGGGACCATCGTTCAACCCTGGATACGCATAAGACGAAAGAATCGCAGTGAACAGTGGTTGAAACCAACTTGAGTGAAGATATTGACATATTTAGTGTAATATTGCTTTAAATTCAGTACTGGTGTTTATGGAGGCGAAATGTTACACGTTTATTTTGTGACAATAATGCCTTGTTATTTGTGAGTCAATCATGATATACTTATGACAGGGTTTTTGTTGTTACAAGTCAAACTATTTATCTTGAGTCTCCTGACGCTAGTTCTGAGTGTGAGGTCAGTGATACTAAATGTGTCAATAAATTTACATCATCACATTTATATTACCTATTGTATTTTTATATTAATATTATTGTACTTCAGAAATGCATTGAATTGATAAAATTTGTAATGTTTCTGCAAGGAAAAAAATAAATAAAATTGAAATAAATAAAAACAAAAAAGGATGTACATCTATTCCACATTGACCTTGTTAACAGCGCATGTTATCTCGTATAATAAGAGATTTTATAAACAGACTATTTGAAAGACATTAAGAATAATTTAATACAATTTAAAATAACTCTAATTACACATGTAATAATAAAAAAAAAAACTTTTTTATAAGCCACGTATGTAAAGTTAATTAATAATGCATGCAGTAATATTCAAGTAAGCCTACCAGCATAAAGCAATAAAGTGTGTGCTTTGATATTGGGTCTTCGGACTAAATTAGTATCATGTTTCAGAACCGGAAGCCGCGTGGGTACAGAACACTGTAACTGTAGATACATTCGAGAGAAGTCTGTATAAAAAAAAACAATGGCCAATGAAAAATTGTGGCGTTGCTCGGTAGAATAATTAATAGTTGGGTCCACCCGAAAGGTCTTACGCGCCTCGGGGACACTTGGCCCGTGGGCCCTTTCGGAACCGGTCCCGACCCAATATGCCCGGATTATTCAATGGCAGTCCTCGAGGTACATAGTTTATGGGGCGTAGGTGTTTTAGAGGGTTTTTTATGTGAAGTGGAAGACAATGGGAGTCTGCGGTAACTTGCGACATTCGTTCTGAATAAGATGTGGGAATGTAGGTGAAAGAAGATAAATTATTGAAATTTAATCAGAAAGCCACTCGACGGACAATGTGAGTATAAGTAATATACTTCAAATCAAAATGACATACAATGAAGTAATTATTAATTGTATGATTCAGTCGTTATTATAAATATCTACGATATCTCTCACATAACCACAACACATCTTTCTCATATTCAGCTTAGAGGACTATAATTCTGCTGGTATTCTGGTGCGCGTAAATATATTCGAATATTTATAAATATATGCTCCATCTTTGGAGCGAAAATGGCATAATTCAAGAAGATTTTAAATATTTTAAACATAAAGAATCATTGCTATTCAATATAAGTTCGAGAAAGACAAGCAATCACAATGAATGACAATTGATTCAATCAATTTTGTAATTCATTCCTTAAATTAACATAATATCGGAAATCTTGCCGTTAGAATATGTTTCTGGATTTTTTGGCAAAAAGGTCATATTTCTTACTGTTTTTTTTTTCTATTTATAATAATCGCCCTATGGTTTATTTTTTCGTCACATGACCGGTGGTCATATTCGGACGTGACAATTCTTTACAATAGTACAGGGGTCACTAAACGACAGACATGTGACAAATGCACGGCCGGTCAGAATGCTTCAACCAAGGCTGTAACGAGTATGATATGGGATCCGAAATAAAATGTCAAAAGAGCGCGTGACGTTGACAGTATGTTAAAAACTTAGTCAATTGACAAATAAAGTTATGCATAAGTAACTAACAAATTATCAAATATTTTATGTGCCGATATTTTAATAATTATAATGCTGTTTTTATACAAAAAATATTTTTACACAAAGGATGAGGCATAACATATTTATGTACAAAATTGTAAAAAATGCATGAACTACCTTTTTGATAAAATGATAACTTCCAATATAAATAGAACGCAAGTAGCTTGTAAAAAAAGAGTTAAGAGGCAATAATCCAATTACACTATCATATTGAACACAATTTTACATTAATTACGTTGTTATCAACAACCAAAAGGTTGTATTTTTGAAGTATTTCTTTTAATTGTAATTTTTTAAAAGTATATATTCAATAAACTGTTAATGTAATAAGCTGAGATTTTTTTTGTTTAATTGTATTTTTTTAATCGCCAATACTAAAATCAAGTCTTTTTAAAATTATTGAATATTTATTTATTTAGAAATTAAATATATGATATAATCAATAGTGCATCAGCCCACTGTAATCAAGTGGATACTGCCCTGAATGATGCATGCAGAGTCGTCACAGGCTGCCTCAAACCAACACCCATTTCTAAACTATACCCCTTGGCTGGTATCGCACCACCGAACATAAGACGCAAAGTCATATGCGCCGAAGAAATGCGTAAGGCCATCAACCAACCGTCCCACTGCTTGTATAATCAGATACCCCCAACACCAAGATTGAAGTCTCGAAGCAGCTTTCTGAAATCCACACAACCTCTCACATCCGGCCCTGGAAATGAGAGACTCCAACTCTGGCAACAAATCGCACCAGAGGATTTCATTACTCCAAAGGAAGGCCTCCCAACTGGCAAGAGCCTTGACTGGCCGACCTGGAAATCCCTTAACAGATTAAGAACCGGAGTTGGTAGAACAAAGGACAACCTCGAGCGGTGGGGAATGCTTCGGCAGGGAGAGACACTATTGTGCGACTGTGGAGACCTGCAGACCGCCTCACACCTACGATGCTGCTCCATGTGCCCAACAAGCTGCACATCTCAGGACCTAATGCTGGGCAACACACGAGCTATCGATGTTGCCAGATATTGGGAAAAAATAATTTGACGTCGCTGACACGAAGAAGAAGAATAGTGCATAAACGAAATTTATTTAATTTTTGTGCTAAGAAAGTACGAATATTTATATTATTCAACATATTTTTTCAGTGTACCTTTATAAGTGAATTATAAATATACAGTAAAATATATAGTATTATTACTTTGACTTTCCATAACATGATGTTTTGATGAACATACAACAGCTTTATGTAATAACTTATGAAACTAACAAAATACGTTTACGGAAAATTATACAATAATAATCTTGAACTTTGTGAAAGATAACATTTAGAAACATATTTTGAGAGCATTCATTCCTGGAATCGAATATAATTAACGCGTGAGTATTAAAGCAAAACTACGTTTTGAAAACAATATTTAGTAATGTTTCTATTATATAACCTATCATAAATGTTAACGTATCAAAACAAAATACTGGTACAATAGGCTTCAAAGTATTGAAGTGAATATACTGTACAATATTGTATTTCGTGTGCGAGAATTTTGATTAATAATACCCACTCAAAATTCTTTAAAACAACATGTTTTTCAAAAAACTGGTATAATGGTTTACAAAGGTTTCACTTTATAAAGAAATTTAATGATTTAATTAGGCTACGCAATGTAATATGAGTTATAAAAATACATAACATCGTTCAGAAGAAGTTTGAATTGACGTATATTTTATGAAGCGCGGGCGTATTTTTTCAGTGTTCGTCGACAGACAACAATGGGTATGAAAAAAATTATGTTTTTGACCCGCGTTCGGTGTAAAGGTTGGATGTCAGGTGTCGCAGGAGTAAGGAAACATGATAATGAGAAGATGTCTGGATTGTCGGGACAATGAAATGGGATCATCAGCGTCATCGCAGATGGGATCCGGAGTTCAGAAGAAACGAGGGGTAATGGTCGCGACTCGCGAGCGATCAGATAGGATGTACTCGTGTAGTAGATAGACTGGCGTTGTTTAGAGAGAGAACAACGAATTGTGAGCGGCACCGATGGTTATCTTTACAGTCGGGTTAAATACTGTTTTTATTCTCTTGTCCGGCTTTTAATTTATCGTTTGGAGTGGGGACATTAATTTACGCGTAATTTTATTTTTCAAATCGAACTTGTTTACTGATCCTACGAATTGTATGTTGTGCAACAAGAATACTTTGAAATGCTAGCATAAAAAACTAATCAATTATTTAGTAATATGCTTATTAAACCTTTGTAAAATTAAAACTTTGATTTCGCAGATCTATGTGATGGGTTGGTTGTGGTAAAGAGCGTCTCATTGAGATTCTTGGTAGAAACAAGTGAGTATTATTTCCTATTAGTAGGGGAAAATGTGCTACAGAAATATAAATATATAACACATTCTAGCGCAGTTCTCGTTTGATCACTAAAGTTAAACAACATTAAATGCAAAGCGCAACTTGGATGTGTTACCTGTCATTTACCACGTGTTCTTGGTGGATTTGCACGGCCGCTTAAGACAAATCGGTTCAATCCTCGGGAGTGTCGGTCTCATCATTCGATGTTCTTAAAAAGTTCTGAGTAACAGAATAAAATCCAAAATATGACTTGAATACTAATGCCGGCGGGTATAGCTCAATGGTCAAATCGTTTGCTTTGCAATCTAAAGGTCGTGAGTTCCATCCCCGTCAGAAATTTAAAAAAATATATATTTTTAATCGACTTCTGAACTCTAAAATTCTCCCGGTTTGTGTGAATTTGAATCATCAACCGTAAAATGCCGGTCATAGTCTATTAATTAAAATTGGTGGTCGACGAAAGTCGTCCCGTGAAGACCACCCATGCATAAGTAAATTCCTGTAATAATAAAGGATGATGCGAGAATCTCGGGCTGTAGTCTATGACGTTGGAGGATCAACACTCCACATGCAGCGCTTAGCCATATGCACCATGGTGAGCGTCATTATCACTATCTGTCGGTATTCTCCTCTGTGTTTACATAAAAAAATAATATCTTTGAAAATTCCCGTGCTCTTGTCTTAAATATACTTGGGAACTATAAATGTTCCCGTTAGACCTTCGATATAACTGAGTGGCGGCAATTCGAGTTGACCATGTTCCATATATGGAACAGACATATGAAGAACTATAACGTTTTTTAATGTGTTTGTATTGGCACACTTTACGCGTTTATTTTCAATGCTAAATTCGATATGAAACTGACATAAGTACCTACTAAACAAGTAAGTACAAGATCAATATGCTCGATTTGCCTGCCACTTTACTAAAATAGCTCGTAATGATAATAATACAGCGCGAGCACGTGATTGATAGAGCGAAGTAAGGCAAGAGTAGGAGTGTACGAAATTTTCTTTATTACCTCGATAATAGAGGGTGATAAAACAAAACTTGCCCGATAACAAGTTACGTGAAATTGTTACACGAAATATACTTTCACACGACGCCCATAAACAATAAATTCACGTCTTCGTGGAGCGCACATTTGACTGAAACTAATTGAGGCGCGATTTCCGCACTCTCGGGTATCAAAGGCTCTATTTTTTTTTATTTTCTGCGTAAAATTGTAAAATTTCAAGCCGGCGAAAAGGCGAGTGGAAAGTGCGGATTAAAAATGGGGTAGATTATTTTCGCGATTATAAAGTGAAATTTTAAAGGGCAATCCGCTGATTAATGGTGCGATTCTGCGAAAACAAAAAGCCGCCAACGGGGCTATCTGTCTTAATCCTCAACCAGTGTCCGGAACCCACAAAGGACAAGAGACTCGGGACGAGCAAAAGGCACGGACAAAAAATAATAATTGAAATGTCAGATAGAAATAAGTATGGGCTTAAAAAGAAAGACAGTGTTACCCAATGGCATTATTAAAGCACGACTGCATTTTTAGAGCTGCTGACGTTTCAATGTTGTTTTTAATTGGCTGCAATAAAAAATAAATTTAGAAGATGTATAAAGTAAATTCAAGCAATTATCATCACATTTAATGTAATCGTAGACAGAACGCTACTGGAGAGACAGTGTTGGAAGCATTTGTCCTGAAAAAATGGTGATAATAGCAGCTGACGAGATACCACTGGGCCTCAGACCTCATGGAAGACCACACAAAAGATGGACATCCGTGTCGCAAGAACAGGCTTCGAGTAATAACAGGCAAGAGAAAGCGGACAAAAATAAGACACACAGGGAAGTAAAAAAGTAGTGGAATTGCGAGAATTCGTAATCGGGTAGACTACGTGCTTGTATGTATGGGGAGGATTGCAAGAGCTTTTTTAATTTGCTTGTGTTTATTAATCTGCTTCTTCAAGATATTCATGTTAAATTACGAGTTAGAGAAAATATTGATGCTGGAGAGTATTTCAAATCCTGTCCATTGTGTTGAAAAAAGAGCTACGGAAGTTGTTAGACCTGAGTCTATATATAGATCAACCATGTAGGGATATGCTCATAAAATGTTCCACTAGTATTACATTGATAAATAAATGCAGGATGGAGAAATTCAGAATGTCCTGATAAGCATCTAAGTCAGTGTCTCAGAAGTGTCTCAGTGAATTAACTGAATGTCTGTGTTCCATGGATAATAGATTGTCTATATCATAATAAAGATAAATTAAAAAATATATATAGACCTACTAGTCTCATTACTTTATTGTGATAATAATGAAAGCTTTCCAAAAGACACATGAAAATAAATTACTTTTAAATTGATGCGCAAAATATCACTAACTTGTATACAAAATTCCATAATACATTATGGATTTTATATGGTAATATACTGATGCATAGTCAGTCAAATGGAAATGTTTCACTGCAGTATGGATGGTAATACGACACGCTACAAACTATTTACATGTCCCTGTACGAAAATTACAATTTCATAATTCACAAACAAACATGTTACGAAGAAATGTTTGTAGTTAACTAAGCGATACTGTGTGGGGTCTGCATTGTGGTTAGTTAGTGACCCGCATGGAGTCGCGAGGTCCCTCCGTGGCTGGTACGCGGTACATGCGGAGCTCTCATCAAATAACGTCTGAACAAACTTTTCAGCGCCGGGTTGCTGAGTTAGTGCTACCGCGATATTTACAAGATTAAATGCAAACAAATCTTATAAGCCACGTGTTAGATTTCTAAAATAACTTAGCAATTCAAAAATCTGAAGACAGAGTTCAGAACATAATTATAGAATATTACGTTTAAAATTTGAAAGACAAATAACAACATTTATAAGATGCATTTTAATGTATTTCGATGTGTGTATTTAAAAAAAATCTACGTTAAATGTCATTTCAGAATGGATTGTCTTACTGTAATATTTTTGCATCTGTTTAGCTTTTCCTGCAAGGAGTGACGAGGTGTAATTAGAGAATATTTTCACCGAAGATAACACTGAAGGGTTACGCAGTCTTTGTTTTATTTTATATCATGAGTTATATTAAAAATAGATAATTCACGTGAGTATCAAAGATTCTAAGAAAAGTGTTTTTTCTTTATATTCAGCCCTCTTACAGTGTCTAGATAGGGACGACGCTCTTGCTAAACACGCTACAGAAAGTTAGTCTTACGGCCCATATCCGTTTCATATCTGCAACATATGATCACTATAAATTGCCGCCTGTTTTCCGACACCCTCCATAGCAGGAGCCAGAGGACACTTATAAGAGCAGGTAGATGGTATTAGTCCGTTACTATGTTTTTTTTATTCAATGCAGAATAGTTGACAAAACTATCATTTGTGTCCTAATGATACAAGATATAAAATAAGTACCATATAAAACAACAAAAATATATTTAAAAAAAATGTAAATTACGTTACATTTTTTATAATAATATAAAACTATATTTTGCGATAATATTTACAGATTTTTTGGTATTTGTTTTCTGAAGATACTCTAAATATTTTATATAGTTTAATTCAGAGTACACACCGCGGTTAAACATAATATTTAAATGAACGTAAATATTTATTAAATATCAAATATTTTCTTGATGTATAACTGATAAACTCAAAACAAAGCAATTAATATATAATTGCATAAATATGTTAATTTATGATATGAAAATAAGCCACGTAAATTGTTTCTTACGTCATTGAGATATATAATCTTATAACGACCATAAAACTCATAAAAACGATTGATTTGCAAAAAATGATTTTTCAGGGAATATATTACATAAGGTTATTATGGCATGTCAAAGGATTTTTTATTATATTTATAATAAGTAGTTATATTAGTTTACAGCATCACGGGTTGAGCCTTTGAAAGGTTTTTTCATTCGAGATTATTTTTGCAGGTAAAAAAGGCAGACTCTTCCCAGAGAATTATGATACTCATGTGACCTTTTAAAGTATCAATATTACGTCTTTCAAAGTTAGTTAGCTGAATGAAAATATATAAATGGAAATCGATAAAAGATGTGAAATATTATTTATGTAAAATATATAAATACACCCATAAATACTTAGAAATAAACGCAATTATACTTAATAAAATTAATTTCATTATTTTTTTGAAGATGTTGATTGAAATTTGAAGATGAAGTTTACTTTTAAGTTCCGAAAATTAAGTAATTAGTTTCAATAAAAACTATAAAGACTTATATGCTAAATGAAGTGAGTTTACCTTGAGTAAAAATCATACTTTATTACCCAGAAGTGTACTACTATCTGAATAGAATTAAATATAGTCACATTTTCTGTGAATTCATTTTTTATTCAATCAATATATGGAGCATATGGTCACCACAAACAGACAATTTTATCAGCTGCCATTCTTCGTGCCTTGTCCCAAGACATCACTGCATCCAGATATCTACCTGAAAACTTATACGGTTCCCATCGGCCTAAAAGGCGAGAGTGCGGAAACATGAAGAGACGGTAGCTGTAATATTCAAGACATATTTTGAAAGTTTTTACAATAAAATGATTTATTTTTAAGGAGATCGTATTATAAGTCCGACACACCTGAAGCTAAGATCATTTGGTCCCAAGACACGGCTAAGCTAAACCAACGATATGTGGGAAGCAAATCTTGATGAGCCATTAATCTTGTTATTTTTTCAATTATTTTTTAATCGTATTTTTATTTATTGTAATGGGCATTTACGAGTATGTTGCTTAACTAAGGTAATCGAAGAATAACCGCGAGAACTATTATTTTGTCTTATTTTTGTCTAATTTTGTCTAAATTATCTTTTACAACGTGTAATTTAACTTTAATCAGAAAACTGTCATGCGTATTTCATGCATTTCTCTGTGGTATTATCCTAAGATCAACCACAATATAGGCTAATCTAAATGTAACTTGCAGCCACAATTTATATGCCGGCTACTCCGTCGGCGTAGATACGAATATTGTGCAATAACTAAAGCTTGTTGTAACGCTACGGTAAATTAAATTGTAAATCGCGATCATAATAGTTGCCAGTGAAATTTATGTCCATGTTTCGTACATATTAATTGTTGTTATCGTCGCGCTCTGTAGTCGTAAAATGTGTATTATGTCCTACTGCGGCCCGTGACCAAGTCTCCGCAAGTAGTCGGTAGTCCGCGCGATTGTTTTAGCATTCAAATGTCGTGCGACAAGGCGACAATATCTTTACTACCGAGGACAGTACTTAACATTTGTTTATTTGCATATTTTGGACGTTTCAGTCGTCAAATTTGATAGTCATCGAAAGCTTTATCGTTTTCGTAAGACGGATGTTGCGTGAATGCTACAATTAAGATTGAGCATAGTCAACAATTAAGATCAATTGATGCAACATTATTTAAATTGACAATAATTATCGAATATTTAACGTTTACATATGACAGCGTCTCTCTAAAATATGGTAAGCTTTTAAATTCAAAGTAATATCGAAAAAAACTCGTCTTACAAAGATATAAAATGTAAAAATACACTTTTTTGGAAGTAATTAATTTTTTAAGCATCAGTGCCATTTGTAACACACGGTAACCACAAATAAACGCCACTTAGTTATAACAGTTGAAATTGTTCACGCCTTATTCCATGACATATCTGCACCAGAAAGTCCATCTGGGCAAACATACATGGTTCCCGATGACATCGATAAAGAGACGCTGGCTGTATCTAAATGATATCTTGGGTGATTTTTTATTCAAATTTTCAAAAAGATCGGGTGATTAGTTCGATTAGGTCAGAATAAATAACATTACTTTCATAAAAAAATATATAGGGGAATAAGGTTGGGATGCACCGTAATTATAAATGGTTATTTCTTCATCAAGTGTGAACATAATTATGTTATGTAGTTTGAAATAAAATAATACTGTGCTTAGAGTTTCTAAAAAATATTACAGTATATTCGAAATAGCACAATGAATAAAGCTTGTTGTGCGGCGTTTACGAATTCCGGATTTTGAATGGCACATTTCGTTGTGAAATAATTCCAAACAATATCATAGCCTAAATCAGACGCGAAAACATAAAATGTGTGTTTTGGGAATTACAAAAGTTTTATCCATGAATAAATTTGATTACATTTTGGAAATTCGGTTTGTTCCGCTTGTGGTCTGAGGCAGTTCAGAAACTGTACGAGGAATGGTAATAGATGATACTCTTCTCAGGGTCTCATTCCCTAAAGCGGGAATTATCGGTTTAAGACAGCACAATGGCTGCTCATCCACATCAGAAGTCTTCAGGGTATAAACACAACAGGGAAAAAAGAGAAAAATTCAAAACTCAAGATTTTAAAAAATTCTTAACTAAGAAGATGTAATCGTTTACAAAACTCTTTTTGATAAGCCAGTGGTTCTTAGACGGTGCTGTACGGATCACTACTGAACCATTTATAATGTTTTAGGTGCTCCGTAAAGCAATTCGTAATGTATTAGAGTCGATCGAATTAAAGTATAATCGAAAGATTATATTACAAAAAAGACACGTTGACTATCTGTGTTATCGTTTTATCAAATGTTTTGAGTATAAAAGAAATTTATAAATTTTAATTGTATCAATTTTCTCGATTAAAATATAACATAAATGTATTTTGATGATAATTTTAAGGCTTCATTTTATTTTTATAATCGAAAGTGAGTTCCGGTCTCAAAAAAATACACTGAAACAATTAAGTGGATTAATTATTACAACATGTGCCCTTAGATTACATTTCAAAAAGAATATTCTATACATTTAGCCAATTGTCACATAAAATTAGATGAAATATAATAATAAGTTTCATTAGCATTTTGAATTAGTATATTTGTGTAAGGTATATAAGGAGTCGACTATAGGAGTAAGCTAGCTATTGTTTCAATAGCCAAGCTATAAATAAATAAACATTAATAATTTTAAATTCATTTAAATAAAAAAATAAAATATATATTGTTTTGATTCACATTTATTTTAACTGATTACATGTTTCAGCCTCTCTGGAGACCATCTTCAATAATGATAAAATAAAAACAGGCAGTGGGTTATACAGATATGGACAAGTAATTAGTTCCTACATACTTGTCCATATCTATATAAGCTACTGCCTGTTTTTATTTTATCATTATTGAAGATGTTTTCCAGGGAGGCCGAAACATGCAATATGAATTAAAACTTTTATTTTTATTTTTTTAATTTTTTTAATCAATTTAAAATTTTAATTATGCAGTTTCAACAAGTATTGTCAGTTGATAACCTTAATGTTAATAAATAAACATTTTAGAACTTAAGTAAAAATAATAATAACAGTGACAGTATTGAACATAAATATTTGAAACTTTTTGAAAAGAGAATAGTATAAAAGAAACGACAGATGTTTAATTTTTCTTCTGATTTTTGAAATGATGTATTCAATATTCCCAGTGCTCACATGCTAATTGCGTCCACTTGTTTTATTTGACACTTCACTTCCTTTTCTCATTGACCCCGATAAATGCCACAATTGGTCGCACAAATAATAACGTTAACAATAAAACGAGATGTCCGCATGTACCAACAGTGGTCACCGCATCCGGTAATGCTTTATTTTAGTACTAATCATATAAGCGTGATGAGATACAATGTGACTTGCCATAATGACCATTACGAATAGTTATTTTTTAAATATATCGATGCAATTTATATCCAAATCATTTTTTTTATTTATTTTTTTCAACACTGAAGAGCACGATTATCATCTAATTATTAAGATTCTGTGAGAAATAATATAAACTGAGTATATTGTGATATATACTAATAACAAAAAAGCTGTAAAGTTAACAGATTAATTTTTGCTTTGAATGCATTGGATGTAAAACAACAAAATAATACCATCCGAATTGAAGGACTTTAATATTATTAGCCCTTCTCTATTCTAAAATATTAAACAGTCTATGTTACAAAATAAATTTTAATATGACAATGTTGCCAGTGTTGAAAATATATTTCAGAATTATGATATGATGAAAAAACCCTTTTCAATTAATTAATTTGTGAAGTGATAGATTTTAATTCAATATATGATTTTTGTTCCTACCTTATTTCTGGGGAATATTAAAAATCTTTTTTTAAGCCAAAGTATTTTTCGTCAGATATTTTTTCGGAGTTTAATATTAGCAAACATGTCGCAAGCTTGGCGTATTAATTATCAGTCATTAATATGATTCAAATTAATAAGATCTAGTAAAATGACGTGGGCAGGTTAATTTTAATATAAAAAAAAACGTTTTAGACTTCGTACTATAAAATTTTGAGTTTATTTTTATGTTCAGTTACGAATACGAATAATATTAAAATACTTTGTTATGAAAAAGTAAATTAAAGTAACATCTTCTTATAGTTGATATAATATTCGTTATCTAAGCAAAATAGTTTGTATTAAGTTGTTTCGAGAGATTGTTCCAAACAAATCTTTAGTTTTCTGTTTATCATTTTACTAGTCGTCGTTTAAAAATGAATTTTCCAGTGTTTATTTTTCTTTTACGAGTTGCGAGCGCTTAAAACTACGTTTTATTGTGATATCTTCTGAAGCAATATCTTACATTTCCAAGTGAATTGTAATTCTTCACAATTTCAGTCTGCAAACTTCACGAATCGTTTCACTCACAAGAGATGATTTAATAAAAGCCATTTAATAGTTTCTCAGTTCCAAATGCTTCATCTTGAAAATTTTTGTTTTTATAGAAAAGCTTTTAACGTTGTAGTAAACTTCCTATATATATTTCAATAGCTGGCGAGTACAATATTATTCAAAACTATTTTACAGTCCACGACGTAGATTTTACGTTGTAAATAAAGAAGGATTATTATCAATTTGTATACAATCCATAATATTATTGTTGGAAGGTGTTGAATTTGTTGTGAGACGTGTCGTTAAAATTATTATTATTATTTAAAAGAAATACACATTTACAAAACTGACTAAAAAAGTTATTTAGTTAATATGCCATATCACCATACTACATAAATCGGCCTTACTATAGCAAGCGTCATATAATTAAGACGTGAGATCTCTCGCAAGATTTTCTGGTGCTATTCTTTGTTATGTAATTCCATAAAAAAGTGATAATTTGAGTATTTTGAATAATAACCAAAAGTACGTTATTAAGTAAAGTTCACCCCTACACTTTCTTTAAAAAAACTTTAATTAATGATTCTCTGATGTTTGTTTTTACGTTTTAAGCTTTAGTACAGAAAATGTGCATGGCTTTCACAGTGAACCCTGCATGGATGCAATTAGTCTGTGATAAGTAATTATCTGTCAAGTAATTTCTGTAAAATGCAACTACTATTCAAAGATCCGAGCAGCACTCGTATTATCCTGAAAATGATCATTAAATACACATGCTAGGCATTATTAATTCCTTCCTTCCCCACAGCCGGTATTCCACTTCCAAGTTGTCTCGAAGCATTTCGCTAAATGGAAATCAGAGTCCTGCGGGCGACGTACAGACGAATCAAGACGCGGGAGACTACCAAAGTGATACTCAACAGGTAAGGCTCTTCCGAGAACTTTCTACAGGAATATGGTTATTGACTGTCTATTAGATATATTCTCCCTAATTGTGGTAAAAGGTAAACAGAAACCATTACCAGGGACTTGAAGATATAAGGGTTCATTTTTTCAGATTGTAAATTATTAATAAATTTTAATTTAATAAGTAACAAATAATACTGATTGCAAAGCGGCCATTTGTGAACAATTAAAATTAACGTGACGGAATTCAAGGTTTTGGCAGCTTGGATTCACGTGGTCTTTCAATTAGTATTGTGAAGGATATAATTGCGTATTTCATGATATGTGAGGAACAAATAAGCATATAATAATACGTTTAAAATATATTGGAATAACGAAAACATTGATATATAAAGATATATTTGTCTATTGCAGTGATATCCTTTAAACAAACTTGAAGGGCTCCAACATAAATGTTCATTTGTTTATAAAAACGACAATTATAATTTTAATTAGAATTAATTTTAATTTAAAAATTAATTAAAATTAATTCTAAAATTATAATTATGCAGTTTTACCAAGTATTGTCAGTTGATAACCTTAATGTCATATAAAAACTACGTTTGCTGAATCAACGTCACGTTGTTGTTTTCGGCAGATACCTATCCAAGTACGAAAAGTGCTCAATGTTGCTTAACTTCAGTGTCAGACAAAAAACCGTGTTTGGACATGGTGAGGTCTTTTATCAAGCGTTATTTATTCAAGAATAAATATCATAAAAATCATTTATTTGTTGAATGGTTGAGTATTTCTGCTGAAGTGTGTTCTCAGGCGCGCGAGTATAAAGGAGCTGAATGAGGTCGGTGGGACATTTGAGTCAACCAGCGAGAGACGAGCTTCCAGCAAACAAGCGCAATTTGTTTTCTGTGCGAACACCGTATAGCAATACTTGTTGGAATATTTTTATGCTTGGAGCATCTCTTTAGTTTAGAAACAAATATATAAAACTATTATAAGAAATATGAACTATATGATTGGTTATAAAGTCCGAGTCGGAACTATAAGTAGTCGTTTCTCATCCATTCAGTCTATAGTTTGGTTCGAGACCCGAGTGGTACTTACTAAAATAAATAGACTGTCGGAAAGTAATAATATTAAGCTTGTGAATAAATGAAGACTGATTGAATAATAATAAAAATATACATACTTTGAATATATACTATAGCGACATCTATCGTACGATGATAACAATGATATAAATACAAGTTTCAACGCGAGTCGGTCTAGGCATAGCAATGGCGCAGTTGGCCGAGCGGTATGAATACCTGGGCATAGTTGGTTTCCAAGGTCCACGGTTCGCATCCCGCTTCTGCCGTTATTTTTGTGCTTGGATTGACGCGTTGAAAAAAAGAATTTTATGTATAGTATATGTATATTTAATTAATATTATAAGAAACTATAAATAACATTTTTAAAATTGTTTTCGTAGCTTTAGTATCTAAAGTTTTAACCGACTAAACTTTAACCTTCTAAAATAGGATAAAATAATGTTATTTATATTTGAAGCATCACTATGAAATGCTTTTCAAATATTGAATAAGATACTATTGATACCTTATATGGATCATGTTGAGCAATGTCAATCATAAAAATAATAAAACATACATTACGGAATCACTTAGTCACGCGTCGTCAGAACTTTGTAAGTTTTAGATTGGTTTATCGAATAGGTGCGAAATGGAGATCTTCGCTTGTTTGACAAAAAGTTGCTGAAAATAATACGTGTTTAAACAACGTCAAAATATATATCTATTTAGTTCCTTAAATAAAAAAATACAAAGCTTCAAATTTCCATATAATCGTATACATAATGAAACGTGACAATACATTTTTTTCTTTTGATGCCACCGTTTCATTAAGTCACATAGACTCTTCTCATTTATCTCGCCATATCTTGGGTGTCTGTCTACTTAAGAGTCTTTTTCCCTCTGACGTACGCGGTTTAATAAACACTTCCAATATCTTAAATTCTTCAATTCCTACAAGCCTATAACTTGTAGACTTCTAGCACATAGCGTCCATCCGACCTATCTGATCGTCAGAGATCATAGAGAACTAAAAGTTCAATCCGGTGATGTCCTTTGTGTGTTGTTTGTATGAAGAAAAAAACACACAATGATGATGCGACGCATTCATTCACCAGGCTGATTAATACCCCGTTAGTAATCCATTTACCTTGTAAAGCGTCCCAAACTTCCGATGCGACATTGAATACGCGTCTGGCTCGCAGGATGTCCACCACCTACCTAATTAACTGCAACTGAACACCGTCACCCGTCCGGCAAAGTGCTTCATTACCCACGTGCAACAAGCGCGCTGATGTGATGATGCCCCTAACAGCGTAATGTGGCAATTTAAATTCTCGCTAATTTTCAAACACATCTTCGCGCAGCTATGGGATCGCGTCATCCGGCAGAACGGGCCGTGATCTAACCGGGAATGCGAGCAAATTTTCTATATTGCTCTGTTTAAACACAGAATTATGCGTCCATCAGACTAACGTCATTTAGCATTATTATCATGTTCATCATCATCATACCATGTCCGCTCCTCTAATTGGAGCATAAGACATTCACGTACCAAAGTTCTCTCAGCTGCCACAGTCTTCGCCTCATGCCAAGTCAGTTCTGCCTCCCGCAGTTCTGCCAAGCATATTTTATATGTATACTTTCTTGCCTTCCAGGACGGCGCGAAGGCGGGGCTTGAAGAAAAAAGCGGCTATACTTTATGTTCTCCTGCAGCATTTTTAATACATGTCCCAGCCAGGTGGTAGATAGAAGGTTGCCTTATCCGTTCACTCACGTCATTTTTCACAAAATCAAACCATCGCATCCCCAGAATTCTACGCAGGGAATTTTTTTTTATTCATTCCGTGGATATTTTCTCTGTTATCCAATTCATATACGAAATAAATGGTTTCCATACAGTTATAATAATCACTTTTGCCACGTCCCATGTCATATTTGCCTGCAAAATCTCCGGTTAATACATTAAATTTATAGTTGCGATGACCTTAAAGTACGGCAAGAGCACAAGGGCCTGAAGAAAAAAGGCAGCTATAGCAAATAATGTCACAACAAGTTACACCTTCGTGTTTTGACTGTTTTTAGAATGGATCCGCAACCTTAGTTCATCATTCTTCAAAAACCAACAAAACCTTAATATTCTAATCAGCTACCTGTTCTCTAAAGGCACTTTTTGTGTTGTGGGTGCGAAAATGGAATAAAAATAATAAATAACTTAGATTATCTGCAATAATTAGGTTATTTTATTTCGTTAAAAATACAATTATATATCTTCGATCACTTCACATTAAAATATTTTCAGTTATATAAGATAATGTTAAGTAATATAAAATATTTTAGTAGAATTGAAAGAAAAAAATCACTAGGATGAGCTAATATAGAAAATCCAAAAATAAGATAGTGTTCGGTAAAACTGTTACTATTACGAACACACGGCAAAGCTGCAAGCTTTCGCAAAAAGAAACTATGGACGTACTTAAAATTTATTGCTGAAAAAAGCTTTTAAACTAAACAAGTAAATTTGAAAAATAATTCCAACTTTTAACTACGTTCCGGTGAAAATTGCGTAACTTTAATTTCAGGCCTGAAAAGTAAGTTGAGCTCGCACGTAATATTGCATAATGTTGGAATTTGCGGCTTCGACGTATGTAATATCTAAATATGAAGGGGTATTTTAATCGTTAAGTGTAACATTCGAGCCGACACTAATGATGTAAAACTCTAGATAGCGAAATTAACGATGGTTCTAATGGACAGTTAACGCTGCTATCGGAGGCTAAGATGCCACTGAAGATGCGCTTAGTAAGACAGTTTAACAAATTTAAAAATAAATTCATCAATTATAAATAATTGAGCAAACTTTAAATCTCTGCAAACGTAATGAGACAGTGTCACCTATGATTTTCATATATTATATTCTATAATAAACAAGGGAGATTATTATTTGATTAAATATTTATGAAATATATACAAATAAATAAAATATAGTAAAAAGCGTATTTCTTACTTGTTATTTATAAAGGTCGTGCGTTGTAAATTTAATGAAGCCTTAGTAGGTTTCTTACCTGAAAAAGAAAAAAGAATTAAAATCATTACTTGCAATTCAGTGAAAATAATAACACGTGCAATTATTTATTTTAAAACGGATTACTAGTCCGTTTTTACCAATAATACTTTTGCCAGCGTTTGTTTTAACTCTTTTGTACAATCTTCTCATATCTAACACGAACATCACACACCCTTTCCACCTACAGAATCTATCTTCTTGCTTGAAGAAAATAAGACACAAGATGGTGTAAGCCAAATTATGGTTATCCCACATGCGTTTATTTGAAAAAAAAAACTAAGTTAGCATAAGACATGAAAAAATACCATAAAACATTTCGAAACTTTTCCTGGCGCATTACGTACGTACTAATATATTTAAAAATGCACTGGCCAATGACACTGTCCGTGTAAGTCCACTCTAAAAGCTGGCTAACATAATGGACTTAAGAACTTTTAGAGCTTTTTCATACGGGAACTTTTAAATTTACGTATTCGAAAATTGCCAATCCCGCTCCATGTCCAATATCCTTCAAAATGGAGAAATTAAACTGAACATTTTACATCGTGAAATAAAATTAAAATAAATGTCCTCAAAAAAAATTGAAATAAATTAAATAAAAAATCTGCAAAATAATCAAAAAATTAATAAAAAGTACTCAAAATATAATTTTATCTTTATCCCTATTTCATGGATTTACAAGTTAATTATAAGCTCTGATAATTTTTCTTCTGTTAAAAATAGCATAATTTCTGATATAACTAGAACATGAAGCACGGATTGGATTTAATCAAATCGATATATATTTGAGTCATGTTTCAATGAAACAGATTTTTTATATTTTTCTGATTTAAGGAATTATTGAAAATTCCTAAAACCAGCCAATTTTATGAAGAAAAAAAACTGATGTTTACTGCAAAAAGAGTAGATGGGTAAAATTTCACTGAGGATCGAAACCTCACATCCACTGTTTATTTTTCTCTGATTAATTGTTAAAATAGGTGTAGTGTACGATGGTTTTTTCAGTCTGCAAATCATCATTACTTGATAAAGTAGTATATTTACATAGATATATTTACAAATTAATATAGAATAATAAATCCCTCTGCCAAATAATTATGATATAAATAATTGTCACCATGGGGTATTACTTTTTGTGAAAGATATTTCATAAAATAAAAAAAAAGTAGACAGTGAAACCAATCTGGGTAATATAGTAAAACGTGGGCACATCCCAGATAGGCTGTCACTACGTATCGATAAAAAGGGATATTTTAGGGGACCGAAGACCAGGGATCGGACGCATGCCTCGCCTGGCATAATGTTCGAGCTGGGCCCCGAAAATCTCCTTTCAACGACGTCTCAATTTACATAGATACCGATACGTCTTTGCGGTCGGTTTCTTTATACGAGCTTTTTTATTTCGTAGCTCCTTCAGAGTCTCTTTCTTGAGGCCTGTTTGCTTTCGTTCTACTGCTGGACCCTTACCAATGAGACTTTTTATTGCTGTTATTTTTTCATAATGCACTAGATCGTATGCGGTTGATACTATTGGATTTGAAGTGGATCTAGAAACGAGAAAACGAAGTATGTTATTATTGGATCATATTTTATTAGGACTATGAAAGCATTCTTGTCAAGCTATGTAAATAATACCATTATTTATAATAATACATCTTTTACTTAAAAATATATTCTAAAAAAAAACATATTTTAGGATTTTTATATATATATGGGATGATTGAGGGTAGAAACTGCAGTGGGTGCCCTAGACCCTAGGAGTATTTGCAGCAAGGGTTTGAGGACATGAGTTGTAGCTCTTATGCTGAGCTAAAGAGGTTTCAGAGGATCGAGAAGAGTGGAAATCAAGATGCAAGTTTTTGTTGCTGCAAACCAATCCACCGGATTGATACTACGAAGTATTATAAATATATTTAACTATTTTTGATATCAAATACTTAGTAATCAGTCGAGTATTTTCCTACGCTATTTATAAACATTTTTTGAAGAAACTAGAATAGATTATTAAAGGGTTCCACGTTTTTTAATTTTAAATTCTTGCTTTAGCGTTATACTGTTTGCGATGAATTTTAGTCTGATATTTCTATCACTGTTTGAAGGATCATTACCAGGTAATAATGCGTAATACAAAATTATTAGCCACTAAATTTGAAATTTTATCTTACTTAACTATCAAAGCCTTTCACAAACAATATGAAAATAAAGCACCACCAAACAAACTGACACTATAAGAGTGATATTTTATGTGTGTGGTAAGAGGTCGAATAGGTAGTGACCTTTTTATTATTCAAAATTTAATATTTTAAATATCACAAAATAATATTATTCAATATACAAAAGATTTTTTCATTGAAAAACTGTTTTTTTAATATAAATAAAAACATGCGGATCGGATCTACAATACCTTCATAAAATTCACCACAAAGTAGAATTTTATAAATATTATGTTTGTTAAAAATTTAAACGTGCGGAAACGCCCCACTTCTAAAAAAATATTACAAATTGTAATTTTACAATTATTATGTTTCACAAAATTCAGCATTTTAGTAATATAATTAGTAAGATAAAAGATAAATACAGCCTTGAACATACACGTAATATACGCGCTACGTTGAGATTTACGTAAGAGTATTCTTAAGGGAGATAAACGAGTCGGTATTCCGCTTTAATATTGTTTGCTTACGCCCTTAAAATATTAACATTTTAATCAAAAGCGGCTCACCTTACAGAGTCTTGGAGAGATACTTGAAAAGTTGAATTGATATCACCAATAAGCCTCCTTTGTCGCTCACAGAACAAAGAAACTCGGGTCTACTATGGTATGCCTGGGCTAGTAACATACCTGATTTTGGATTAAAGGATACGATGATACTTATAAAATTATCTAAGACGAGGAACACGCAACTTGATACTATCAATAAAAAAAGCGGAAGATGATGTATTGAAAAGTTATTTTTTAGATTAACGCTAAAATCATTTGCAAAGGTTAACAAAATATTTAAATTACGAGTACAAGCTGTTCAAATGTTTTTTTTTTAACTTTTATATTTGTAATTTATTTGTTTCTACATGGTATATTTGTACAATTAAAAATAAATTTCACTTTATTTCACATTTATCGTATCTTAATTAGTTACATCTTTCTATGGTGTCATAGTTTATCATAAAAAATAATACGTTAAGTTGTCCAATGATCAATGCTAAGAATCCATGTAGAAGAAGAAGCGATGCAGAAGTTTTACCACTATTTATATAACTGCTTGACAATGATCAGATTTTTTGAAAAACATTCATCTTATGTTTAAAAAGTTAGTATATTTTTAAGCCCAAACTATCCGTTTCTAAAAGCTTAAAAACATTACAATGAAACGTACAGGGGAGCATTCGCTTCATAAGAAAGTGGGCAAGTTATGCCATGCCTACGTGGAGATGGAGAAAATTTGAGACTTATAGCTGCAAAAGAAAAGCATAAAGCAGATGGAAGGGGACAAAGAGTGAGAGTGGAAATGTAGAAGAAACCTTGGGCCGGAGCCAGGAGAACAGATAAAGGAGGAGGTCGGTCATTAATCTCAGTCAAAGTGAGGAGGGTTCCTTAGAGCCATCCTTGCGGGACGATTCAAAATGTACAATATTTTTCTACCACCCATATAATATAAACTGCAGGTCAGTTCCTTCAGTTGTTTGAACCCTGCGTGGGATTTGATATCCGCTACGTTATTGCTCGAGGGGACATTATATATTAGGCATATGTATCGTCCAAAATACAGGATACGTCCCACGCGATGCCGGATTCTGTATTATTTGTGAATGTCACCGTATAATATATTTTTCTAAGTATCAAATATGTATGACGCTCTTATATAATCTAGTTTGTCTTATGTGCTGCGTTAAGATTTACATTTCTTTTCTCTGATGCGTAAATTCAATATGAATTTATTCAAAACTCATGTTATTTTTAGAGATCTACGTATATTTTATCGTAAATAAATCAGTGAAAAAATAATGGAAAATATATTTAATGGTTCTTCCTTAAAATAATATAATATATCCGCTTCCATATGTGAGTACAATTAATCCTGAATCATGTCTAAATAAAGTATGCATAGATAATTAACGTTTTTTTATTAAAATCAACAGTTTATTTTTAGAAGACAATCAGACTCAGATCATTCAAAATACTATCCATCGACCGCTATGGTCTTCTCCCACCTTTAGGTAGCATGCGTATTCCACGCAGGAAAAATTCTTGGTCTTTTAAGCCAATCCAGTCATAAACCCATTTTTTTGTATCGTCATAAGAAGAAAATCGCTGCTCAGCCAGGCCATGTGTCATCGATCGGAACAAATGGTAATCGGAGGGGGCAATGTCTTGTGAATACGGCGGGTGGGGTAGGACTTCCCATTTGAGGTTCTCCAGGTAGTTTTTTACAACATATGCAACATGGGGTCGTGCGTTGTTATGTTGAAGAATAACCTTGTCATGTCTTTCGGCATATAGAAAAATACAAATCGCTGATGTTGTATCAATCGTTTAAAACGAAAACAGACATTACAAACACTTTATCTTTCTATCAATGTTCACATTTAATAACCATTAAATCAATCAAAAGTGTTTTTTGAACATTTTTTTGACACATTAATTAATGATTGGGAAATAATATTTTTTGCGGTGATTACGAATATTGCATTGCTTTTATTAAATACATGAGAGGTTTAGTAGAAATAAATTAAAATTCATTGCGCTATTTCATCACCTCATTATTTGAATTCCCCTAGGTTAAACACAGAGATATTACGTAGTATTATAGTTGAAGAATTGTATTGAACATTTGCTACCGAGGTCGACATGTAAATTATTCATTGATGGATATGAATTTTGCGCATACATAAACCGCAATAGCAATTCAATTCAGAATTAGATATTTTGTCAACGGTGACATTACGTGAATCAATATTTACGTTTAATGATATGAGCACAGTAAGTGCTAACAGTATTTCGTTAGAGGCAACACTACTTGCGATATAATTTTGTAGTAATATGTTGAATCAGTTATCATAAAAAAATAGTTTGCAGCATAACGAAAATTGATTTATTACTTTTAAGTTCAAAAACTTTTTATTTTCTAGATATATATAGAATAGACATTAACATAATATAAATCAAAAGCTATTTTTTTCTACGATTTATATTCATAAAAAATGCAAGTGGGAAGCATGTATAATAATGTTTATCTGCATAATACGATTAAGAAGAATGCATTTTTTATTAATCTGATTTTTGTAGGGATTTAAATTGCATGTAGCAATGAACACAGATACTGGGATAGCATTTCAAAGCCTGCCTTTGGTGCTTAAAAAGGATCTGTTTGTCCTGAATCGACATATGCAAATCATGTAGTTTAATTACATTAAATTATATTTTTGCTTCTTTTTTTTTAATCAAAATACAATGTATTTAAATTAATTAATTTAAAGCGTCTGTGTTTCCTCCTTCCTACAATCTGGATCTCTTCAAGAAACAGATAAATATACACTTGCAATCTCCCCAACCCACACACAAACACGAACACAACACACGTTTCCCGCATGCAGCGTCCAGCCTCCCTGGCTGAGCGTCATAGAGTGCACTGGTCTTGACCGGTTGTGCTCTCCTGCATGCGTTTACATAAAAAAAAAAATTACAAAGGAATAAACAATATATGCTTTAAAGTTAGGAACTGATGATTTTTTTGTTTGAATTTCCGTTAAGCACGACGTTGCAAAAATTTCAAACAAATTTATCTATCAACTCGTAAACTTGGACCAAGTTTCCCCCGCACGGGGAGCAGCATACAAGTTGAAGCTGATGATAAGTTTACCTCGGGGAGTGGTCGGGAAATTAACGAAACTTGCTACATGATCTCTAGCAAGACCACGGAGATGATACGACTAAAAACTCTCGCGAGGATAAAGTAATGCAATGAAAAATTGAAGTTATAATGATGCTAGACACTTTAAAAATAGGTCAATGTGACAGTATGACGCGTATTTATCAAGCAATAATATATAAAGTTGTTCTAAAAGCAATTTCATGTTCTTTACAACGGATCACTTTATTGTATTTTTTCACAGCCAACTTCTAACATAAGCCGCGTAATCATATATTTCTCAAGCAGTTAAAAAAGGTTAGTTTGTTAACAAGTTCGATTGATTCAATGTTTTCCGATTAGGTTCCATATCTTTATGTTTTATCTGGTGACATAGTACATATTGTTTGTAAAAAAAAAAACAATTCAACTAACCACCTATTTAATTATTACATTAGGTGTGTAATTGAAGTAATCGAATAAATGATTTGTTAAGCTATATGTATCATTTGCTAGACAAGTAATTATATTACTTAATACGAATTCTTTCTTACAAGGAATCAAATTTTTACAATAAATTACGTTTTTATACGAAAAACAGAAAATTATGTTAGCTGAGTAAGTACTTGGCGAACCTACATGCCTGTCTACGCCTGAAAAATTGAACACAATACACGCCCGGTGATGAAATTCAGAAAAAAGGGCCAGTAAAAAAATAAAGGTCATGTTTTCCATACCCTTGTTGACTCACAAGCAGAACCCAAATGCAGGAATAAAAATACTTTCTGTTAGGGAGGGATGTAGACTCACAAGTTCAAGTTAACTAAAATCTTAGTTTTTCTGCACAACACAAACAGGAGAATCTTCTTGAAGGTAATCTAAACGGTGATCGTTTCATGTGTGTTCATAAAAAAAAACTACGAAAAGATTATTGATTCTGTTATAATTGACTATTTATTATTATATATAATTCTAGCATGGCGAAAGTTTATGTTTCAAAAAATCATTTAATGCTCTTTTGTCGAAGCTATCTATTAAGACAATCTGTTCCAGGTCGTATAACGTCGGTTAAGTTATTCAAATCACCGAAATTTTTCTCGGGTACTTTTTAAGAAAAAAAATGCGTTTGGTGCTTTGAAAATTAGAACGTCAAATTTGCGAGACAAAAATAATAAGATAAAAGTTCCTTTCATATCAGCCTCGTTAACCGTGAGCTTTATCGCGACGATATCATTGACTTAGTTTAACAGCAAGGGACCGTCAGAAGCAAGCAACAGTTCAGGAAGGTATTCCTAAGAAATGACCGAGACTCCCAGACAATATTACAGAACACGTTTCCTTATCTAATAGTCTTACGGTCTGCAGTTTGCAAAGGTCGTATAGAAATCGTCATAATAAAATAGGTTAATTTTCTCGGATACTACTACTACTATCCAATCCTTGCAAAGATCGTCTACTAAATACTTGCAGATATTTATAACAACAAATCTCTTTTCACATTAGCAGTGAAAGGATCTTCATTGGGGATTGTAGCTGTAATTGTTTTGCAACAGTCAAGCGCGTTCACCGTTTGGTTATAACCTGGGTCAGTTTTGTAAAGGAAGAGTAATGGTTTTAGTTGCGTCAACGTCACACCTTATCGCAGGTCGTAGGGCGGATAGGTGGTGCTCACGAGCCGTCGCCAGCAGTGAGTACATTTATTATTGATGGTCAAGACTTCAAGGGATGATTTCACCCTTGTAGTTTCAAGATGGACTGCTACAAAAAAACTCGACCAATTTTTTGGCCATTTGTAACACGAAAAACAAATTAATTTATATCATAAATAGATAAATGATGTTTCGCAAACTTCTGTCCAAAATTAAAGTTTCATCAAGAACGATCACTAAATCAAATAACATTAAAATAGTATTAATTGGTTGTATTTTAGAACACATTTAACACATTAAGGCATCCCTGCACGTAATACTATAGTGATAAATGTAGAAGTAAAAGGATTCCAACACCACAGGCATGGTTTTCAATCCTCTTTTTGTATATTGTATATTTATGTACCTGTATATTTACATCGACATACAATCCCATTCTCAATAAAAAATATTTATAAAATACACGCACACGACCAGCACACATTCTACTCACTAGCAGTATTTAACCGACCAAGTTAAGCGTCGTAGAGTTTGAGAGGACCAAAAAATCCTTTGCTAGGCTTATTGATGTTTATTGTGTTTCAAATAAGTCATAAATACATATACTCGTAATAGAATGAGAGTGCCTTTTGTCAGGCACAAAAACAATGTCATATTACGTTTACTATTGACTTGTATACGAAATATATTTTTTGGTGATATATTTAATATATATGTTATACTGTATTATTCTCATTTTAATGTTTAAAAAAATATACATAGAAATGTATTAAACAATATAATTAAATGATGACTTGTGGGTTAGTGAATTTAAATTTTTATCGAGTTACATAGTACAGTACTAAAAGTCATAATTTAAGTACAATTAAACAAATTTTAAGAAGATCCTATTGTCTTGTTGAATTTGAATATTTGATATGAAAAAGATGCTTAAACATACTTGTAACTGAATATTAAGAGTGTTTACTTTATATCGAGAAATTTATACGTAATATCCATAACTCAAAACAAAAATATAAATTATTTTTTGTAAAGCATATGCCTACGTTATACACAAATGAAAAATGAAAATTGAACAATACAAGCATTTTTAGGCATACTGTTGAAATGTTTTAGTTATTTTTTGCATATCGGCTCTTTAAGTGAACCATATGGGTGCCATTTTGCTGGCGGCTCTTTAAGTGAACCATATGGGTGCCAAATTGTCGCTAGAAATTTTTGTCAGATTTTCTTATCCTTGTCACGTCATAAATCATATTTGATCCACAACTCAACCGAGTATAAATAAAATGATTAATTCCCGACGGCCGGCAGGACGAGAACCTGGAGTCATTAAACAAGTTTTAGGCCTGGATCATTTCATCCTAATAGGAGGCTCAAACATTGACGTAGAATTACAAATGAATTATAAAAAATAAATAACAATTTTTCTACATAGTTTGCGATAGCTCCCAGGAGGAGAGCTTAAAGTTGATTAAATAAAGCAGCTGTAATATCTAAGACAAAATCTGATCATTTTTTAGCATTTATAAAGAGATCGGACGAAAAACTGGCTTAACCGAATATTTAGATTCTTATAAATAAATAATTAAATATTGAAATTATAAATAATTATTATTTTGCTATATAAGTTTGGCAGCTTATTTATAAGCTCTCTTTAGTTAGAAGTTATAAACTAAAGAACATTATATTGTGTTGCCAGCGTACAGCAAGCCCCTTAAAATTCAAATAATGGGAAATTAAACTTGTGTAGGGGTTTGATTTTCAAAGGGTATTTAATAACGCACTATGAACCCAAAGGAAATTTTCCCAAGCATCATTAAATTGACGACGAGATGTTTTCTGTTTACCATAGAGGGGATTGCGAATGAATAAGCTGCTAATTATAATTATGCGTCGTTTGTGAGGATGATATTTTCCTCGAAAGAGGCGCTTTCATTAAATGTAATGAAAAAGAGAAACCGGATGAACGAAAAACAGGATGATTGGTATTTGAATCGACTTAAATCACTCGTGTCAATGCTTGTTTCTAGAAATGAGAATATCATCTCCACATGATATTCTTCTTCGTGTCAGCGACGTCAATTATTTCTGACTTGTATCTGGCAACATCGGTATCCTGTGTGTTGCTTAGCATTAGGTCTTGCGGTGTGCAGCTTGTTGGGCATATGCAGGTCTCCGCAGTCGTACAATAGTGATTCCTTCCGAAGCATTCCCTACCGGTCGAGGTTGTCATTTGGTCTACCAACTCCGGTTATTAATCTGTTCAGGGATTTCCAGATCCGCCAGTGAAGGTTCTTGCCAGTTGGGAGGCTTTCTTTTGGAGTAATGAAATCCTGTGTTGCGGCTTGTCGCCAGAGCTGGAGTATCTCATTTTCAGGGCCGGATGTGAGAGGTTGTGTGGATCTAAGAAAACTGCTTCGCGATTTCAGTCTGGGTGTTGGGGGTATCTGATTATACAAGCAGTGGGACCCCTGATTGATCTACACATGATGTACCGCTAGAATACGAGTGTGTAAATCCATTAATTCAGTTTATTCTCAATGTTTTATAATAGTCTATTTTATGAAACCATCATTAATTATATGTAATAAATAAAAAAATGTCGTTTTAATTATGTCGGAATGCTGATGTTTGTGTTTGAGATTTTTGTGATCGGATTGGTGAGAAGGAGTTGTGCCGCGTGTTAGAGAGCGATCAGATTGGACACGAACATTCCGAACAGATAAAAAATAAGAACACGGTATAATGTCAGGGGAATTTAATATCAGTAAAGTAAGTTAAATTAATATTTATACACCTTTGAATTTCGAATGATTAGCGGAATCATTTATTATTTTAATTGTATTATGTATTAATATTTGAGCGGCTTTTTTAAATGAATGATTTTATTTATTGGAACGTTCTAGAAGTGATTTAATAATATTTAAAAGTTATGCGGTAGTAATTGGAGCGATCTTTGGTGACGGCGATTCTAACGACATATATGGGACATACAAGGCAAACAATAATAAATAGACATAGATACATAAATTGGTTGAATTGATAAAACAGAAGTCCGCCACAATAATAAACACATAAAGTTATGATACATTTACAACTTTCTTTATATCATGGATTGTTGTAAAAAAGCTAGTGTCACTGCTAGCAACGCGTTCAGCTATTATATAAAGTTAACTAAGCAGTCTTATAAATAGTAAAAAAATATGATATAAGACTATCAAATTATTAATCAAAAACTAAATTAATGCTCAATTTAAAACTAAAAAACTGCCATGCTTTGTAGGGTAAAAAATGTTTTATCGTGACAGTAAATTACCGTATAACTATGAAATATATTTTTGAGGTGAATATTTTAATTGTCATTTTTACGCCGTATATTTTGCTAAAAAAAGAGACGAGTACAAACTTTAAAAAAATTCTAAGCCGATTTGAAGAACGAAGGTACTCTTATTGGCTTCATGCTTTAGTCAAGCTTACAAATAAATAATTTCGTAACAATTTAGTAAGAAAAAACTCACATAAAAAGTACCAGTAATACTGTATAAATGAGTACATAGCATATCATATTCCCAAAGAAAATATATTTGAATACATAAATTGATATATTTTTCAGGCCAAGTAACCTACTTTCGTGTCTCTTATATGCCGAGATATGAAATGTATTTTTTAAGGCATTAAAAAAATATATACCGAAGCAGATAAACATGTCGATATCAAGCTTTTAAATATTCAAATTTAAAATTTACTGCAGGACATAAAAAAGGATATAAATACAATGACAATTTATTACTCGTTTCCGTGAATACCTTTTTTTTTGAAAAAATGTAAATGAAAGACGAGCCATATAAAATGATAATATAAAGGTTTCGCACAGAGTTTCGCCTGCTCTCGCTGGCGGTCCTTGCTTCGTTTTATTACTTAAAATGTGTGAAAATAACAAAACGAAAAGAATGAAAATGACAACAATGGAAATCTACGTATATATCACCCTGAAGCTTTCTGTATAGTGGAAATGCTGTTTCACACTTTCCACTACAAGGATTAAATTATTTTTTTATAACAATTACGCGAAAAATTCCGTTATTTTTTGGCCAGAAACATGTTTAATATAAATATAAAATTTCAACGGAACACAAAATATGATTTGATTACACAAAAGATAACATAAATAAAAGAAGTGAGTCTTGTCATTTCTATATCATTTTATTCCTTATCTATCTCCATTTGACCCTAGTTATGTTTAAATAAATTTAAAAAATCATAAAAAAACTTGCTAACTGATCTCATCTACAAGGTTTTTTTTTTTTAATAATATCTATCTTTGCAATCATTTGATTTAAGCGATTTGGATGGCGTTATTATTTAAAACTTCGTGTCGATATATAAAATGTAATCATAAGTATGCGGAAATACAATATTATTGTAAATCGTAGTAAAGTTACCGTGTTTAAAAACGTTCAAGGTAAAACTTTAGAAGATCTCGAAAATCTAGGGCCGAAAGTTCGCGGTAACCTTCGGCGTACGAGGCCACTAAGAAAAAAGCTTTAAAATAACGAATTCCATTTTGAACGTGACTTAAGCAGAGAGCGAGAGTGTAGAGAGGGAAAGTGGAGAGGTCCTCCTTGGATGACTTCTTTGAGGATTTCTGACGCCACTACGTCTCATCTACAAACCTCATCCGCCCACCTCATCCACCCACTTCTTCAGGTTTTCTTTTATTTAAACACACAGAAGAATACTGCAAGACAGCGATTAAAATAACTAATGTGGTTTTTTTTTTATGCAAAAACATACAAGAGAACACTGACACGTTGGAAAATCCACCCTTCACCGTCCTGAATGTAAGTCTCATACGGAAACCCATATCGGGACGCTATTACAAGCTAATTTAAAAATAAAAATGGCTGATGGTCTCTTTGTGTCTCCACAGCGCAGAAAACCGTGCGACAAAAGACCTCAGTCTAGTAGAGATGAAGTTGGTATATTACATGCGTGCCTCGAATCGCCTTCTTTGTTGAATTGTTGCTATCTCGTTATGTGCGTTGTTGATTTTAAACAGATGTTTGTGCAGGAATTTTATCTATGACATTTAAAATTTTATATGTGATAAGGCGCTGTATGTAGTGTTTATCCGTAAAATACAACCAGGAACTCACGCATCATTCATGTATACAGTAATTCACTATGAAAAGGTTGTGTTCACAAGACGACTTTTATCTACCACTAATTTTGATGAATTGGCTATGACTACCACTTAAGGGGATCAAACACACGAACTTTGGCATGGTAAACAAACGTTTTACCACAGCCATACACGCCAGTTAATTTTAAAGAGCTTGATATTTGTAAAAATAAATGTGTTAAGTATGTTGACAACCTTCCAGGAAGTTCCGAGCCCAGGGGCTCGAAGTATTTCCTGCGGCATCTGAAGTACGAGTATGTCACAACCAGTTCCTGCTTCGCCTTTTATCGGACTACAGTGAGAAAGACTGGCATATTTGCTCTCTCACCTCGTCATTCCTCACAAATTCAAACTACCGTACCCACAATATTCTACTCAACAACGAATTGTACGACTGCATTGGCTTTTGGTGAGATTCTAAAATTCGCAACCGTAAAAAAGAATGAGATACAGGCGCTTTGTTTTCATCAAGATGTTAATTAATTTACAAAAAAATATGAGCTTTGCATGGAATTAAACCCGGGATTGTTCTCCTGACTGGTGATACTTTAGTCTCTCGGCCATAGGTGCTTGCTTACGAAAGGT
Organism: Glossosoma conforme; assembly: GCA_022606575.1. Classification (NCBI taxonomy): domain Eukaryota; kingdom Metazoa; phylum Arthropoda; class Insecta; order Trichoptera; family Glossosomatidae; genus Glossosoma; species Glossosoma conforme. Next base: position 12,720,055 of record JAGTXR010000013.1, read on the forward strand.
GAGGCTGTTGTATCTAATAGCCGAAGGGAATTCTACGTCCCGTAAAAACGGATGTGCGGCTTTCGTTTTGATGAGGCCGCAGAACGCGAAAGACTGTCACGGAATTGACGCCTGGAACGTCGCTCTTTGTCTGGGGATTACACTTGAATAAGAATTCAAACACTAACGCAGCGAATAAAAAAATAAAAGCGGAATGTGCTTTGATAAATAAAATCACAAAAAGCGCACGAAAAAAATCTTTACCGGCAAAGTTCCACTGTCAAAATTACGAACCGTGTTGGATAATTTTATACGAGACGTAATATTTTTCAGGCATTAAAAAACATATTTTTTTATCATAATTCCACATTCCTCCCTAAGCTGGATTATTGTCACAAACTGTATATGTACAAATAATTTTGAAAACGTACATTTTTCCTAGCAAACATATTTATACGCAACCTTCTAATATATATTTGCTGGCGGGTGTGGGTTAGTGGCAAATCATTTGCTTATCATACTAAAGATAGTTTCTTTCATCCGTAAAATGCCAGTCATAACATTAAAGTAAACTTGGTGACTAAGAGTCGTCCCATGAAACCGGCCCATTTTCAACGCTTGCCTTAGCTGTCTATTAAATGTTAAGTAACATAGAATCCACAGATGAGATTTCTCCATCACCATTTGTCGATATTCTCCTGTACGTGTCTACGTAAAAAAATAATGATATAATAATACTGTGCGGTTGAGAAAAGTTTTTTTAATAACACTAATGTTACATAATGATTTAGTAGCCACAATATAGTAAAAAAAAGTGTGAACAGTTTACTAAACTATTGAGGGTCTAAAAACAGGCGGTTCAAGCGATATTGCAATCACGAGTACCACCAATTCAATACGTTTTCAAATTTAATGATGCGGTCTGTAACAATCGACATGTGGTTTATATCGCCTTCGTACAGAAACGTGCGATTTGAACTTCAGCGTTCCATTTGATAATGATGCTTCCAGTTGGACGTAGGCATCCGCTCATCAAGCGGCAATTCGATTTCTAACCACTGCACTAAGTCACAAAGCGGTAATACTAATTTGGTACTAGATATAATAAAATGCAGTAGAACAGTAAAATAACATAAGTTAGTTAAATTATTAATTGCATGGCGATATTCTGAAAAATGTTAATTGAACAACATTGCAGCATAAAACATATTTTGCCATTTCCGTTGCTAAAGGAAATGGTCACTACGAATTACCTACAAAGAGTCTGCTAGTTCTTATTCGATATATATGGGGGCATAAATAGTACCACGAAAAAACTCAAAGAGATGTCAGCTATAGTGGCCGAGGCATATATTGGGTGTCTGTCGATTAGAAATCGATTTACTTGACGCTTCGCTTAGTTTCCTTCTATCCTTTTATTCGAACAATCAATGATACATTATCATGACGTCATGACTTGATGAAGTAGAATTCGGCTGCTGATATATATTATTGAAGGCAATTAATTGTGGCCAAATGATTTGAATATTTAAAATTAAATGTGAACTTTTTTCAACAAAATTTATTTAACTAGATAAATAATTCGAACTTTATCATTTCCCATGGGGTATATAAATAATAAATATAAATAACAATATTTACCTTATTTTTATATTTAAATATCGAGTGATCCTAAATGTGATACATTAATATTAACACAAAGCTAAAAATAAAATATTTAATATTTGAAATTGTTCTCAAAGTAAATGCCAAAAATATTAATAACATTTTCTTGACGAGTTCCTTTTTAAACCGTTTCGTGTTAAATATACTGAAGATAATTATAATAGTGCGTAGATAAAATTTCTGTTATCTCGTCTAAGCATGCGTTTAGCGCTATTATCTCCAGCGACCGATTTTCCAGCAGGCTTTACAAATAATTAACCCAGTGATTAGCAGAAACTTAACCGGCGTGTAAACGCGCGGGTTAATCTATTAGTGCTGTAGCACTTCTCTGGCGAGAGCTTTTCGGCGACACGATCCGGGACTTCAGGAGCCCGCGGGGAGCGACGGATGCTGTCACGGGAGCCGCTGAAGGGATTTTCAGGTTAAATGAGCTGAAGAAGTAGCACCGCCTGAGGGAATACTCGTGTCTACTTAACCGAGGCGAAACTGGTATATTGGAATAATACAGCAACAAGTAAAACTATCTGACATACAAAAAAAAGAATTTTTACCTTACCTTTGTTATCAATGTTTTCAGATGTATATTTTTTTGTAGAGTCGATTTTTATAATATATTTTCATATTTAAATACTTTATACTTAATTAAATAAAGATCTTCCTAATATTTTTAACAAATTAATAAACACTTACAAATATGTATACAGCAAAAAATATTTATGACATGTCTTTTATTGGTATCGGAGAAAAAGAAACTGCCGTTTCTTTTCTTATCGATATAGATAATAGACTTGTTATAACGATGATATTTACTATCGATTTGTATGTGTATCAATTGGTCATTATGTAGGTTGTTTATTAAGTTAAATATCCTCTTAATATAAGTGGAAAGGTTTATTGAAATTATACTGCAACTAGTAAATCTATCGAATGTATAAAAACGATGATTTTCAATCATTTTTTAGTAATGCTTACTGTTTTCAGGATACATTTTTATATGAATATTATATTACTTAACTAAAACATAAGAATTAAACATAAGCAGAAGAGTATTTTAAGAATCATACAGCCTACATTAAATCGTAAACGAGTATGAATAATAATCAATCATTTTCTTCCTTAAATTCGCCGATATTTATATATTTGTACGCTAAAATCCCAAAAATACCGCTTTTTAATAAATAATTTAAATATTATTTTAACATTTCAGAATAAAAATCATTTTCATTTAAAGCTTCGCCTGGGATCACACAACATGTGGGTCAGTAAGCTAGCTTTTCCTAAAATGCATACCAACCAGTAAATTAATATATTATGTGCAAATATTTGAGTTCCAAATAAATTAAATTGTGTCGTTTGAATGTATGTACTTCAATTATTAAGAGCATCATGTTTATGTACAAGAATGCCAAGACTGTTCCTTTTGTTTAAAGTTGTCCGTTCGTTCCAATTCAGCGAACAAGTTTATAGTTGCATCGCTCGGTTTCCAGCGACTGAGTAGAACAGACGAAACTTTGACGATTAAAGTCAATCTGACGATACATCGAATTGTGTGCACGAGTTGGCCAAACCAGACCAGACTTCGGAGAGATAATGGAATATGACCATATTACACCAAGTACAAGACCTCAACAGTCTATATGCTGCACAAAATTTGAGAAATTGCTTATTCGAAGGCTTTGAGTTTACGTGGCGCCTCTTGTATTATTTTTTTGTAACTACATTAAATGCCATTCTTTCAAGTTGTAGTGGAATATCGATTATATAATTAATTGCTTACCTTGTATTTTATATTTGAACTGAGTACGCTGACGAAAAAAGATGTAGATCTTAGTCAAATTAGAGGCGACTGTCTTACCTGGAAAAAGGAAATATTAACATTAATAAAAATTCCAGGAAAAAAATAGTTTAATAAAATAATTGTCTTTAAATTATTCAGTTAAAAAATAACATAAATATTAGAACACAGATATATTATTTTACAATATTTAATCGGTAAGTTTCACAATTGTATTATTTTAATTAATATCTTCTTTTAATCGCAATACGGGATAAACATTTTGTGATCAAAATATGAGTTTCCAAACGATGCAATAAACATAAAAGAAATACATTTTTTTATGAATATTTCATATACTCGTATATCTGTTATATTTTATAGCAAGGCCGAAATACTGAAAGTAATGTATAAGAATTATAATAAATAGAAACAGTATATTACATAAATAACAAAATTTCTTACAATGTCTAACAATATATTATTCTATTTGATTATTGTGTCAGTGTATTCTTAAGATACATAAAGAAGCTTTTATTTCGCGCGAGATGTGTGTAAGTAATGTGTTTTTTCTTTATTTCGAAAGCGACTTTAACACGTTCATTTTGCTATCACAAAAATACTTTTCAGCGTAGAGAATTTCAGGAGTGCTTCAGTAATCCACGGCGGGAGTGCGAGAGAATGTTCAGGAAGAAGTTGGACTAAATCAGGCTCTTCTTCGTACGAAGTAACGTAATACCCAACATTTGTTATCATTCATTCACAGGCATCAGTCGAGCTCAGGAATCAAACCACAGGCGAACCTACAAACGTGAAACTTTAACGTTCCATGGGAAGCTTTATTCCCTGATACGATTTCTTGCGTAGCTATTTTCTATACGTTCTGGCATGAGAGATTGTTGGCTAATATTATACATTGTACAATGTACATGGATACAAATCTAAAAGAAGCTGATAGTTTTACTTCGAAACAAAGAAACACAAAACTTAATGAGAAATCTTTTGTGAAACTTTCTAATTATCAAAAGTAAAACAAACTTAAATTTTGTATGTTTAGTGCTACATCTTTTAAAGCATTATTGTTTTCCAGAATATTTCATAACGCATTTTTTATATAAGTGAGGTTGTTGGTCTAATGCCCAGGCACCAATTTGGTAGGCAATGGTTTTTCTATCACGGTTTTCCTCTTCTAAGCTGGATTAGAGGTTCGACATCACTGTTAATATTGCTAATGAGATGAAGTTACGCAAAAATGACGTTGTATTTGGTAGATACATTTAATCGATAGACATTGGGTGTTCGTAGACAAGCAGATTTACAGGGAGGTATCAGATAACACTGCCTGGAGGAGATATAGAAAACAGGCAGCGATCGGTTCGAATTTTGTAAGGTTCCAAGCTCGTAAATTACATGCCAATTATTTCTCCCGATACTAAACATATATTATTAATGATAAAATTAATATATTTAACTTAATTTTATAATTTACTGACATTGTGAATTATACCATATTATTATATAACTCAATTAAAATATATATAAATTTACTATCAGCATTGTTAAATATATATCGGCGTATTTGGGTGTTTTTAAAGTTTTCCCAAGTAAAATGTTTGCTTGGTATTAAATTTAAATAAATCTGAGTTCAGTTATTTTAGCCATTTTTGTATAGACATCAAAGAAAGGTCGTCAATTTCATCCTTATTGGCATTTGCCGCACGAGAATTCATTGCCTTCCGGTACAACTGGGGATATCGAACCCATTACCATTAGACCCATAAAAAGTGAAAGAACAAAGTCATATAAAAAAGCCGCATTAAAATTTCACAGCACCTCTAAGTCCTTCGATCATCCGCTTTGTAACATAAATGGATAAACCTTCAACATACTTGTACTAGGAATATGAAATTGATTATTTAGTGAGCGCATCGGACTATTTGTGAACAAAGGAAGTGGCCCTTTACCGATCACCAAAAATGTATACTAAGGACGTTATGTACCGGATAAAGGTCGAAATATACAAACAAGATACAATTACGACAAAAAATATTTTTGTTTTGGCTTATTGCATATTTTACCGTAGCATCTTAAGGCTAATTATTTAAATTCAAATCATCAGCTCAGCGCCTACTAAAATATTCATAAGATAAAAGTCTTTTATACCACCGCGGTAATATTCATAGCCCAATATGGGGCGTTATGACTGCATTCTTAAATATTTTTATCACCTGCCATAAATTTCAAGGCGGCGGTAACTGCGCGGTATAATCTACCGTATTAGAAGTTTAAGGGATATTTAACGTGAAATTTCATGCATGTACTTGCTTATGATTCATAATTTTACAGGAATCAAACGGATTTCAGTTTAAGTGCAAAATTAATACAACACTTAATAATGCTTGATTTATTAATAAACTTTTGACAGATTATTGAAATGAGACTCTCATATAAATTTAACATGCATTTATTGCTTTTCGTGGTATTTTTAGTAAAGAAAGTAAATACATAATAATAGATCGAAAAATCTTTTAATAAAATAAAATACATTCGATTATTTTTTTATCAATATTATAATAAATTGAACATTTAAATCGCTTTAATTACGATTTGAAACAATTTTGGTAATAATTTCTTAATTATATTAAGTGATAAAATAGCGCAATAGCTAGCGTTGGTACTATGGAGAAGGTTTGGGTATACAGTATTCGACTACGATGTTTTTAATTTCATGAACACCGTAAATTACTCTTTAAGTAATTGATAATTTACTTGTCTTCTATGTCCATGAATTACTGGCATATAATCACACAGATTATTTGTGTCCATGATAAGAATACTCATTTGAATTTCATTTGTTATATAAACAACAAAATTTAATTGTGTAAATATGTATCAAATTACGTACATGTTGTGACACATAATAAAATAAACAAACTCGCCCATTTATATTATACTTTACAGGTTTCAAAGAAATAAGTATTATTTTTCACAATAACGAAGCGTATATAAAATACGTATAAATATAAGCTTTTATGAGTCTTGTTTACAGCGAACATCACAGCAACGACGTTCTTAGGAGTAGTTACTTAAATTTCACTCAAATATGAACATATTTACGATGAGAAATACAAAGGTCAAAAGAAAGCTTTATAGGTGACACGTTGCCAAAATGGAAACACATCAACTTGACATTTACCTTTGCCTGTATTAAATTTTTCGTACGGGAAGACGTAAATAATGACGATACATTATTCATACTATGAGTATCATACTGATATGATAAGCTTTTTAGTCACTCGTCTAAATTGTTATGTATCCACTGTAGTACGGGATACGAAGAATTGTTTTTTTTTTTAAATTTCAAATACATAATTTACAATGGAATACGGAATACTTATTCAATATTCGTTTTACATGATCATACGGCCGTCACTATTTGTCGTCATGAAGTTTTTAACGGCAATGATATATGACTTATCCCATATCAGCTCTTCCTTTCAAAGCTTCGCCGATTACATTATATGAAATGGTAGTCCTATAGCATTTGAAGCGTATGTCTTAAATCACCGAAGGATAAAAAGCTATTATTTTCGCTACCTCACCTTGTCAATCATCACAAAGGCGAACCAACAGCAACTCTTTAGAAGTAAATTGTTTTGTTAAGGCGTCAATGACGTTGGTTTAATTACCTGATCTCTTTAAATAATGAAAATATTCGGGAAATGTACAGGGTGATAGATACTATGCCACCCTGGAGGCTGTTGGTAACCATACACTATGTTCCCAGGTGGCCGTCTTGATGAAGAAATATCTAGGATAAGGCAATGACAGTTGACGGAATTCTGAAGCTGCAATTTGTGGTGACCTTATGCTCTTGATATGTAACGAAAATGAGTATGTTTAAACTAATTGTATTTGGTAAACTCGTTAATATTTCGTTGAACAGACTGCATGTCACAATTTATAAGCATCATGGTTAACCATTCAATCACACATACCAGCAGTTTGTTTTGAACAAAGAATTTAAAGTATTACCGGATGACATCCTCAGAAAACAAAGAGCCTGGTGAGATATTTCGTCACCAGGCTCGCACAAAGTAAACGGTGGATTCTTCCCAAGGTATCAGTATCCGTGTTTTTCTAAGATTTCGGGCTCACATTACAAGGCCCTGAACAAAAACAAACAGTGTTAGTATTATATCATTCTTGTCTCTGCTTCAAACGTGCATTATATGATTCTTAAACAGATTAATATCTAACTGTTTTTTGGCATATATCTTAAAAAGAATATATGTATATTTATGTAGATATACTGTATATTTTTGTAGATATTTGTTAATTTTATTTATTAGTTTGGTTTGGTTAACTTAGTATGGCTTTGAGCATCTCATTGTCTAGAGAGTCTCGATTTGACAACGAATTGGTTCTTATTCGTTTTATTTATCTCTATGTTCTCCTTTTATTTATTCTACTATCCACGGCAGTAATCATTTGATCTATGATTTGGATCTTTCAATAATATACAGTTGCTAGAGTCACTTATTTGTTATCACATATCATGTTGTTATTCTGATGTGTCGCAAGTGTTATTTATTGTTATTTCAGTATGTGTATGTGCATTTGATTGATTTCAAATTACTTTATTTTATTATTTAAAAAAATGAGGTATGGAAAAAAATATGGAGCCATCAAACTTAACGCAACAAGTACAGTTTTTACGCATGTTGTTTTAAGTTGGAAAATCTGCATTTTCGGCATATTTTACAACTTTACTTTCATAAAGATAAAACTGCTGTTCAAGTAAGAAAACAATCCTATGTGAATGGAGAACATGTAATGACAGAACGTCAGTTCCAAAACTGGTTTACTAAGTTTCGACTCGACAAAATTAATGTTGAAGACGTATCATGTTCTGGAAGGAGATAAAGATACATTGAAGGCAATAATTGATGCAAACCAGCGAAAAACTTGTGAGATCGTTGAATGTTTAAATTCATCGCATTTGACCGTTTATACTCATCGGAAACGCTAGAATTAAAAATGTTTTAGAATAAAATTATCTGTACTTACCGTCGCTGTGAAATAAACGTAGTTTTAAATCCGTGGTAGATTTAAAGAAGAAAAAAACACTTGAAATATTCCGGTTTTTAATAACGCGGACCTTTTTGTGTCCGTTTTAATATTCCGCAATATTCAGCGAATGGATATTGGCAAGAGACCTCTGTTCCCGCGATTCCTCTCATTTTGCGGTATTATCCCATCGGTAACGGACCGTGGCAGGTTTTAAAACAGTCCGTCCTTAAATCCAATCGCTTCCAAATGAAGTGTTTATATTATGATTATTTTCTCTGTACACTCCTCCGCTTGTATGCCGTTAGAATAAATTGGTTTTCTTTTCAATTATCATAAACAAGGCGTTTTGCTGTTGCATGGCCTCCTCCTTGGGTACATCAAAAAACTTTACTGGGCAATAAAACTTTGATGTTAATAACACGAAATGTAAATTATACATTTTTATATTCACATATTAAATTTATATGTGAAGCTGTACACGTTAACTGCCTAATTAACTGCTAAATAAAAATAAAAATAAATGTAAAATGAACTATAAAACTTTAAAATTAACCACACATTTAAAATTAAGGTTTCTCAATGACATGACTATAGGTTTGTATCGTTTAAAGCGATCAGTTTGCAACATTATTTTTAAATAAGTAATCATTACTTTGGGCTTTAATGCAAACGATATTTGGTACTAATGAGTAATCTTTCGTTGATATTGAGATCAATAAATCAATTTTTAATTTTCAAGTACAGTAATTATGTAGTTACCAAAACATCACAAAGGTAAAAACATTTTTCAAAGTATTTCACAACTGATATACATGCAAATCGATAGCAAATAACATTTTATGATATATTTTAAATAAATTGATAGAGATTGAGAAAAAAAACGATTATCCTTCTTTTCACAGTTTCTTTATCTCCGATTAATTGATAAAAGAAATGTCGAATAATATTGTATTTGATATGGATTTTTACGTGCACTAATTGTTGAATGTAACCATAATATTTCATTAGATAATTGTTGAATGTAACCATAATATTTCATTAGATAATTGTTGAATGTAACCATAATATTTCATTAGATAATTGTTGAATGTAACCATAATATTTCATTAGATAATTGTTGAATGTAACCATAATATTTCATTAGATAATTGTTGAATGTAACCATAATATTTCATTAGATAATTGTTGAATGTAACCATAATATTTCATTAGATAATTGTTGAATGTAACCATAATATTTCATTAGATAATTGTTGAATGTAACCATAATATTTCATTAGATAATTGTTGAATGTAACCATAATATTTCATTAGATAATTGTTGAATGTAACCATAATATTTCATTAGATAATTGTTGAATGTAACCATAATATTTCATTAGATAATTGTTGAATGTAACCATAATATTTCATTAGATAATTGTTAAATGTAAACATAATATTTCATTAGATAATTGTTGAATGTAACCATAATATTTCATTAGATAATTGTTGAATGTAACCATAATATTTCATTAGATAATTGTTGAATGTAACCATAATATTTCATTAGATAATTGTTGAATGTAACCATAATATTTCATTAGATAATTGTTGAATGTAACCATAATATTTCATTAGATAATTCTTCTTCGTAGTATCAATCCGGTGGATTGGTTTGCAGCAACAGAATCTTCCATCTCGATCTCCATTTCTCTCGGACCTCCGCAACCCTTTTCAGCTCAGCATAAGAGCTACAATTCATGTCGTCGAATACTTGCTGCAAATACTCCCGTCTAGGGCGCCCTCTACAGTTTCTACCCTCAACCATCCTTCACGATATTGTGGAGGGGGAAGACCATCGTGGCGCATGATGTGAACAATCCATCGGGCTCGCCTCTCTGAGATGGCTCTTAATTAGTTAATTAGAAAATAATAATATAAAATAATTATTCTTAATAAAAATACATAATTTTTGATAAGCCCATTAAGACATGGTTTTAATTATAAATAAAACTTCTTAACTTTATACAATTGGCGGTTGACGGAGCTTTTCAGCGGTAAATCATGACGACTATATTCTTCAGTTAGGAGAGGGTTCATTGTATGATGATATTATCAGACAAAAACCAATTTATATCAAGTCAAAGTGAAACTTTCAGATCGATTGGACGATGTTGTGTTTTATTTTTATTTTTGAATTACAAGATTTGTTGACAAGAAATTGTTGTTGTTGACAAGAATGTGAAGTTAGGTAAATCAATATAATTAAAAATATATTAAATGAACCGATTGCTTATTAAAATTAATTTCTCAAATAATACTAGAACACAAGATAGAAGAAATACGCTAATAAAAATTGTTTTTCGAAAGCTTTATTTTTGTAGAAAAAAATAATTAGCATTGAAATCAAGTTTTGACTTCGGCTGAATTCGTTTGAAAGTTTTTTATTATCCCTCTCAACTTGGGATTATTTCTTCAAATGGCGAATTTATTGGGATTCTGGAAGCCCCGCCGATTAAGCGGGAAAAACAATCATCTATAAAACAAGTAATACCAACTTTGTTTTTTAATTTCGAGATTTCGTTTTCCAGAATTACAAAAATACAGAAATGTTATCCATATTAAAAGAAATTCAGTCTTAATGTGAACATTCGCAGCAAATTTATTTTACATATTAATAGTTAATGTAATTCGAAAAATAACTTAGTATACGGATAATCATGAATATGACGAATAAGATGAATTAAGAAAATACATAAAATAAATAAAACGTAATAGTCAACTGACAATATTTGTTGAAAGTGCATTGCAATAATTTAAAGTTTATTTGAATAAAAAAATAAACTTTTAACTTTACATAAAATAAGTCAAACCTTTTAAATCGTAAATATTTATATGGTTAGGATTATAAATAACGTTAAGTACAGGAGCCAAAGTTGTAATAAAATATTTCCCCATTTCTATGATCTATATATCAATTACAGCGTATGTATTACATTCATCTTTCTACAGGAGCGGCAAAAAAAGCTGACGGTTTTAGTCGTTGTTTTGATTTAAAACCGTCAACTTTTTTTGCCGCTCCCTGTATGTAGCTGCAAATCTTGTCAACTCAAATAAGTCAATAAAGCCGTTTTATGGATTTGAAGGACAGGCATTTGCTAACAATACTTGTGTACCATGATTTAACTATGTAAGGAATGACGAGGTGAGAGATCAGAAGTGAAGCCTACCACCCCGCAGTCAGTAAAGAAAAAAATTATAATTCACCTCAGATATAGGATCTTTGAATGCCGGAGGAGTAAATAATCTACAAAAGACTTTTATACAGACCGTCGGGCTCTCCCCCTTAAAAAGGGCCGTCATAAAATGTACTTGGCAGAGCTCAGCAAGGCTGCATTACTGACGTAAGATGTGCCGAAGACTATGAAGACTATAAAGCATTGTGGCTGCAATTTGTAAGGACCATATGCTCCATAAGGGAGCGGATATAGAATGATGATAATGCGTCTTTATCTGGCATCTAACAGAGATATGAAAATATAAGGAAAGTTTTAAAGTTTTAAGCCTTTACATAACTATTTTCCGTTCTATTATATTGGAGAAGAAAAAAAAACCTTTCTTTCTAGTATACTTACAATGGAATTCAACTAGAATTTTTAACTAGCTATTATTTATTAAAACAATCAGTGATGGTTCAATAAACATGACTACTGAATTTTATTTGAATTCCGTATTCGGATTTGCGATTATTTACATTGCTAACTATCCGGAATTACGCCGAAATCAATGCCACGTGTAATAATTACGTCCGCATAGGCATTTTGGTATTCACATCGTATCATCCGATAGTTTGATAGGCAAATAAGTCATATAAACAATTGTGCAGCCAGAATAAAACGATGGATTGCACGACTACTGATACTGGATGCAATAATTACAGCGAATTATATTATAATATGACGTACACGTTAACGAGGATCGTTAATGATACGATGCATTGAAATCTGAAAATGTGTTTTGGGGCATAGATTCGTAATTACATAATATTATACTAATTCATGTAAGTGAACGTTCGAAATAGTAACTGATCAGATTTTCGGTTATTTTACTCGTAGGAATAACGTTTCAGAAATAGTAAGCGTCTGTCTGATCATGAGAAAATAACTTAAAAAGATGCAACGGAGAAATTTTTTTAGTCAGGAAAACATAAAAAAATGCATTTTTATCAATTATTTTGCTCTGATGATTTGATGGACCTCGGTAATTGTTGACGTCCGTGGTGGAGGTTTGTGGTGGTGATATGCTTCAAATTAAAAAGGGGATGTGGCTTAAATGATAGAAAAAGACAGATTCATTACGGACTTAATATATCTACCCAAAAAAGTGACCTGTTAATTAGGTTTTATCAAAAGTAAAAAATAAAATTTCTAATTTTTCAACTAACTATTCGAAAAATAAAGTAATTAAACTGTTTGATGGATTAAATTATTACAATCAGAATACCGCGGAAAATTATCAAATGGCTTTAGGTAGGCAGTAATATACCTGTATTCTTCTAAACTAATTACAAAAATAGTACAAGGAATTATCATGACTAGTCTTTTGTCAACTAATAAACTTACGTAATATACGAGTAACATAACCTGCTTATAAACATCACACGGCTTGAAGTAGGTAGATATAACGCTATGGAATAATCTATTTTGTATATGTATATATACGATGAAGTCGAGTCTTAACTTTAATTTTAGTCTGAGAAGTCAAGTAATGATTGAACTTTTATTCAAATACAAGTATTTAAATCCTCACAATTAATCGAGTATAAATAATGTTTTGAAATACTAAATAATTCATATGTATACGAGTATTTTTTTTGAGAATATTTTTCTTAGTTTTCTGCTCACAGAAGACCTTTGTTCTTGACCAGTGCTTACCACCGCATTACTGGCTATGGTTTTTTTTTTTTGCATGTTTTTCCACTTGAAACGTTCGTTCGTGATTGCGGCAACGCTTCGAAAATTGTTCCATTTGTATAAGAGTGTGGAATTCACACAACGATGGAGGCAGTTTCACGGTTGGGCGAGCAATGCAGACTTATTGCCGATGCCAATAAATGAAATATTTGGTAACATAACCCTTTGAATATTTTTCGCAAAAAAAGCAAAACGAAATCACGAACGCTTATACTATAACATTTATTATGAATTTCACTGTACAAGTACGCACTTTTTATTTAATCACTAGAAAGAAGTCACTGCAATGTATTTAATTTTATTTTCATATTTTGACTCAGAGGTTTACTTGGAAACATATATATGGTTTGTGATAGCGTCTTAAGTGAGATCCCAGTGTTTTGAAGAGACGGAAATTTTAGAATCTAAGACATATGAACGTATTACTTTATCAAAACATTTGAAAGGATATCGTACTAGAATGTTAGTACTTATAATGCAAGATTAACGCAGTGAATAACAGGTGTAATATGTAACCCAATTAAGTTTGGTTTACGTTCAACGTCGCTTTACTTTTTCCGAAGGATCTTACTCAAAACAATAGCTAATAAAAAAATAGTACAACTGTGAACAAGTATATATAAGATATAAAGATATTCTTTTCAACCAAACTTTTTAATTAAGTTTATCGACTTAAATTAAACAATTTTACGATAAGAGAATTTACAATTGCGCTGTATTAGCTCGTTAATATAAAAAACGTATGAAAAATCACGTGAATTTAATTTACGTGTAAATGTGTATTGTAGATAAATCTCGCATGCACCAAAGCGCGTGTGTGCGTGCAACGGACCTAACCTGCTAATAAATATTCGCTATCAATTCAGGTGTGCAGACCACTCGGGTACCTGCAATAGGATCTGGGTAATTTGACGCTAGAAATCTATTGTTGGATCAGCAATTAGAGTATCGTGAATTATTAGAAGTCTCATTTATTTGCTTATCCCGTGGATCAGGTTGGCGTGGCATTAATAATTCATTAAATGCCTTGCGGTGTTTCTTCAGGTGAATAGGCTGGCATGAATAGCAGATACACCGCTAGGCTTTAGAAAAAATAATTATATATTTTAATAAGGTAAAACTAGAAATATATACTTAATGATTAACAAAGCATCTTAAAATGAGCCTTGTATGAACAGCCATCTCTTCAAGTCCCCGGGCTCTTGCTCTGGAGGTAGTCGGAAACAATAAGTCTGTACATACTCGTAGAGGTATATATCCCAGGTGGACTTTAGGTGCAGATTTGTGTTGGTATAAGGCATATACATCAGCAACTAACAGAACTGAGTGGCGGAAATTTGTAATTACTATGTTGTAAATATGGAACGCATAAGGAATGAAAAAATATTTTTTCAAATAAGGTTTTACTTCGTAAAAAAATATCGTAATTTTTTTATCAATAGTATATTCAACGCCACACACAAGATCTTATCTTTATCTTTAAGTGGTGTGGTAAGCGAATGTAAAAAAAAAAATATAAAAAAAGATTGGAATGTAAATTACTATGTAAAAAATGTATCTTTTTATATTTGATTAAATAAAAAAAAATAAAAAATATTCCAACCCGTACAAATATAAATGAAAGAAACTAAATATACTTTATAATAAAAATATATGTTTTTATTTTATTGCGTATTATTTTATGGTTCTCGAATGAAACGAGAATGTAAAGAACATTTTAGCGCTCTGCAGCTTTGAAGATACAGATGTGTTTAAAATCTAGTCATGATAATTACGAGTGATGTTTTTTCAGCGACTGAAAGCCCCTGAAAAACGTGAATAAGATTGGCCGGCGGCACGTTTTCCAATTTTCCCCGAATTTCACGCTATGCTTAAGCTCAAGCTTATACTTTTGAGAGAATCTTCTTTTGCCTAGTATGATATATATGTATAATATACATTTATAGTACGTACTCTCTCAGTATCTGATGTACGACCGGGGCAGGGTTACGACGGATGAATTAATCTTAATTAAACATCTGTGTGCAGTGCGGAGGGTTGGATCGTAGGGTGGAAGACCCGACTTGTCCAGGGGTTAAAGCTACCCCGCTGAAGCTGAAATTTTTTGTCTTACTGCCTGAGAGGCATTTTTCATAAGCGAAAAAATTGTGGGGGTGCGAATCAGTGAGATCTGGAAGTGGCTGGCTTTGAAGCGAAGCCGCATTAGAGTAATTATACGGCCTGTGTTGTTTATCGGTCAAGCGAAAGGAGGAAAAAAGATAAGCTAATCGTTCTCTTTTATTTAACGTGGTGAATGAAGAGCAGTGAATAAACAGATTGTATTTTTTTAAAACTGGATTTTCCAACCATTTATCTAAGAAAAATAGCACCTCCAGTATATATTTTTTTCCTCACATGAGCACCTTGTAAGCTTTGACTTATGCCAGTAGGCACATTTTTAATTATATAAGAACAAAATGTTATTATCAATAAGTTTTTAAATACAGATATATTCGTATTTGTAGACAACTATAATGTATGTATAAAGAAATATCGTATAAATTTATTGCCCTCTTAAATTTCTCTGAATGTGATTATTAATTATAATTATTTAACAAGTGTGTTCAAGTGTGATAACAAACATACGTATTTCTAAAAACATTGCTAATAGCAATGAGAAAAAGCAAAATCCTTGTTTAATGCAAACATCTGGCAACATCGATAGTCCGTGTTTTTCCCAGGATTAGATCTTGGGATGAACAGCTAGTTGGGCACATGGGGCAAGATCCTAGGTGTGTCGCGTTCTGCAGGTCTCCCTACAGTCACACAACAGTGACTCTCCCTTTGAAGAATTCCCCACCACTCATGGTTGTCCTTTGTTATAACAACACTTGTTCTTAATCTGTTCAGGGATTTCCAGGTTCGCCATTTAAGGTTCTTGTCAGTTGAGAGGCCTTCTTTTGGGGTAATAAAATTTTCAACAAAAAGGAGTCTTGAGATTAAATGACAAACGACTATATTGTTATTATTGAAATTTAGAATATTATTATTAAAAATAGAATATAATATAAGAATCAAGTAATAAATTTAATTTAAGCAACGCATGATCAAAATAAAATTAAAAATAAATATTGCATTGTTTTGTATAAATTATTTGTCATCAGTCTGTGGCCGAAAAACATATCAGGTGTACAGCATACAGCGAAAGTTTCATTATATAAAATTGATTAAAATACATATGAACCGTCCAATCAAATTTCAATACAAAATACGCAGGGCGACAAACAAAGAGTGGGAGTTAACTATTGTGTGTATTGTAGGAGCTTAATTCGTTTAATTGAAATTCATCACGATATTGGATAAACTATCGCACAAAATAAACAGAATTATTTGACGGATAATTTATTATGTATTTTAATATTTAAATTAATTTAAAAATATATCATAATTTCATTAGCAAATCTATACGGCCATTGCTTTTATAAACTCGGTCAAGAGGTTACGGTGAATCTGAGATATATTCTCAATATACTGCAGGAGAATATCATTAGCATCATCAGCCTGTATCCGTCTTATGTTGAACGTAAGCCTCCCGCATGAGCTTCCATCCTCTTCTCGGTCCTCTGCCTTTCGCATCCAGGCCACTCCCGCTTTTCTTCTTATGTCGTCAGTCCATCTTGTAGGGGTTCGGCCAGTGCTTCGTTTGCCAATTCTTGGGCGCCACTCTAATACTTTTCTTCCCAATCGCCCGTCGTCTCTTCGACAGATATGTCCTGCCCATTGCTTCTTGAGTATGCCTATTTGTTGGGTAGCCACCACTACTTGAGTTATATCTTTTAGCGAAACTCCGAGCATGGATCTCTCCACAGCACGCTGGGTGATCTTTATTTTATGTGTAAGACTTGCTGTTAGGTTCCACGTCTCTGCGCCATACGTTATTACAGGGTGGATGCATTGGTCAAACGCCTTAGTTTTGAGACATTATGGAATTTTCGCTTTAAAAATATACTTTAGTTTTCCAAATGCTGTCTATTCCAGTTTTATACGCTTGTCGATTTCTTTTGACAAGTTATTTAGTCTTGCAGGAGAACATACTATGAAATAAGTACTTATTATTTTAATATACTTTAAATATATTTAATTAAATATACTTCAGATAAAAAATATATTTAAGAGATGTAATTACGTTTTCATAATATTATTTTTCGAATAACAGGAAATAAATATTGATAATTTCAAATGAAAAAAAATATATTCACGTTATGACCTTTTGCCGTAAAATAAAAAAGTGCAAATATTTTTCATAAATGGCAAATGTGATTGATGGGAAAAAAATCATGTAAAAAATATGAAAGAGCTTTTAATGAAAATCATTACTTTTCATTACAAAACATTCTAGGAATGATAAATGTCGAAAAGTCTCGCGAGTATTCCATTCAAATGCAATTATTTACAATATACATTTACATTAAAAAGCTTTTTGTATTCATTCGACGAGTACAAAAATATAAATGATGGATTGGTTCTACTGAAAATATTTTTTTTGCCTTTTTCCAAGATCTTGAACAGTTAAATTAATGATTTATTGGACAACTCTTTCATAACTAACTTTAATGCATTTCAATGTTTACCATAGACAAAATAATGATATATGAATATGCTAATTAATAGAAAATTCTCCAGTTTTCAATATTAAAAATTATACATATAAATAGGGACAGTAGACCTAGACGGTAGTATTTGCAGCAAGTGCTCGAGGACATGAGTTGCAGCTCATATACTGAGAAAAAGAGGGTTGCATAAGATCGAGAATAGTGGAGATCGAGATGCAGGATTTTTTTGCTGAAAACCAATCCACCGGAATAATACTACGAAGAAGATAGACACATAGTATGAACCATTAGAACAAAATCTCGAAAAATTGATTAGACGGCAGCTTAAATATCGAAGAAATATTTTAGTGTGAATTGAATATCGGATTTTTAAAAGACATCGGAATATTAGCCGATAGGTCTCCAGACCTGGACCATTAAGTTGTAAGGGACGACTGAACCCAAAATAAAATTCAATTGTAGTTTTCCTCTTTTGAGGCATTCCATTAACAGTACAAAATTACACATATATTTTGAATGCGCGCTTAGAATAAAAATAAATTTTACTATTTAAAAACAGTCTCATCTGTTTGCCTATGATTAGACGTAACAAAATGTTGTTTTAATTGCTTGGCTTAAAAGGGGAGCAATGCAAAGGTGTACAAGCTTCCTTGCTTTTAATTACAGGTGCATTTTACTGCGTTTGTTTGTTAACGCCCAGAGTGGGTAAAATGCCCATTAAGTAAAACGACTCCCCATCTAAATTCCTTGCACTCAGCTCTATTTGAAATGGAAGCCAATTGAACGACTTATAAACCATGTGCTTGAGTATTTGCATTATGAGCATTGCATTGAGTATTATTCATACTATTTTTAGGCGTGAATAATCACTCAGTCAATTGAGTGTTATAATTGGCACGACGAAAACGCTTAATTTCGGCACGAAGCGCTTAGTTTTTCGGTTTGCATTTCAGAACTCAAGTGTAGTCAATTTTTTTAAATAAGCATTCCGTTTAGTTTAATTATACACAATTGATCTACAATGATAGTTTGAGAAGAAATTTTACTATATTTTATTAATATTATATTTTCAGAGATCCTTCTTTGTAGTATCAATCCGGTGGATTGGTTTGCAGTAACAAAATCTTGCATCTCCATCGAGATCCTATTCCCTACATAAACTCGACACGGGTCCTAAAAATGTATAAGTCAGATATTGCAAGATAGTGGAAATATTTCAATAAACTACAATAATTAGCAGTCAACCTTGCCAACAATAAAAAATCCGCTTGACAATGTTATTTATTGGTGATGAGTGATACACTGACAAAAAAAATATATCTGTATATTCTTGCATGTATGAAAAAGATAAATTTAAAAGATAATTATAAAAATATATGTAAAATATTTTTGTATTTATACCATTATTATATTATACAATAAAAGTTATGTAATTCCACTAAAATTGGACTATATTAAAAATCGAAGTAATAATTTAAGTAGTTTTTTTTATTTTTACATTTAAATTTTGCGAATTCTCCGATAATGTTGTTTAAAACGTCATTACCACCTGTGTAATAAACATATATTTGTACGTAAGCTGAATTAATTATGTCTAGTCGTTGTTGGCTTAGTATATTGATTACACGCGGTGCAACGGTGGAATTGAATCAGAACAAACGTAATGTTTCGTGGTTTTTGGATTATCCATCTCAGTGGAGGTCCAGTCTTCTGACCAGCAGCCTCCCCGGAGGGTCTGGACCACCCGGTTAGTAGATGGGCCACCCACGCCCGCTTACGTCGGGTCCAAATACATCCTTACGATTCCAAAGGACCCACAGTCGCTAAGTCAGAGTACTACTTTTTCGATGATAGTAATTGTGTTGAACAGAGCACGGTGGCCTCCGTAATGATAATGAACAGCAAGAAATTATTATACTCTCGGTATTTGAGATACTATAGTTTGTATATGAAGATACAAACATACCAGCTTATGAATATTAATCACATTGAAATATGTAGTAAGATAACCTTTTTTAGACTTAGGTTATTTTTTGTGGTAGACACTAAGTAAAAATTAATTTACTTGCGACAAAGTGGTATGATCGCTGATTATTTACTCCTAGTCTTTTGTTAGAAAATGACACAATTTTACTTAATACAACGCCCAGCAACGGTCGTCATAAAATGCTCGCGTATCCCCTCCAGGCAGTGTTTTAACATCCTTAACCTTCTTCCCAGACATACTGTTTTCTAACTGCACATCCACCTCTTCTGCAACTGACTAATATGGTCGAGGTGAGGCACTCCTTAGGACAAAATATTTTGGGCCTCGGTATCATACAATGAATAAACTGATCGCATTAAATTATCGGATTATATTGCATGTGTAATTATGTAGCTCCGATTCTTGTAAAAAGCAAGTTTTTAAGGTAAATAGAAGTTGATCATTATGATTTTTTTAAGGATGGTGAGGATGTTGTTCAAATAAGTATAGTTCAAATAGTTAGGTACATATAGTTTTTAAGGAACGTCGGGCTAATCATTCGATCTTCCTAAAAGGTTTGATAGCACGGACCTACAAATGTACTTCTTGGATGATACAACTGACTTAATTTAAAATCCCAGTCTTTCGTTTTTAGACAACTGATATTATAATATAGTAATATCTACTCAAGTAGGTATTATATATTTAACGAAGTATATAATTTATTAATAATTAAAATGTAATATACCTACTTGATTGATGACGTTACGATCCATCTTAGGAACAGATACGCAACATATTGATATTTATAGATAATATGTAATTATGTTCACTAAATTTAATGTAATTTTTGATGTGGGAAAACGTAAAATATCATTCTAAATGACAAGAGACATAAATGATGATACCGCTGAACTTAGGTGACAATGGAGTGCTTTACGATATAATCGTAAATAGTTCTCTCCGGGTTATTGCGGCCCCAGACCTTTCTAATTCACCCGCGAGGAGGGCCAGAGGGCTCACTATGACCGCGATCTGCTTTACGACGCCAATGGGCCGTAAAGCGAGGTACCCACCCTCACCAGACCCACCCATAGCACCCTAGGTACAAAATAATTTGGAACACTCAACATGAAACATTTTATTTTTTGAAAGTTAAAAATGCAGATATCTGCTTTAAAAAGGTTATTGAGATGCATAGGATGATTTTCAATTATGGCGGTGAAATCAATTGAAGATGTTTCATTCCCATTCGCTGCGTGTGACGTCTATAGCGGTCACGAGCTTTACATAAAATTTGAAGTCTCATATTACAGCTTTTTTCTACTTTTGTAATGTTCATTTAAAATGAACGATGCTGCTCCATGTGCCCAACAAGTTGCACATCTCAGGACCTAATGCTGGGCAACACACGAGCTATCGAAGTTGCCAGATATTGGGAAAAAATAATTTGACGTCACTGACACGAAGAAGAAGAAGAAGAAAATGAACTTAGTATATAAGTGAATATAAAATATATTGGATTGCAGTCAAAAACTATTAGCAATATCTGATATACATATTTATTTTTTACAAAATATATTAGTCTATCAATTGCCTACAAGTCGATTGACAAATCCACCAAAAAGATTTTAAGCAAGGCATTAATGCATCTAACTGAAGTGACAAAACATAATGTTTACCGTATAAGTAGGAAAAAATATGGTAGAATAAATTGGGTATGATTTCTTGGTTATAGGTGTACTTGGCTGGGAGCTGGGACATATAATCTTGATCCTGGAAGTTCATACACTACAGCTGCTTTTTCTTTTAAATATCGCTGGAAGGTCATCAAAAACATCTTTATATATTTACCCAGCGTATTTCTACAGCTTATTTGTAACGAGGCGAAAGCAATGATGCCGAAATAAATTTACTGAAAGCGGATATAGTAGAGCTGAAAACGGAGGCATTCTTCAGAGCCAGACTCAAGACCCGCCTTTTTTCTCCACGATGCGCTTTTGAAACGCCCATTCGGTCATAAAAAGAGTTTTATATATACTGATATAATAATAATATATAATAATGAAATAGTCTACAGATATATTATTTAAGTCATAATAAGGCGGTATATTTGTACTGACATGTCCAATCCTCTGGGGCGGATCTGTCGTTTAAAAGATACTGCGGCGCATCGATAAGTCTCTTATCCGACTGAAGACGATCGGGACACCTGGCGCGACCGCCCGCGCTGAATAATGCAAGGCCGACAGGTAGCTTATAAGACGATATCGGGAATCGCTTCCTGAACGACATTCGGATTAATGGCACCGGTGTAAAGGTACTAAAAGCTCTTCTACAGACATAACCCGCAACTGACAGTAGAAACAAACTGATGTTATTACATCCGTTACATGTAGTAGTAAAAATAAAATCTTAAATGTATTGACGATAGCAGGTAACTCGGTACACGTGAACGGTTATTTTAAGCAATTTAAATTGATACAATAGATTACAATTTGAAATTATTTTCGCGTTTATATTCATCGATATCAGCTTCACTAGAGTCCAGTCAGCTGACATGATCCTTGCCTCTTTTTTGTTGTTAACACACAGAAGAATATCGACAGACGGTGTTGGTGAAATCTCATCTGTAGATTCTTTGACGCTTGCTATTCTGAGTACAGCATAGCTCTAGATGTAAAGTGTTGATTCACTAACGTCATTAAGCACGGTATTTATTTTACTTGGACCCTATCGAATGGTGTTCACTAGACTTTTTTTTTCAGTCTACCACAAATTTTGATCAATTATAATTTATTTCGTGTATAGAAAAGCAGATTTTCGCTAACTCAAGTTAAATTTAAGTATTAATGTATATTTCAGTAGCATTTTTGAATATACAGCACAATATAACATTTACCCAATCAATAAGAAATATGTAATATGACGAGTATGTCATTGGCGCATGTTTCGGTGCTTACTAATACTTTAATGACCGTCTGATTTATGAATACAATAAGCTGCGCAGTGCGTAGCCATAAAAAAGTGATAAACTTCGGTCGCAGTTCATAAATACCCCAATGATGTTTACACCACTCCTTTATCGAGTCACATAAATTATTCGGTAAATTACAAGCTGCGAACAGAAACAGTGGAGCATTAGGAGGGTAAAAAAATGAACGGGGCATTCGTTGTTATAAGAGTAAAACAATGAACAATGCACTCCAACTCTTCGCTTGACTGAAAAAACATAGTCGTTCAGTAAAATAAGTTAAAGCAGTATAATATTTGTAAAAAAATGACGCAGACCGAAAAGCTAGAGCGACAAGAAAAAAATACAATAAAACAAAGAGTCATAACGAAACTGTGAACGTTTATTTCTCCCGCAGGAATGCCTTTATGAGTCATGACTTCAGGAGTTGAAGAATGGTCAGGCCATAACAAACGCTCCGATTCCTCGAGGACTTCAAATCTTTTCTCAGAGTTCTCAGCCGTTGAACGAACGTGTTTATATTATGAATAGTTTGTTTCAGAATCGATAAAAAAAACTTCCCGAACGAATAACCGTTTGCTGCGTCCGCAAAGGGGAACACAAAGCAAATTCAAAAGGGCAATCAATATCGAGAACTTTCAGGAATTCAGTCCACTTTGGCGGTGGTTCACGGAGCGGACTCATAAATTGACATCCAGAATTAATGACGAAACTTTTCGTCGACTCGCAATAGAAGATAAATAAAACATAACTCACGATACTTCGAAAGATAAATTTGAAGAACGGCGATATTTTTTAGTGAAATTGTTAAAAGTTTTTGATACATTTCGGCGTAAAGTTTTGTTTGACCTTTTGTTCCAATTTTGTGCCGAGTAAAGTAAATGAAATATTTACAGTGAAACTTAATTTAATAACAGTCGTAAACTTTAAATATTTTAACTTTGAAACATAATCGTATTATAATAACGACAGGAGACAATTTATCACTCCTTTATGTACGAAATTTTAATAAAATTCCTTTTAAAATATAATAATTCAATGATTTATTTTTTATTACAGAACAGAAGTTCCAATAAAAAAATTACAGAGCATAGAATATACAATACATACATACAAAAGATAATAAACAGATAAAAATAACATAAAATAAGAAGAAGATGACATATGTCAATGTTTAAAGATCTAGGTCCTAGGAGAACAATACCATCGACAAAAGAGGAAAAGGATGTAAGAAAAGGATCGAGGTGTGCTGGTAAGCCATTTAGGAACGCCATTGCCGTTGTACCAAATTAAGTGCTTGTAGCTCCACAAGCATCAACTGGGATCAAATATATATAATCGTGTTGGAAACAACAGGGTCAGATCCTGTCTGCCCAGAAGTGGGCGACGTCGATGGCGTTACTTCTGGCCATCATCAGGTCTTCCTGGGTGCAGCTACTGGGATCAAATGATGTATCTGTTTACAAAGTTATCATTTCACAGTTATTTCTAAAAACTGGCTCTTAACATCATCATCTTCATCATTATGTATCCGTCCACTGTTGATCGAAAGCCTTCTCCATCCTCTTCGATCCTCAGCCTTCGGTATCCAGCCCACTCCCGCTATTCTTCTTGTCAGTCCATTCTGCAGAGGGTCGGCCAATGCTTCGTTTGCCAGTTCTTGGGCGCCACTCTCATACTTTTCTTTCACATCGACCGTCTTCTCTTCGATAGATATGTCCTACCTATTGCCACTTGAGTGTGCCTATTCGTTGGGTAGCCTCCACTACTTTAGCTCTTCTGCTGGATCTTTTAGCGACACTCCGAGCATGGATGTCTCCATAGCACGCTAGGAACTTTTAACAAAAAATATCAAATATCACTTCATATAACTGAACAAAATTATTCATAATAAGAACAAAGACGATCATAATAAAATTTGTACTTTAAAATTTAAGATCTTCAGTTTGTAATGTTCTGTTATAAATTGGATTAGGTACTTAGTTCAAGAACCTTTTAAAATACATTATAAGAAAATAAATTTAAAAACACATTTACTTTCCTAAAATGTAATCTTCGCTTATGTTATAAGACAACATACTTTGATGAAAGTGCTTTCTATAAATAAAATAAAAAATATTGTTCATAAACGATTTAGCAGCTTATTTCAGCCAGAGAAAAACTCTGAAAATACGCCATCTCAGAGAATGTAATCTAAGAGTTAAAGACTTAATATCGCCAATTTCATTAATCATTCTATGAAATTATTGTGTGTAATCCCTGGTAAGAAAGAAAGTAGCTTGGAAGGATTTTCATGTAAACGTCTATATATATATATATAATATATTGCCAATACAGTGTTCAAAAACAATTTAGTTAATTCTGGTAAACAAAAGAAATTTTTCTTTTGATATATTGTTAACATATTATATTAGGTATGTTTTTAACTGAAACATTATTAAAATGATGGTGCATATACTTTTATACATTGCACAACGCAGTAAGGAGAATTACATTTATTGCGTAACGTTTTTAATAAATTAATGACTAAAATAAAACACTATGAAACTTCATTTAAGCAGGTATATTATAAAAAGATTGTCATATATACACATATCAAACTATTAGCTGGCGGGTATAACTCAATAATCAAAGCGTTGGCCTTGCAAGCCAAAGGTCGTGGATTCGATCCACGACGGAGATTAAAAAAAAAATTTTTAATCGATTTCTGTGCTCTAAAATATCCCCGGTTGGTGTGAATTTGATCCTTCACCATAAAATTCCAATCACAGCCTATTAATTAAAATTGGTTGTAGACAAAAGTCGTCCCGTGAAGACCACCCATTCACAGTAAATTCCTGTAATAATAAGGATGACGCGTGAATCTCAGGCTGTAGTCTATGACGTTGGCGGATCAACACTCCACATACAGCGCTTAGCCATATACAGCATATTAAGCATCCTAGAATTCCATAAATAAGACTTCAGAATTACTATCATCATCTGTCGGTATTCTCCCGTATGTGTTTACATAAAAAAACTTATATTTAAATATATACACATCATAATTTGTCGACTTGCAGTAATGACGGGATGCATTGTTAAACGAATGAGATCAATATTAAATTACGTAACTCAATATCTCAAAGAACCGAATGTAACTAAACGAAAGAGTTACAAAAAGGCAAGTCATCCACCGGGCGGCTTAAGAGCTTAAACATTTTCAATATGGCGGCTCACATGTCGAGTCTATTTGGTTTCAAACAAAGGACCATTCGGTCCCCGGGGAGTTCTCACATTATTATACAAAGGCGAGACTTTTCAACGACTCGGAAAAAATATAATAATGCGGATTTACAAGGGTCACTTTCGACTCGCACTTTATGGCCCAAAAGCGTCGCCAAAATACGTAATACTCCAAAGCTCATATTTCGCTGCGGTACAATAATTCAGAGGGAATAATGCACGTTTAAAATACTACGTTTTATTATTGGAACGCCGTGTTTTTTGGCAAGTTATATTAAAACCATCAAAACTTGAATTTTATTCGTAAAAAATACATTACGATGTTAGATTTTTCTTTATTAATAAAGTCATAATAAACTCTAAAATATATCAGTAATCATACGTGTTTATATTAATTATTAATTTCCATATATATATATATATTAGGATGTCCCAGGGCCCAGGCTATGTATGGGAAAAGATATTTTTTTTCGAAATTGAATCGACTCACCCTCCATTTTTATGTGGTTTGGTCCTAGTAACTCACATAATAAATTTGAATGATATCGGACAATGTTTTCTGATAGCGACTTGACGTTGAAGTTTTAATATAAATTTTTGTATGAAGGCCAAAAGGAGTTTTTGAAAACTTATTGTTTATTCAGCAAATAAAACGCTGTTTCATCTCTATCTTACAAATATTAAGTATATATTATGTAAATATTATAACCTATTACAGAAAATAATAAAATATATATTGCTTTTTATAATCAGGGTTTAGCTTTCGCGCGCCTTAGAATTCTAGTATTGATATCTTCCGATGCAAGTCGCTATCTTTTCCCGTGGTTTTAATGACGCGAAACTTTTTTTACAATTATTTGGATACCATTCACACAAAATGAGAGGGTGAGCCTTAAAAAAAACGAAAAAAAAATTTTTGGGACACCCTTATATATATTTATAGCTCAATGGTCGAAGCGTTTTCTTTGACCATTGAGTTTCAAAGTTCGTAGGTTCAATCCCTGACGTAGATTTAAAAAAAGGTTTTCAATCGATTTCTGAGCTCTAAAGTACCCACCGTTGGTATGAATTTGATCTTTTACCCGTAAAATGCTAGTCATAACCTATTCATTAAAATGGGTTGTAGACGAAAGTCGTCCCGTGAAGACCACCCATTCATAGTAAATTCCTGTAATAATAAGGATGATGCGTGAATCTCGGGCTATAGTCTATGACGTTGGCGGATCAACACTCCACATGCAGCGCTTAGCCATATGCAAGATGGTACGCGTCATATAATTCCACAGATGAGACTTTAGTATTACTATATCTATCTGTCGTTATTCTCCTATATGTGTTTACACAAAAAAATATGTTCAAGTTTACTGTACTAGAGTAGCCCTTTGTCGAGTTCAACGCTGTGCTTCAGTTCACTTACATCGAAGTTCCTCGCCGAAGTACTGGACAATGTAAGCTGAAGTACCACTAAATAGAAGCAAAGTAGCATAAGGTCAACTTGTACATCTCTGCTTACTTAGGGTAACATCACGTGGAGAGATGCTATGGCATTTTGTGGCCATTGCTTACCCTAAATTATGTTATCGTTATCATTAATTATCAATAATTTGTACGATATTACAAAATATATTTAATGTTAATTATTAATATTTAAAGTATATTTCGGTAAAAAAATATTGCTTCTAGCAAGAATTATTGTATTTTATAGTAATTATAGTATTGTAATGTAATAGAAGTATTGTATTTTATTGAAATTTACATATAAATCGTAGATTTCAAGCAGTTCTCAGAACACAAAAACTGGTGTTTTTTAATCTGAACCACGGTATTCCGATGCATTTGTTTACATAAAACCTAGTGGTTCTAAATATACCAAGGTGAAATTGATACTCCAAGACACTTGACTTTACAATATGATTTTATTCACCTACCTACATTTGAATAAACATCAGTGGTGCATCCACTCATAAACGCTCCAGTACGGCCTCACAAGTACCTAATAAGAGCAATAACATTATTTCGTGTGGGCAAAGGAAGCAGACATCAGAAGATCGTTTGTATGATGAATTACTAGTCTTTTCTTTCATTCAACCATGGCGTTAAAAATGTAATTATTACTACATGAGATGGTATTTTTTTTCCTTTTTAATAACGTAAGTACTGTTATACATAAATCGTCGGTAGTTGGTTTACTGGTTGAAATAATTCAACATTTATTTATATACAATAACATATTTAATTAAATAAAGTATGATTTTTTATTGATCTTGTTGGCTGTCCGTGAAATGTTTAAGCTTCAAACCTGAAAATAAATTATTCACTAGAGAAGAAAAAAATACATACATGCTATTTCATGTTCATGTATAAATAAGTGTGTTTTTTTGTAACAGGTAATCTCAAAAATCATAAAAAGTCATCGAAGCCACCGTTCTTTCACACCTTACGTTTGAATTTCGATAAGTTCTAATTAGATTCCGCTATGTGTCGCTAGTGTTAGATTAAAATTTTTATTTATGATCCCATTTGTCTCGAAATATAAAGAAAACTATATATTATTATAATATATATATTTCAAAACCGATGAGCATCGAAAGTACAGTTTTTAGCTAAATGTGAATACCGAATACATGCATCTTTAGACCGATAGACAGGTTAATACTTAATACAGACTTAATGCTCTGATTTGACTCATAATCAAAGGGCATGATGGTTTGGATATTATTTAACTGTAATATGTACCTGGCAATGGTATCGAAAAATCTTAAAACTTTTAATTTAAGCAAATCATTTTGATATTTATTTTGGACACATCTTTAGCATGACATTATATGAGCGGGCATAACAATGTTTAATGATACAGCTTTTATATTAAAATATTATTCATATGTAAGTAGTTCATTACGTAATTATAATCGGTAATACCAATTATATGTAAATGGATATGTTATGTACCAATTTATCAGCCAACATAGCCATTTACATTATTATGAAAAATAATGATCTGAATATTTTCAGGCCCTTTAAAGATCGTTTCGCTTGTTTTGTGTAGCATGAAAAAATATTCAGTAACGGAAAGTATAACAAACGTGTAAAGTGTGCATGGTCGATTTAACCAGATGCTGGTATGAAGCGTGAGGTAGAAACATCCATTTTTCTCTGCCCTCAAGAACAATGTTCCATTATTCTCATGTATATACTTTACATAGAAATATTTCGTTACAACAATATACAGAAAATCCGGTGCAGCAAAATTGTAAAAGCAGAATAAATGTTCCTCACAACAAAATTTTTATAATTATTTTGTTACGGAAATCTTAAACAAGAAACGTGAACACTTAATATACTCCGTTCAAACTAAACTGGATGCAGAATGTTGAAGCAAGTATGCAATTAGGGGATTGAGAATCTAACAGAAGCTTTTATTTGAGCATGAAATGAACATGTCAGAATTTCAATATTTTATTACCATATTTGTTCTTTATTTGGAGCATATGATCATCAAAAGTTGACGTCAAAGCGTTATCAGCTAAAATTGTCCATGGCCTGTTTTTAAAATCTCTGCACTTAGATGTCCACATAAGAACATATGAATCCTTCCAGAGCGGAAGCACAGGGACTTAAAGAAATGTTGGCTGTAGTATCCGAAGCACATTTGAGTTTTTTGTATATCAGCATTTCCAAAGAGATTGATTAGCATGATTAGCATGACGCTTTGGAAGCTTAAACAACTTGGTATTTAAGTGCGGATTTACAATCAATGGAACACAGGCGTAAGATTGGTTCTCTTAGTCTTTTCTACCGTTATTACCACAGTCGCTGCTCTTCGGAACTTAAAGAACTAATTCCTCCTGCACCCACCCACAACCGACAAACACGTCTTACACTTGCTGAACATCCATACACGGTTAATATATGTCAACCAAGAACTAGCAGTTTCCAAAGCTCCTTACTTAATGCCACCGGTAAGCTATGGAATGCTCTTCCAGCGTCCGTATTTCCTCCTTCCTACAATCTGGATCTCTTCAAGAAGCAGATAAATATACACTTGCAATCTCCCAACTCGCACACAAACAAGAACACAACACACGTTTCCCGCATATAGCGTCCAGCCTGCCTGGCTAAGCGTCAAAGAGTGCATTGGTCTTGACCGGGTGTACTGTAATGTTTACATAAAAAATAAAAAAAACCGACGACACGTGATAAATATAGTCGAGTTTGGTCCGCATTCAATGAAATTTAACGCTTAATATATGCTATTTTATTTTTCTATTAAAATATTGAAACATTTTTTTTCTTCTTTCATATTCGATCCCTAGCAAGAGCATATAGTCGTCACAAACTTTTTAACACAATTATATTTACCAACTATTTTTGACTCCGTAAGTATTTTTTCTACCCGGAGCTCTGCCGAGTACTTTATGACATATAGTCACCGACTGCCTTTTCAGACAAAAGTCTAGAGGACCGTCAAAATAAAAGACTTTTTCATAAAGCCGGAGCAGTTATTTAGTATTTTTAATGATATAGGACAGCGGTCGGGGTACCGGGGTAAATTACCCCAAACTGGGGTAAAATATGTTTTTTGAGGTGATAAGAATTTTTTTCTAGTTTGCTATTTCATAAAACTTACTATTTTCATGTAACTTTTTTGTTATTTTCCGTGTAAATTAATTAAATAAATAATATTTATTGAAATATACATTGTCTTCTTTTCAAAATGGGGGGAAGGGGTAATATAAATATAGACTTACGTAAAAATATTTTGGGGTAATATCGACTTACGCAAAAAAAAATGGGGTAATATCGACTTATGCAAAAATATTTTGGGGTAATGGTTAAAAAAAGTTCCCCGACCGCTGATATTGGATGATCAGCCTTCAGCTTCAAGGGACCGTTACACAATATATTGCATAAGAACTGAGAATCAAAAATTACTATGAGTTATTGTAACATAGAATAAAAAAAGCAAAGTCATCGTAAATACTTGAAGGTTAAAATATAAATCTTAACTCTTCATCTTAATGTGACATGTGTTTATGTTATACGCAGGACACTTTGGAAGAGATAACGCTCTCGATTTTAATATGATAACTCAAATATGTTAAAGGAATGTCCACCATAAATAATATTAACCGAATTCAGACAGTGCGACAGAAAACATTAAGATAAAATCTCGTCAACGCCGCTGGGGATGATGCTGTAATAATGTGCGTGACAATATCATTTAAAAAACTAATTTCAATATTATTTAAATGAGGGTTTTTTTATACACATAACGTGCTTGTAAGCAATGTGGTGATAATGCAGACGGATATATCACGAACAAAAGTCAGGCTAAATAAATACAATTATAAATTGATAATTTAATGTTTTTAGATACTCATTTAATTTTAAAAAAAAATGTTAAATAAAGATTGACTGTGAAGAGATTATTTTTGTATTTTATGGCGAATGTCGATTCGCCAACGTCATTAGATACTCATATAAAAGGTATTTGCGCTAAGTTTCAAAAATAATGCTATCGTTTTGATTCATAGCGAATGAGTCGTTTTTAGGGACGACATTTGTTTACCACTTACCATTAGTTAAATAAAAATTAATGATTATACATATATATTTGTTTAAATGACATTACATATTAATATGAATTTTAAATATTAGATATAATGATAAATTTGATTACCTTCCTTTTATAGAAGTATATTTTAAGCCATTAAAATTGAAATATTTATTTGAAAAGTTAATAAACGTTCAATAAATTTTCCATAAACATAACTTAACATGCATATTAAAACAAACAGCATATTTATTTTATTAGTGTATTTCATATAGAATTAAGACCACATTTTTTAAACCTTTATCATAATAAAGCATTTAAATGACAATAATTATACTGCTAAATTTCAATAGAAACTACCACAATATTCACGGTATTACTCGTAACAAAAATATAAAGAATATTACAAATAGAAGATACAAATTTTTTCCTCGAAAAATTATATACGTGAATTTTTCTACATTTATTTCACAAACAAACACAAGTGTATATTTATAATTATGTATTAAAAATGTAATAATGTTATCAAGAAAATACGTATTTTTTGCTCTCTTTTTACATGGAACTCAAAATGGATAAGATTAAATGTGTGCTTATTGCGATTGCTTTTTACATTAAATTTAAATATTTTTCCCGGATATGAAAGACAGCTTGCGAAATTTCTTTAGAATTATTTAGTACCGCCACATCTCGTGATAAGGCACTCTTGAAATGATACGTGACGCAAAACACACGAAAGAACCTCCCGCTGTTAAAAATACTCGACATAAAGAAGATAAAAGGATGGAGGCCTTAAAAAAAGTAACAAATTTCCAAAAAAAAAAGTTACGCGTATCGCCCTACAATTAGTCGCCCTTTTTATTGAAATGCTCGCGGGAGAGAAAGAAAGAAGAGAAATGATTGGTCCGCTTTCGAAATATTCAGGTCACATCCAAGGTGTGCGAAATGAAGGGGGCGGACTGAAAAGCTGAAACTTCACAAAGGAATCGCCTGAAAGTTTCTTTGTCGGTGGTTTTAAGACGGATTCTTTTCCTTTATGTTGCGATATAATATTTCCCTTCCGACTGAGATCAAACTTTGCACTATTTTCTCCACTGAAACTTTTTAATGACCAATTCGTTTCATTGTATAAATACATTTTCGATCAATTGGATACTTTGTAAAACAATATTATAAATCGTATTTCAACAGACTTCGAAACAAAACAGTTTGAGTTTTTTATATCGTTCACTTAGAGAATATCGAAAATCAGTAGGTAATATTTTTTGACTTGTTTATTTTTAAATATGAGTCATGTAACAAGATCTAGAAATATAAATTAAAATATGAATTATTACAAGATCAATAAATTTTCTCAAACGAAGTCAACAATGACTACAAAACCATCTTCAAACCGTCTTTATGTATGCTATTAGTAGATGCTCATCATGATCCATTATAAAACTAGGAATAAATCATTTTTAATAAATTAAATCATCACAAATTAATTTAGAATATTGTTTTAAATTTATTTGTACATTTTGATGGAACTGGAAAAATATTGTATTTTTTGTAGATACAAACCATTATTATGTGAGTTTGTGACTGTTAAATAAGACATAAGTAAGCTCGCAATATGGATTAGTATTACCTTTCACAGTAAAAACAAATAAGATATCATTTTTAAGGCTACAAAATGCTAGATGAAAAAGACTAAATAATAGAAAATAAACGAATGCGTAAAATGTTGTAATTTTAAAAAATAAGAAATAAAAAAGTACATTTTAATTTAAAACATTGATATTTTTGTGTTTACCATTTGTAAGAGATAACAGATTTAAAGAGTTAAGCGATGCGAATTGTACAAACAATAAAGAGACAATCTTCGCCATCTATTTACAAGAAATGCCTCAGGTCTTCTCAATGAGAACGTTAATGATTATGGATGACTTTCGTTCGTCCTGTAGTGGTGACAAACGCCGTCGATCCGGATCCCAGAGAGGAGCAAGAGGAGGTGGAGTCCGAAGGGAAGGACCGTGACGTTTTCAATTAAAACAATAATGACGCTACATCCTTCTTAACGAAGCCACTTGCCGGCTGTAATTAAAGCTATTTCTCATTTGTAATTAAGAATGTAGAAAAAATGACCGAGAACTCAGTTATTCGAGGTTATTGTTGCTTATATAAGCTGCTGGTGAATGAATACTAAATACTTTTCTTTATGATGTGAAGTATTATCATTTCTTTTGACAAGGGTAGGGCGTAGCTGAAATATTGGACATATATCATCATCATCGTTAGTCACTGTATCATTATACCAAATGTAATATTTCTAGTCTCATGTACTCGTATGTTCTTAAATATCTGAATGTCACGATATATTCTCAACTTATCCGTCATTAATATTTTTCAGATTAATATTTTACGTTTATTATTTGTACATAAAATATATCACGCCATTCTTTGTGTATAAATCTACTACGAACTATATTTAAGGTACTGTTTTTTCACGTACTGTGAATTAGAAACTAGTAATTACAATTGAATGATGTCAATATTATAATGGATTCTAATGCGAAACATTGATATTAAGGTTATCAACTGACAATACTTGGTGAAACTGCATAATTATCATTAAGAAATTAATAAATTTAAAATATTCAATTTTGATTCAAGATTTATTTTAAATGATTACATGTTTCAACCTTCCTGGAGACCATCTTCAATAATGATTATTGAAGATTTTTTTGCGGATGTACACTATTCATTACATAAAATGAATATTAATGAGATTATTATAATAAACATAACATAACAGTTATTACTAACATTTCGCTTCAGAAGCCAAATACTAGTAGTATTAATACTTCAGGGCTTCTATGGCTGGAAGTTCAAGCCAATAATTATTTATTATTTTCAAGTTCTGTTAGTTATTCACTATGTAATTTCATTTGAGCATGAAGAATACAGTACAAAATAGCAATACACATGTGTCAAAATACTGTAAGTCGCTCGAACATACAAAATTATTTTTATGATCCGCAGCGGCGGATTTGTATACGAGTATTTAATATTTTTTGTCAAAATTATACAGTTATGTTTTATTTGTTAATTGATTTGTTCTAAAACTGTGTGAGTCAAAGATTTAACGTTTTGAAATTATAGAATATATATAAATAATTGTTTTTCGATCAACTTATATTCACAGTTGTTCGTTCATTTAACAATGACATCCTTAAGTTTGATCTTCATTAAATTTTATTTATCGTTTATATGTCGCTTTATCGCACAGCTCTTCAAAACATTTAAAAAAAATTCTCAATACCTTCACGCCCAAAACTAATAAAAATTGTTCAGCTGACCCTGTTGAGCGTCAAATATCATTACTTTTCCGTACATACGAGTATAAGAAAATAGTGATAAAAAATGTGACATTTACAGTCAATCGCATACCCGAGATTTTTAAGTTGAATGCCTTACCACGGTTCTTCTCTGAAATACATAAAATATTATAGTCAAGTAACATTAATTACCCTGACTTTAATATGTACTTCACATGCATTAGAAGTGGAGCATACTACAACAGCCTTTTCTTTAAGCCTCCAATTTCTCGCTGTCTCGGAGCTCCGT
The DNA here is from genome assembly GCA_022606575.1 of Glossosoma conforme. Classification (NCBI taxonomy): domain Eukaryota; kingdom Metazoa; phylum Arthropoda; class Insecta; order Trichoptera; family Glossosomatidae; genus Glossosoma; species Glossosoma conforme. The sequence goes on from JAGTXR010000013.1 coordinate 12,755,421, forward strand.
GAGGAATTATTATATTTATATAATTCACTCGACGGAATATTGGACTGCAATGCTGACATTAGATGAGACAAGAACCATAGCGGTAGAGAGTTATGTTTACCATCAGTTTTGGACTACCATAAGATAACAGAAGTTAAATCAAGTACACTCAAAAATGAATTATAAAGAGGATATTAATGAGTTCAGATAGTATAATTCTATCTCCGTCTACAGCATATATTATTCCCATTAATATGCTGTCAGTTTAGTAATAAACGTCTGGAGCTGTGATCTCTCGTGCTCCTCTTTCAGACACCTTCAGATATTACACATTTGATTGAGGGCTGTAAATATGTCTGGACCATTAATTTTACAATCGCGAGATGCTGCTACATTAAAGTTTCTTTTACTCTGGGTTATAAAGAGCTGGAGATTTATGCCATCTATATTTAGAGTCTACAGCTTTAAAATGAGTATCGAATGGTACGAGAAAGATTATTGAATTGGCAGTAAATAATTGAGTGCTGCTAAATAGAATTCTACACATAAAAACGTATTTTACAATCACTTATATTCAAAGTATTTAAAAGTATCTAACGTCGCCATAAATTCTTAAAATTATGCAATGAAGTGATTTTTTTAAGGTACTAGTAAGTTGCATCAATGTCGTATTAACTTATAGCGCAGAGACGTGGAACCTAACGGCAATCTTACCCATAAAATAAAGGTCACCCAGCGTGCTATGGAGAGATGAATGCTCGGAGTGTCGCTTAAAGATAAAATCTGAAACGAGGATATCCGCAAAAGAACTCAAGTAGTGGAAGCAACCCCACGAATAGGCACACTTAAGTGGCAATTGGCAAAACATATCTGTCGAAGAGACGACGGTCGATAAGAAAGCAAAGTATTGGAGTGGTGCCTTAGATCTGGCAAAGGAAGCATTGGCCGACCCCCTGCAAGACGGACTGACGACATAAGAAGAATAGCGGGAGTTACCTGGATGCGGATGGAGACTCATGCGGGAGGCTTACGTTCAACAGTGGACGGATAAAGGCTGGTGATGATGATGAGTAAGTTATAAATATTTCTGCACCCTCTCAAATTGTTTAATTTTATATATAACATAGCTTTTATTTATGACATTTGCCTGTAAAACGTTTTTAAGTCTACAAATGAGAAAGCAGCACCAACTGTTACGGCTTAGCGCAAATATCATGCTAAATTATTTAAATGTTTTTTTTTCCGAATTGTCTAGGTGTTTTTAAGAGCAAAGTTAGTTATACGTAGTTTAACAAGAATATGTCAAATGTTTGAACAAATCTCGTTTTTATGATTGCGTGTCATTTTTTTTATCAAGATGTGAAGTTTTTCGACGACTTTTAAATTCCAATCTGACAAAAAAATCACTATGGAATAATACGGCGATTGCTTTGATGGGCGCATTAAACATCACGGACGGCTGACGCAACAGATGGAATAAAAACTTCTCCCGGTGAGCACAAAGAGTGTACATCAGTTCAATTAAAATCAACTGCGATTCAGTTTCATTTGCATGTCACTCACTCATTTGAATGCCGAGAGCTTTCACAAAAAAGCTCTCTCCGTTGAATAATACCGGCCTTATAGCAGGCAGACGGTCGCTTCGTGGGCGCTGCGATACAAGTCGGGTACTGGCAAGTCGGTCGCAGATAGCATCTGTGTGAAAAGGCCACTTGTGTGCCTGCCTTGAACCGTGCAGTGAAAATAATCCGATGCTAAGGAGAAGATGATACCCTGGGATAGTATCTAAGCTCGACACTGTCCAGCCAGCGTGTTAGATGAGCTGGTTTTTACTGTTTTCGTTACGGGCAACGGATGCTTTGAAGAGTCTAAAGAAACGCTTTAATCCGGACTGACAAAGTCCAGTAGCGATAAAAAAAAACTTATATGGTCTCCAGTGCTTTCTTTGTTTTGTTGAGAATACGTTCCCGTTGTATCACAGAGTAAAGCAAATATACAATATCATGTTTAGAATGTGCATTTCAGTTTGTCTATAAATTTCAGTTCGTCTAATAAATTATGATCATTAAATTTATCCTACATTATATCATATCTGTCGAAGAGACGACGGACGATGGGGAAGAAAAGTATTGGAATGGCGCCCAACAACTGGCAAACGAAGCATTGGCTGACCCCCCTGCAATATGGACTGACGACATAAGGAGAATAGCGCGATTGACCTGGATGCGGAAGGCGGAGGATCTAAGAGGATGGAAACTAATGCGGGAGGCTTACGTTCAACAGTGGACAGATAATGACTGATGATTATTGTATGGAACGCAGACGCAATATAGTTTTTTCTTCCGCCATTACCACAACTATTCTTAATTCAATGAATTAAACTCTCTTGCACCCATTTATAAAAGACAGACTCAACTCACACTTGCTGATCGCGGTTAATGTATGTCGACCAATAACGTCAATAATGCACTTCCAGCGACTATTTCTTCATTCTTATATACTTTACACAAACATAATACTCGTATATATCTATTCCGACTGCTGCGCATCATCCCAGAAATAGGAAGATTCTTTTGTAACGACGTCTTAATTTAGATATAGATAAAACAAGTAATGTTAAGCCATATAGTATTTTTATGGTGTTTAAATAACATAAATAGATAAAAAGTTGTGAAAATAAATAATATATTTATATTCAACTATTACGATATAAAATATGCCATAGATATCTATGTAACGAATTAAGCTATTGTTTTTGTATGAAAATTTATTCATCAAATTTGAACTACATAATATAATGTTTCATTCTTTATTTAATAGCCTTATATTTAATATGAAACATACATTAAGCTGGGGTAGACTAAGTAAACTAAACATTAAATTTAAAAGAAACGACATCTCCATATTTAGTATGTACATTTGCCTATCCATCGCTCAGTTAGAAACTTCCAGAAATGTTCAGCGAAAATCCTAGACGAAATGGATACGTTTACTGTATCAACACTGAAAGAAAATAAAACATTTCGAGCAATGCAGATATTTTTAACGATGTGACTTTTATGAAGACTTTCCTCGGATACGTTACTGCATAGAGAATCCTTTGATATTATGCAGTCGGCATACAGCAAAGACTACTCACTTTTACATAAATTTACAACTTGGATGATAGATCTAAGATTGTTGCAATGATATACCAATGCAGATATCAGTTCAAAGACGGTTTACTTAAACGTTTTATATTTATATGAACGGATTATCTGTCGTATTAACTTATCAATCCGGTGGATTGATTTGCAGCAACAAAATTTTGCATCTCGATCTCCACTCCTCTCGATCCTCTGCAGTCCTCTTCAGCTCAGCATAAGAGCTAAAACTCATGTCTTCGAACACTTGCTGCAAACCCTCCCGTCTAGGTCGCCCTCTACAGTTTCTTCCCTCAACCATCCCTTCCACAATGTCGTGAAGAAGACCATCGTGGCGCATGATGTGACTGATCCATCGGCGTCGCCATGAGATGGTTCTTACTATTATTACTAATATTTTATTACAGATTATAATATTTATTATTATATATATATTAAACATATACACCTACTCACTCACACTTTACCTTATATAAACACGAACACTTCCTTGCCTAATTGACTCGGCAGTGGCTACCCAACGTAGCCGAAACATGTCAACTTATCCTAAAATATTGTGGAATAATTTCTTAGTAATCGTATATTTTATTCTCAGAAGATAATATAATATAAAAAAACTGTAAATAAAGGCCTTTTTATAAATACTTCAAACATTGATTGCACAAATACATACTATGCAACAACTAACATCCTTATATTTATGCATATTACAAGTGTGTCATTTTTTAATTATTTTACATTTAAATGAACAAGTTTTACGAATACCGAAATAATCTGAAAACGATATGATTGCTCAAACAGAAAACAATTCCAGATTATTATTGTTGTACAATAATTATTCAAAATCCTTTGAAAATCCGTCTGACTTCATATCATTTGATTCATTGAATGAAATGAAACTAACTATTCATTTGTGTATAATAGATATTTAGGTATTAATTTAACATTAAGACTTTCTCGACTTCATTGGAAAGGGCTTAACTTTTACATGAATTTATTATACGCCTTTTAATACGTAATATTTTACAGCAGTGTTTAAAAGATTATTTTCGCAGGTTTGGGACCAGCTTATGGAATTAATAATAAATGTAAATTGACCGAAATTAATTCAGGCATAAAGATACAAAATGATAATACTCAGGGAGAAAAAAAAACTGAAAAATTCTTATGAATTATGAAGTTCGGTAAGACGATTAATCGTCGCCGGGCAAAACGATTTTAAAATGGTCGGTTTTCAGCCACTACAAACTTTCGATAATAACTCCCAACGTTCCTGAATTTCTTATTTTGTTCGCTTTTTTTTAAAGGTCGTTTTAGAATTTCAATGTAGAACGAAAATAAATCATTTTATTTTCCCACCGTTATGGTGTTATTGATAATAAAGTACGTAGTATTATGTAACTAGTAAATATGTTCAAACGTAATTTTTCGAAAAAAGTGGACTAGTGAATATATTTAAACGTAATTTTTTGGAGTAAGAATAAATACTTTTTCTAATAATCTTATAAGTTTATAAACAAGTGAAGATTTATAAAAATATTCAAATACAACTACACGTAAGGTTTATAAATAAAAATCATCTTATATCACACTTTCCTCATCAATTAATTGAAGAAAAATAAACGGCCGACCCGGAGATTCGAGCGAGACTCTTAGACCATATGCAGTTTTATACGTTCAGATTTCGCAGCGGATTTCATATAATTGGTTTAAGGAAGAGTAGTGTTCGAAAAAACTTGTCTTCTGTAGGTTATATCATTTTATTTTAGACGCATTATGGGAGTAAATATACAAAAACAGTTTAAATACTGACATTTACCCTTGCGACCTGGCCAAGTCAAAACCAACTCATAAACTTTAAGGTTCATATTAAGGTGAATAAATTTAAAGCAATGCCCTTTAAAGGCTGGTTTAATCGCGTAAAGAATGCTCTGCGGTTTATCCTGTGGACCAAAGCTCGCTTTCCCACTAGAAGTATACCACTCCCTACAATTCTACTGAGGCTATAACCCAACTAGTGGGTTCGCCTACTCTCTACGGCAGGGATAGACAACTTTACGTATGCTTAGGCATTATACTTTCCGGGAGCAGCGAGTTCTAGGCCGTTGGTGCTGCGAAACTGCAATCACAATTGCCAAAGACCGTTCTAGGACTACCTCTCGTCAGAGTCATCTATCTTTGAATTACGGACAGGAACACGAATTATCATAAAATATAAATAGCAGAAGCTTGAGCAGAGAGGGCTACAGTAGTAACAGAGGATTTTTTGTGTGATTTTTTCGATTTTTTTGTGGATTAGTCCAACGCTTCGGAAACCTGTGTGTTTTGTTTCTAAAAGACGCCTTTACCAAGCAAACGACATGCGATGAGAAACAGGCAGTGAGCTATCCAAATTATGTTCAGCGATCAACGTTACTTAACTTATTTGTTTTTCAAATGAGAACCACTATTACATCGCCAGCCAAACATTATTAGGGAGTAATCATCAATAATTCATACTGAATCGTCATGAAAAGGCCTCATGTGCATGTTAACCAAGCATTAAAGGTTGACAATCTAAGTTCACAGGCTATACTTTCTGCTTCTCAGATCTTAATAGTTTGCGGTCACAGTGGCTAAGAGACAGTCTGAAGCAAACAGAAAACAGGCGATGCGGGATGCGGGACACAAGTAAACACTCCCCATCACTTACCCATATTGTTTGCCACACGTTTTCACATTTAATAAAGGTTCCTTATACTAATGTTATAATTGTTCAAACATAGATTTGAATAGAGACAATATCTTATATTCCATGTGAAAACATAAATATTTATATTAATTAATGATATTTTACATTTGCTGAAGCCGATGTCCATTATAAATACACTATTGACGTATGCATAAAAGCTTCATCAAATTGAAAACAATTTAAGCAATTGATTACTTCAAGTACTTTGAAATACATCAAACGCCGTTAACTCTACTTTGTAAAAATATATTTACAAGATAGAGATTGAGTTATCAAAAATGTTTATCAAACTGTAAAAGTCCACTTTTTAATATAAAAACTTTTACAAATAATGTATAATATTAATTATTTGCTTAGGATGAGTTCAACATAAGTATCATATTTCATAATATAATTTTCTTTTATTTCATATACAAAATAATGACTAATGCTTTACAAAACATTAATTTTATCTCGGCTTTACTTAAATGTTTTTGAAATAACATAATAATTATCTTAAAGGGTCATAACATGTTAAGATTTCGAAAGGTCATTTACCTGTATTAGGGTAATCAAAGTAATTAAAGTTAAAAGTTATGAATGTTCCTATCATTTTGTCATTAGTATTGTCGCGGTTAATGTCTTCCGCAGTCAACTGTATTTTATCGGTATAATGGCATATTACGGGCCTAATAATCTTTGAGAAACTTTTTACAAACGATTAAGAAAATGTTATATGTACAAAATGATACACGTTATTTTTTAGAAAAATATTGATAAACGTAAAAAAAATATGTACTATTAAGTGAGGACTATAGGTTAGTAAGGAAGGAAGAATTATTCTCGTATAAATAAATGTTTCACAGGAAAAATTGATAAATCAAATTAATGTGAATTAACATTTATCGAAAAAAAATAACAAAAATGAACATTGACAAATTTATTACGATTAAAAATGCATTGAAGTCAACCCTCCTATATCGTTTTAATAAGATCGGATGATAAACCCGACACTCCTGAGGCCTGAACTATTTGATCATAAGGGACAATTTAAACCACTATGTATATAACAGATCATTACATGGAAAACTGCCGCAAACGCTATAGGCAAAATCTCTATATAAGTGTACGCGTCATGAGAGTTGACTGCAGATGTTTTGTCATAACATAAACAGTTAATGCGCTACAACACATTAAATTTAAATATGTAGAAAGTTCATTATACCAGGCATTATCGGTTATTACCTACATATATAAAAGACACATGGTCAAGTGCCTCAGAAATCATATAGCTCTGTTGTAATGCCAACAATTTAAAATCTAAATGTACATGATATGCCTCATCTTCTGGATGAAAAACATGTTAGGCTCATATGCGGTACATCAAAATAACGACAGATATTACTATGATTACGTTCTGACACTGAACCAAGTATATCATTTATAATTATTTTTAGTTTATTGTTTTGAGTGGCAGGTGACCATTACATGAGTTTGTCTCCAAGTTTCACAGGTGTGGGTTCACATCACAAAACTCGCAAGAGTATCCTTTACAGTTTACACTACGTTCTCACGCGGCTGAGGCTCAGGCGATTGAGAGATAAGCTAAAGGATTTTACGCGCCTCGTACGCGGTCGGAGTATAAAGGGGAATAAAGAGAAACAAAGCGGGTCCACTTTAAATGTGGAACGTTTTAATTCCCGATTCTTTTTTACGTTTTTCAGCGTCACGCTCTCCCGGGAGAGTGAATTATGTTAATACTCATACAGTGACGTATCAATTCAAGCAGAGCGTCTCAGTTTTGTGATATTTTATTGAGTTCTGTAGAGACTAGAAGACACCTTACAGCATCAGATATCTTCTATTCTAAGGTCGAGCAACTGACTGTTTAGACAGTAATTGTAGATTTACCGCTAAATAGATAAGTCCTGATTACTAAATACTCTAACCTGCTCATGCGCAGCACTTCTAACGACATATTAAACTCATTTAGTTTAGTTTCAAGCCCTAGCAGTCTTCGTGGCGCCACATTGTAGACATCAGAGCATATTCTCTGGGACTGTCAGTTACTCTTGTTATAAAAAGAGGTCCTTTTCTATACAATTCGAGGAATATACGTGGACCTTGTAAATAGAATGCATACTTTTTAGCTGCTAAAAAAATGCAGCATCGCTTTGAAGCATTTCCTAGTTCTAGAACAGTTTCACGAATTCTATTAACTTTTCCACTATTTTGTACCAAAATTCTTTAGTGAGGACTCCCACTGCACTTATCATAATCTGAATGAGCACATCTTTAAAAGATACTTAATTGTCATTGTTTAATTATAAATCGTTTGTTGATAAGCAGAATTAAACATACTTTTCTTAAGTAAGGTGTACGTGGTTAGTAACGCCACTGCGTGCATCTAGATTTTAGACGAATCTACGACGGACGAATAACAAAGAGTATAATAGAGTGGTCCGGGTTAAAAGGCTGCGTAAAAATAATACAACGAGCGTAGGAGTTGTCACCTCCAGAGAGTATAAATTTTATTCACAGTTGTCTGGAAATTAAGTTATAGCTCTAACAAGTCTAACTGATACGAGAGCCTTTTATCTTTGATCGGGGTAAACAAAACGATTTAAAAGATTTTATCTCTGCGCCGACATAAGACGTAACGACCTATTTGTTTTTTTTTTGTTATACTGCGTAAAATATGTTGTTCACGAGTTTTTTTTTTGTAAATAAGAAAGATATTTTAAACATACCATTCCTTTGTTACGTTTATAAAGGTGATAGACAAAGATGGGCGGCTTACCTGAAAAAAATAAAATAACATGAATTAGTGAACAGTATAGAAAATACGATCGATTTTTACTTTAGTTTACGAAACTTTAGTTTTTTTTATGTAAAGACATACAGAAGAATAGCGACAGATGGTGATAGTAATTCTGATATCTTATCTGTGGAATTCTATGACGCTTACCATGTTACATATGCTTAGCGCTGCATGTGGAGTAATTATCTGCCAACGTCATAGACTACAGCCCGAGATTCACGCAACGTCCTTATTATTACAGGAATTTACTTTTAATGGGTGGTCTTCACGGGACGACTTTCGTCAACCACCAATTTTAATTGATAGGCTATGACTGGCATTTTACGGGTGAGGGATCAAATTCACACCATCCGGGGGTATTTTGGAGCTCAGAAATAGTTTTTTTTTTAATCTCCGTCGGGGATCGAACCCACGACCTTTGGCTCGCAAAGCAAACGCTTTGACCATTGAACTATACCCGCCGGTAAATATGTATTGCAGGATGTGTGTTGAATCTTGTGAGTGAATCAAAGCCTGCAAGGCTTCGAGGGTTATTTTTTAAAATTTAATGATACTCGTAATATGTAATTTAATTTTATAATATATTTTAAGAAACTTTTCAGCGTTATGTAAATATATAATATGTTCATACATTATAATGACAAAGATTATCAATAAAAAAATACTCTTTAGCCTCGCCGTTTCCCATCATCTGGAGTCGGCTTTCCGCGTTGCATTCTCGATCAAGCCCAGAGTTTTCAAATCCTTGTCTACAGTTGCAGTCCAGGTTGCCTGTGGTCTTCCAGGTCTTCTTCTCAGCGTGGGTGTGTTGAGATCATTCTTCACTATGCGGTCCTCATCTCTCCGTGTCACATGCCCATACCATCTTAGGCGATTTTCTCTTATCTTTTCAGGTATGGGGGCCACCCGAAATGAACCCCGAATATGCTCATTCCAAACTCTGTCCAGTCACTCTAGTCACACCGCCCGCCCAACTAGGCATCTTCATCACTGAAAATGCTGAGGTGCATATCCATTCAAAAATGGAAACCTTAATTTATAATATTATAATTCTATATATTTGTTGAATATGAGTGTTGCAGGCTTCGGGGGTTATTTTTTCAATTTAATGATACTCGTGATATGTAATTTTATTTTATAAAATATTTATAGAAAGTTATTTGAATCATCGTAATCGTTTTGTAAATATAAAATTTGCTTATGAAATTGTAATGCATTAAACTGTCATAGTTTCAAATGTTTTTAAATTAGAAATAAATTGAATAAAAAATATATTACTGTGTATTTCATTAAAAAAAACAACAACGGTCAAGGAGTATGTAATGATATTAAAAAGCTTATCCCGTTCAGTTTCACTGATCGCTGCACTCGCATTTGTACGACTGCATCACATACGGAACAAACAATAAAGTTAATATCGCCAGCGGGGAGTGCGAACATTGGTACTTGAAAAATAAAAGCCGCACAGAATTTTCCGCGGTAAGAGTAAACCAGCATCAAATAATGCGAGACTGGTGCGGGGAAGGGGCGCGAGTCTAGAGGTAGACCACTCTTTGTTATTAAAATAAAAAGTAATATTTCACGTATGATTTTTCTGCGACAGCACAAAGATGGGAAACGTGCCACAGTGCGCCGGTGTTTAGCGAGAATGACGCGAAACTGCATACGAAATGGGATGCATTATGGAATTTCAATGAATAAATTCTCGGTTTCGGAACCGCATAAAATGAATTCGAGAATTTATTTTTTATATTCGTATATTATTGTGACGACTTGCGGATTGCACAGGTGCAATAACTCACGCCTTCCGACATGTTTTGTATAAACAACATTTAATATATTTTTAATTTTAACTTTTAAAGTTGTTCAGACACGTTTTCTTACAACTTACTGTGCTATGCATAAAATTTGACTAAAAATATTTTTATAACTAAAAATATTTTTTATAAAATTATCACCATCTTCATCAGCCTGTATCCATTCACTGCTGAACGTAAGCCTCCATTCTCTTCAATCCTCTGCCTTCCTCATCCAGGCCACTACCGCTATTCTTCTTATGATATCAGTCTATCCCACGCCACACACAAGATCTTATCTTTAAGTGGTGTGGTAAGCGAATGTAAAAAAAAAAAAGAAAAAAAAAAAAAAAGATTGGAATGTAAATTACTATGTAAAAATTGTATCTTTTTATATTTGATTAAATAAAAAAAAAAAAAATCTTGCAGGGGGTCAGCCAATGCTTCGTTTGCCTGTTCTTAGACGCCACTCCAATATTTTTCTTCCTCATCGACCGTCATCTCATCGACAGATTTGTACTGTCCATTGATACTTGAGTGTGCCTATTCGTTGGGTAGCCTCCAATACGTGTTCTTCTGCAGATATTCAAGATTTTATCTTTTAGCGACATTCCTAGCATGGATCTCTCCATAGCACGCTGGGTGACCTTTATTTTATGGGTAAGACGCTGTTAGATTCTACGTCTTTGCGCCATAAGTTAATACAGGGCGGATGCATTTGTTTAACGCCTTAGTTTTATTATATTAGACATTTCGTAATTTTCGCTTTAAAAATTAACTTTAGTTTTCCAAATGATGCCCACATCCCAGTTTTATACGCCTGTCTATTTCTTTTGAGAAGTTATTTCATCCTAGTTGTATTACTTGTTTCTGATAGGAATCGTGGTGGGGGGTGAGCGACATCAGTCGGCCAATATAGTAGTATTCGGAGTAGTATCAATCCACCGGATTGATACTACGAAGAAGATAGGAATAGTCATTTAAAACCTCTTTTTGTGTTCTTCCAATGGAAATCTGGTCAAACGTCTGGGAAATATGACAATTTATCATGGCTTTAGTTTTATCCATGTTCATTTTCAGACCAATAATGTGCGACGCTTCATTGAAGTCGTAGAGCATGTCTTGAAGCTTGTCAAGTAATTCGGCTATAAGCACTATGTTATCTGCAAATCGGAGGTGATAAATGTACTCTCCATTTATATTTGTTCTACATTTTGTCCAGGATAGCAGTTTAAATATATCTTCTAGGGCGTTTGTGAAGAGTTTGGGAGAAATAGTAATATCATAACTTACTTTATATAAAACTGAATACAAATGCAAAAATATGTCAATGAAACTTGACTGAAGCTTTAGGTATCAAATTATTAGTATTGTCTTATAGCAAATACGACCCCTTCATTTATTTTCAAAAGTATCATAAGAAACAACAATTTTCAAGCCCCAATAGTACGAATAGGTATCGCTTTTCAAATCAGTGGGGAATTATTTTTATATTATTTGTTTGAAAGTGTTTTCAGCGGGACGAGAAATAATGGGATGACTCTGTGTATTTTACAGCCAACATTTATTCAATAGTAAGAAAGTATAATTTCATCTCGGAATGAGTACCCAGTTATAATTTTATTTCAGCAAGGGCAAGTCATCCGGGGGTTGTTCGTTTTCGGATCCCTAGTAGAAGTAAAGCCGGCAGGCGTTTTCCACGAATTACGTTTCATTTCCCTTTCTCCCCTATGAAATAACTAAAAATAAGCAGCAAACTGCAAAAGGGAAATCCCCCAAAATATTCATCAAAACGCACACTGCAGCATTCGCTGGCAGAGGAATCGCAATAAAAGGGACAATTTCATCTTTTCGCATTACTTTTTGTGCATTTTCCGGGTAAACAAATGATAATCATAATATAAATATGTCACAGGCAAGGATATTGCAATTTTAAACGTGAAATTGAAGAGGTCTTGCGGTATGAATACTAACGTCTTATTAACTTTATTCCGTTTAAACATAAGATCATCGTCAAAATAGATATAATGGGCCCGTTCCCAAACATAATATTCTACGAGTAGTTATTGTAGACCTGGTATGTACTAACTACCTTAAAATATATAGTTTGTCTTCCAATATTGTTTTTCAATTTTTAATAATACGTAATTCTACTGCAGAATCAGGAATCATATTTGGAAATATTAAGATTTACAAAATATATCACTACTTTAGAATACGGCATTTCTTTAAATTGAACTTTTACCGGACAGCACCACACATTTAATCTATTGTTTTAATAGTCATTTCTACGTGGAATTCAAAAGAGGATTTTATCACGTAAATAACGATTTAATGATGACATGTTTCAAATTTCATTAGATTCTAGTCACATTTTAGAATGTCTTCCAATGAAGCTGGAACATGTTTAAAAAAACGTTGGTTCTTATGCTTGTGTTGTTAGAAAATCTATTTTCAGTGAAAAGAAAATAGCAAGAACGTTGTTCTTCTTACTTTTACATTCATATTTTGAAAAAATGTGATTAACGTGATCGATAAAAAATGAAAAGATTGTGTTTGATCATTGTACGAGTTTTTAGAAGCCCTCGAATTGTTTACCAATTATAATATTATTTTCAATGTTTTGAGCATTCATAAATAAATATTTATAATTATAATATTGTTTACAAAACTGAATAAGATTAAGCTTCCGTGAAATGTTTTCAACGAGTTTCATAATGGCCGATCTGAACAGAAATTAGCCAATGCAACTAACGATTTGTAGCCATTTGTTACTCAGCCTCTGACATGGAGCCAAAATAAGGTTTCCTTGTGGTGGAGGAAGCCTAGATCAATGGCCGTGGGGGGACTGGTGAAAACTTCAGGGGGGCAAAGAAGTGCATTTATCTTCTAGCTCTGGAGATACACTATAAAACACATGTAGGTAGTGACTCGATACAGTACTTGCTAACCAGTGATGGTCAATACTAATCAAAAACAGAGCTAAATAATATGCAAAAAAATATTTTGCTGCGTTAATGTAGGTCCTATTTTAGAAAAATCAGATGATAAATCAGGATAACATAGTAAGTGCTAAGAAATACTGACTCTGTACAAAAAACACAAATTGTGGTTACACAATATATTACGTTTTACTTACTAATATTCTAAGCTGACTTATCTTGGTGAAACTCCATAATAATATTATTATTTTAATTTTAATTAAACTCTAAAATGAGCCACTGTTGATAATGCCTCTATGTTTTGTGCATAAAAAGTTAAAATTTAAAATTAAATTTAATGAAAAAATAAGCAAATAAAAAATATTTATTTTATAATCACATTTATTTTTAATGATTCCATGTTTCGGACTCCCTGGGGACAATCTTTAATGGAGATCATCTCCAAGGAGTTCGAAACATGTAATCATTAAAAATAAATGTGAACAAAACTAAATATTTTTAATTTGTTATTTTTTAATTAAAATTAATTTAAAATTATAATGTGCAGTTTCACCAAGTATTGTCAGTTGAAAACCTTAATGTTATAAAAAGTTAAATAAAACTAATCATTTTTTATTTTTTAGATAAACTATCTCAGATATATGATTAATTTTAATGGCATGTTTCGACTTCGGCAATTATCTATAAGTAATAATCTATAAGTTTAATTATTCAATTATGATTGCTATCAAATTGAAAAAATATTTTGCATTACCCGAGTTTTTTTGGTACTAACTTTTAACAAAGTTAATATATTTTCTGAGTCTGACATAAAGAATAATGCATCCAGTCTGAAATGAGAGTACTGAAGTAGAAAATATATATATTCTTATAATGTATTATTTGTTAAAATATGGGATTTATACGAATATGAATGATTCATAATATAGTAACATCCTCCTCTCTCAAAGAGGGGCGTTATTACGTCGCGTGAGGACAGGATGAGGAGCAGGTCAGCAGACAAAGACTTTCTTTATGAAGCACAGATTATATTTACGTTAAGAACATTACATGTGTCTGACCACGCAGAATGACATGCCGCGCAAGGGTGGGGACCAACTGCCGGCCGTCGGCACTTCCACGGCCCGTGTTCGGGCATCAGCGCCGTTGGTGGCAAAACTATGTAACTAGTCCCAAGCGACAAAAATACGAGACGAAAGATTGTCTATCGAGATTTTCGATACCGGTTAGCAAGGGCTACTTCGTGCTGATGTCAATAGCCACAATCCGATTATAGATAGTTTGATGAAGTATAAAAGAAATATAAAGTATGTATGGAAGGTTGTAAAGCTCTGGAGTACATTGTGTGTTGGGTGGACATACGCAGACAGGAGCAATAGGATCCTAACAAACTCTGCAGCCGGGTAGGGGAGGTGTGCTTAGACAACAGCCCCCTCGCCACAATTTATCTTCATATATTTTCACGGGGAAAACAATAGGGGACCGCGGAATGCGAACCCAGTGGGCGGGAGCTTTTGTAGGAGCTCCGGCTGACGATCAGAACCGACAAGCATTTAAAGGGATTTTTAAAGGATTAATTAATAATGAAAGAAAGCTTTTCAGACATAATTGAGATGCTGAAAAGATAAGCCTCCAATTAAAATAATACAGAACAAAAAGTACAATTTATATTCATTTTTTAATCCATTAAAACTTGGTACCCTTACTTTGAAAGGTTACTATTAATATAAATGAAACGTAATCACAATACAAAATCATAATCTGTTAGTTTTTTTAACTAATTCACTTACGAGAGGTATTTTTTTTACAAGTATTTTCTTATCGATGTTTTTTTTCGAGATCTCTTTAATTGATTATTTATTTAACACGAAAAACATATCCTTTCATTGGTTTAGCACACCTCTCCGTTTTTATAAATTATATTCAATGGGAGTTTTAATGATCGTGTTGAATGAAAGCAAAACATAAAGAATATTTAGTTGGTATATTCGTATATCATAATAATGTACAGCAAAAAAATACTACAAAAATATTATCGCCACAATAGTGTGTGAAAGCTGTGAATTTTACAAGACATTGTTAAGATCATTAGATTTTTTTTTATGAAATAGCATGCAGAGATAAGTGGGATCCATAACACCCAAGTCACTTTCCATAACGCCCAAGTCAGCTGGGCGCAGCATGCGGGAAGTGGGTGTTGTGTTTGTATGACGTATATCACCTGACAGCTCCTAATCCTAAATTTAAGTATATACATCATAAGCCCAAGAAAGTCTGTCTACAGAATACATCGTTAAAAACTCATATAGTACCTTATTGTGAGTTGCATATATCATGTTTTTATTGCATGAATTCGAAGTGTCACTTTTAAGCTCCGGCTCTGCATGAGAGGGACAAGTTGCATGTCAGGACATCCCATTTCTCGCGACTGCATTTCCTCGAAAGCCTCTCGTTCACTGACAGAATACAAAACTCCTGAAGTGGGGCCTGAAGCTTCCTGCCCCAACATGCGTGCAGGGACCAAGGGATTACCCAAGGAACATGTATCATCTCATGTACTTTATACGCAGTATTGTAAAATCCTACAAGATAAAACGGCATTACCTTAAACGCAGAATTTCAGCTGAAATATTGATTCTCAAATACGATATGATAAAATATGTTCAATATTTTATTTCTTTGGATATATACTATACATATAAATCAAATACATTCCTGCGATATCAATAATTAATATCTAACTTTTATATAACTGTAAGTGCTCTTAAGTCATATATTAAAGAATCATCTGAGCGAGCAATCCGGTTTGTAAATGTTCGCTGTCTGCGTAATCACTGCCTTATCAAGCGACGGTCTAATCCCATATCTTATAGCGATATATTCAACGTGTTTATTCCAATTTACTCTACAAACTAACACGTATCTCGTACACGTAAAAATGTGATTCGATCGAACATATAACTCCATTGTCCTTTTCTTTATAATATATATACCTTTGTTTATAGAAGAGAAATCTCCATTTTATATTATAATTGTCAGTATACATTTTTTTTTCATTACTTTCGTGTGTACTTTATTTGGTAAAGAGAGAAATATTGAAAAAAAACTTACATAATTAATAATACGTAAGAAAAAAATATTTCAAATGTGTAAAATATATCATTAACATTATTTTCATAAGGGAATTTATGAAAATATTATTCTACAATGTATTTTTACTTTAAACAATTCGCAATTTTTATTTCGCTCACGTAGTGCGTAAGTTCAAAAGAAATGAACTAGCGACGCATAATAAGTAATAAAAAAACTCATTCCATCAAAAATGTAATTTTTCAAAAGCGGGGATTAAAACCCTGCCACCGGGGACTGCAATAAGTACCAAAAAGGTACCAAACACCACGAAAAGGTACCAGATAGTACCGAAAAGGTACCAGAAAGATGAAAGCGGGGTAGCTGTCTAAAATAAATTTCCCTCAGCGAATTCTATCTGGCACTAAGTAAATTTCTTGGCGGCATTTGGGTGTGGTAAGAAGCCGTTAGCTCACCCTAAGGAAGGTCGGCGATGCGGGAAGAGGGGGATTCTTGCCCTTGGGTGTGGGGTTGTTCGCATCCCCAGGCGGCCCTTGGCAGTGCGTTTTCCAGGTCATAATTGCACCTCATAAATGCATTGTGGCCATTCTTCGAGGAAAGCTCAGATGGAGCCGAGTTGTGGAACGATCGGATTTATATTTTAACAACAAGCGGCGAGAGGAGAGCTTTATTGGGTGCTGTAAAAAGGGAATAAAATCGAGGAAATAGCGTCCGCTTTGTTAGGTGGATGGATATACACATTTCGGATTCAGAAAACAATAAACTGAAGGAATGCAATCGACAATTCGGTTTTGAAATAATTTCTAAATAAATATAATTTTTGAAATAAAAATAATAGAGGACGTAATTGTATTTTTTCACAGTGAACATCACAAGTAAGGAGTATAACAACTTCATTTTTCAACAGCTTATACAGCAAGACTTGCTTGTAAAAACGTTACATTGATTAAACGCAGTAGTTTTGATGGATACCATCTCAAATATGTAGAGTCAAAAGTAATCATTCCAGAATATATTTTTTAACGGTAATAAATGTAAAAATGCATTGATGTAACTCAAGTTCACATTTTTGCGAAATTTCGATCCTGCGTACTCTAGAAGCCAGTTGTACGTGATAAGGACTCAATAAAAGCATTAATTCGTCGCCATGTTAATTGATAGACTTGATTGATAGATATTATGGATATAAACATTAATTTTTTGAAAGTGTATCATACAGGTATGTATAGTCATACAAGTAATATTTTTGTAACATAATCTAAAATTAACATAGTTAAATTTTTCTTCGACGTATCAATCCGGTGAATTGGTTTGCAGCAACAAAATCTTGCATCTCGATCTCCACTCTTCTCGATCTTCTATAACCCTCTTAAGCTCAGCATAACAGCTACAACTCATGTTCTCGAAAACTTGCTGCAAATACTCCCGTCCAGGGCGCCGTCTACAGTTTTTACCCTCAACCATCCCTTTCACAATATCGTGGTTCTTACTAGTTGCTTATCTTCCTTGATTATGCTGGGAACCTCATTGTTCGTGGCATGCTATAACATAAAGTCGTATTGAAAATATATTACAAGCTTTCAAGACATCTTATATAATCTTCTTAGGTTAAAAGAAGCGAAAATATGTAAAAGCACCTCAGAAAAATCATTTCATATGAATGTATTTATTAAAGATGAAACAAACGATATGTATCAAATCAGTACCGTGATACTTTCATGGATGCGAGAGGGGAAATATGATATTATTATTACGACTGTTCCTTTTTGTTTCTGGATTTCGTATTCACGGCAAACGCGATAATATTATTACACTCCTGAAACTCTGATACGGCGGCATCTACGTGTTTTATTTTCTAGCAGAGGCGCTGTACGTATTGCCATGAAATATTTTATTGTTTGCTTTACGGCTGAATCCTGTAAATACTTCAGTACTCCTAGACGAATGCAAGTAATGTTGGCGGCAATGGATACGCATATAAATAAAAATAAAATCCTGCTGGAGTTGACGTATTTTTTTTGCGTAAACACACGATATAGTTTGTAGAATGTTGATACAGGTAGATAAAAGTAAAGCTCCATAACTGCTATCCCTAGAATAATGTTTGCTTAATTTTATTTATTTTATTTTTTATATATAATATATTGCAAGCGAAGATCTGACGAAACCTCAATGAGTACGCGCAAAAAAAAGTTTCCCTTTTGATTGATAACCAGTATTTCACGGAATCAATCTGTCAATCACCTTGTCTTAAATATAAACCAATCAGAAGAAAGTTAATATTATCAATTATAACGTAAACAAGTATATAAAAAAATATTCAAAAAAGCAATAAAAATTTAGTTTTCTTTAATCACTTAATAACACATCACAACTGAATGGCCCATAGAATGGTAATCGTTAAATCGTAAGAAAAATGGATTTCCATCAACATCAAGTTAATATGCGGTATTTCAGATACATAAGATGAAGGTAAATTTCTTAACTTTTCACATCCAAAATTTGTACAAAAGATATTTGACTTAGTTGTAATAATGTATTGAAACAAATATATAAACTATATTTAATATTTTAATGTATATGACAAGAAGCTACCTAATAAAAAGTTTTTTTTTATAAAAAAAAAATATTATGTAAGATTTATACATAATACCATCAATTAAAATTAAGTGATGTTGTGTGTATTCACAGTGTGAAATGTATTCGAGTTAAAATGATGTGACAGTACAAACATTGAGATCACTCCGAATTAATAACAATTAATGATAATCGTGAACGAGCATTCCGGTACATTAATTGGGCCTTGTGATGATTCCCCAGAAGCACTCCACCCCAGACAGGTTACAGGCAACTTGGGTGTCATAACTAATGAAGAATGTTAATTAGAAATTAATTACAAACCGCTAATTGTCTAGTGATATGGAAGCACACTCAAACACCGCACGCTACCTTCGGTGGTTATAACGTTATGATATAATTCAAGATTGTTAATAATCAATTAATTCATACACTAACCATACTTGCATGACTTCGATTTGTTTTTACAGTACATAGTTGAATGTTTGTATGAAAATATGGAGAGCGAAAATCTCATTCACATAATAGTAAGAATCGTATTTCTTCGGTTTGAATTTGTATACAATAACGGGCATTTTTTTACACATTCTTCTCATTAACTTATATTAAATGGTCTTCACGTAAGAAAAACCTATTTAAAAACCACCGAGTGAAAAGTTTGTCCCCACCGAAGAAGAGCATTAACTACAGCTGCCCTTTCTTCAAGCCCCGGGGCTCTATGTATAGTATGTAGCTGTAATAAGCTGACATGAGATGAGGCTAGAACTACGGAGGCTGACAGAGCTTTATGGCGGCGGCTTGTGATATCCATGTGCTTTTGTTGAAAGAGCGGAGATGGTAATGATGATGATGATGATGATGATGAATTTTCATTTTCAAAAATCGGCCCTATTGCGGGTCCTCATTGTTTTAAAATCATTAACCGGTCCCTATGAATGGACCTGGTGAGAATACAGAGGTGAGAATAAATAACTCATGTATTAGAAATAAAAATGAAGTTGGGATTTATTTTGATGTATTAAGACATATTTATTTTGACAGAAGTAATCTTACGTATTTAGTTTTAATATGACTAAATAAGTTAATTCTGACCATCATTTTTTTTCTATGACCGTTTATGTTATTATTATGACACAGCATTTAATTTATTTCGACAAAAAGTTTGTTTATATTCAACCGAAAATCGATCTAAATTCTAAACATTTATTTTGATCCCTATGTCTATAAAAAATATAAGTCTATTGTATTATAAAAAATGCAATGCGCATTATGGGTAATCCTTGGTTAGGCATGAGAGCTCTTACAATTATGTTAAAAATTTCAGTACACCATATTTTAGCCTGACAGAAGAGTTATTATCTCATACATTAAAATGCGGTGACAATTTCTCAGGGGATGAAAAGAGCGAAGAAATTATATTAAAACATATTAATCATGATTTTTGTCTTCGTCAACGCACGCAATAGCGATAATCTTCATGGTCCATTAGTCAAGAATAAGCTTTTATGTAGATTACATCTCCTGCACTCGCATCTACCCCTATTACGCAGCATCCCTACATGATTGATATTTGTAAATTTATAACAACTGTTAACTTATGTCTACCTTAAATTTGCTAGTACCATATTTTTTCCACTATATGAACCTTGAATAGACTATTAATTCTTAGACACGACTATATTATCCTTCTATGTTATCCTTCATTATATCTAGATCTCTTCACGAAAGAGAAAAACATACACTTGCAATATCCCGAACCAAAAAGAAATAAGAAAGTGTAGACAAATTTCATACTTTCTTAACTCACTTTCGTCAATATACAGCATTAACAAGACAACATAGCGTCAGCCAAAATCATTAAAAATATCATACTAATACCTACGAAACTATGTGGCAATTAAACATTCAAGAGTATGAACTTTTAAATTTAACTTACTGTAACACTCAATTAGATACAAATACTTTAATTACTTTATTTTGACAAGACTATTATATTATTTTATTTAACAATAATTTAATAACTGAACGTGTTTCAATTTCTTTAGTAGATATAACCCTATGCAATATTTTACATTTATTAATTGTTTTTTTTTCATGCGTATAAGTGGTATCGTCGTCATCAACAAAGTACTTATTTTATTTTATTCACGGCCTAGGCCAAGGTTTTAAATTAGAAATACAATTAAAGAAGATGGCAATACAGAATAAATATGTAAGCTAAGACAATACATTTGGACAAAACATAAGCATGAATAAAATAAAACAGACATAACGCACATCAGTAGATTCGGTCTACGAAATGCCGGAAGGTCCTGCCCGAAAAAGTCCAAGTCACTAGAGGAGTTGACTAGGCTACATATTCTCAACATAGAAAAATAGAAACCGTAGTTGGTTTTGGATGCCCTTACATGTAACAGGTTACTGCCTCTAGTGAACCGGGAGGAAACATTGAACGTAATTTCCTGCAATAATATTGAGTCATCGATTATGAAGTTCATAATTATAAAAAAAAACAGCAAGTCAGTCACTGTTCTACGTCTCTCCAATGTAGATAAATTAAGTCGCCTCTCTATATCTTCATAGGAATAGCTACCTCTCTCAAGGCCGATCAGTATGATCAGATATGAAGCATGAATCGAATGATTACGTCCACGAGTGCAGCAATACGTTTAACCTATTAGTCGCGCGATGATGAACAGGCTGTATCGAAGGTAGATCTACGGCCGGAAGGGGCGGTGGAAGACCAGGTCCAGGGGGGTCATAAACCTCGGGCGGCGTCCTGCAGGGATCTAACCCCGGGCCGCAGCGGTAATCTCTCGGCTCTATGAACGAGCCAAGTTTAAGACAGCTCTGGTCCCAGGGTATTTATTGCCCGGTGACTTCGTTTCGCAGCGCGGTGAAAACGAAAGTTTCAAAAGTGCGAAAGTTTAGCAGGTAAAAAGTGAAACTGATTGATCAAATTTTTACTTCACAAATAATATTTACATGTTTTTTCATATTATACTACTTTTATTTTTTTCCTTCAGTATTATTCAAAAGTTTTGCACTGCAAGCTTATAATATGTAGGTAGTTCTGAAGCATAACATACATGGTGATCTTTGTTACATTATATTATGACTTATTCAATTTTAATGGAGTTAAAATGAATAGTTTTCTTTAAATTAATTTAAAAAAAAAATATGATTTTGCAAAAAAGTGTTAAATAAAACATTAAAAAAATAATTTTTATAAACTATTTAATAACTAAATTTAATAACGGTTTTAACCTTTCATTCATATTCAAATATAACGTATAAGGAGAAGTTAATTTCATTACACATTTATAGATAATTTGATTTGAGTTTTAAATTTTTTTAAGTATTCTAGAGTTGTGATTAAGTACATAATTGAGTAATTAGTATTTTTACTCTGAACTACTCTGGAGGAAGATTTATTAAGGTATAAAATGGAGTCATTTTTTAAAAGTTTTTTACAGCATTTCTGAAATAAACAAAAAGCAACAAATAGTGCAGATAGTTCGAACAAATATATTTTTCTTATTTACAAGTTATTTTATTTATATTATTTAAATAATAAACAATGATTTTGATTATTACTTAAATATACATATACTATACATAAAATTCTTTTTTCAACGCGTCAATCCAAGCACAAAAATAACGGCAGAAGCGGGATGCGAACCGCGGACCTTGGAAACCAACTATGCCCAGGTATTCATACCGCTCGGCGAACTACGCCATTGCCCTGCCGCGGTTCGCATCCCGCTTCTGCCGTTATTTTTGTGCTTGGATTGACGCGTTGAAAAAAGAATTTTATGTATAGTATATGTATATTTAAGTAATAATAATATTGTAATATAGTCAATGATCTATAAAAGTAGATTAGAATATTGAAATAATAAAATAATATTCTAATAAAAATTAAAAAATTCATATAATGATTTTGACTTACGCTATGATATTTATCATCGGAAAAACAATCAGTTGAGGCGCTAGAAAAATGTATACTTTTACTTTTGTTAAATAAACAACGTTGAAGTCTGCTATAAGTCGTTACGCTAGATACAAATAGGTTGCGCTATAAAGCACAAAAATGCAACCCCAGAAATATTTTTTAGGTAAGAATGCACATAAATTAGATGTTCCCGCATTTAAAATCGAACGCCCAAAAATAACAACAGACTAAGGAAAATCCCAGGCAAATAGTAATATATATTCCCGATGGTGTTCTCTGCTCCCGGCCGGTATTACACTGCGCGATCCATCAGCCGGATGGGACTCACGTACACGAGGATCCGTGAGCTCGGAGGACCTTTTAATGCCGAGACAAAGAGAAGTCGTCTTTTATTTGGCCATCGGGCGAGACACGTCCGCGCGTCGCAGCAGGAAACGGGACAAATGTCCGATTGTATGTTCAGGTGGGCAATAAACCTGGATTCGTATTTTTTGTGTTAATTAAAGCGAGAGAATGGAAAAGTAAAGTAAATCTAAGCGTTTCGCTACCAAAAGTGAATAGTTGTTTCGAGTGAAGTTTAACCGTATTTGACGATAACCTATCTATAGATGAAGTACAGAAAACTTTTAATTCAGCGAAAACTAGCGGAAAAATCATTTTTCTTTATTCATAAATAAGTTATGATTTACAGAGAAAATTCAAAGACACGCTACTACTTGGTACGATTTTTTACATTTTTTTATCTTAAAATACTGAGAAAACTGGTCGTAATTAACGTAAGGAGCATAGATGGTCACAACCGTCGCTTAAAACATTTCCACTTAAAGATTTTATAATTTATTTTCATTTTATTTTTTCTTAACTAAAGAGTTTCAAAACAGAAAATTATTGAAAAAAAACTAAATTGACGATCAAAACATAAAGCGTATTTTGAAAACATTAAACTTTTAATTAAATTACCATTATACGAGTAGTTGAGCATGATACCGTGCACAAGATACTGATGTCAAAGCGGCACTAGAAAAAAAGGGTGGCAAAAAATAAAGAGACTAGTTTTAAAGTGGCACGTCCTCGCATCTTCTTGGCCGCTGAGACGGGCTTTGCAAGTCCCGAAGGAGTTGCCGAACCGGGGAAGTAAAGCGCCGCGAGATGAGCATCCGGGAAATTGTTTAACTTCTGTTTATAGGAAAGGTTTTCCAAATAAAACAGTAATAAATGCACGTTGTGCAAATAACATACATCCCCAAAAATTGGCCGACATTCAAACAGTAGACTACGAAGGTTTTATGCTCTTTGAAGGTGTGTAAGATGATCATAAAAAAAATGCGGTAAAATTGTATAAAAATTGTCTATAAAGAAGAAATGCATAGATTTTAAATGAAACAGTAACAAATGCACGTTACAAAGATAAAGTAAGTCCCCAAATATTTACAGTCATGAAAACAATATATCATGAAACATTAATGGTCTTTGAAGTTGTGTAAGTTGACTAAGTAAAGGTGCTACAGAATCGTTTAGTTTAGTTTATAAGAGGGAGCTGTACAGATTACAAAACAAAACACTATCAATTGCGGGTATATGAATCTTTAAAATTATACGTCATTCAAACAATGAGAAATTTATTTAAAGACGACCGGAAAATAATATTACTTGTTTTTTATCCGTAAATAAAGCATGCAATTATTTGCATATAAGAAAACAATAAATTTACAAAATTTGCAATAATAACACAGGCTATATATATACAATACAGCGAAGCATCTACACCCGATTTTCCGTCACGGCAGAAAGCTCCCAAGTCCCAGGTCCGCCGGTAATCCCCGTGGGCCGGCAGGTGGGGCGGCCCAGCCAACTTGTAAATTACGGCCAGCCCACGCTAAAGGGGGACCGCATTAAAACCGAGAGTCGACGCTACCCCACGTAACTTCTATTCTTGTACTAATTTATATATACTCGTAAAAATATGCTCCAGCGTACAAGCATTGGGCTTTACTCCTTAACGGACTCTATGACGTTTAACCGATTCAACTGGACGGTGCAAATGGGAAAGATTTGTAGTGGTTGTATGCATGTATATAGATAGGAGTTCGAGGGGATCGTAAGTGTATGTGAGAGGAAATAAGAATACTGAGCGAGTTTTTCAAAGTCTGCTTGTGGTATTAAAGGAGATGAAGAAGCTTTTAATCCTGAGTCTGTTAACTGAGTACGTATGCTAGAAAAAGATCCCAAGGAAATCGAAGTGTAAGAAGGAAAAATTGAAAGAGTTCGCTAGAAAATTACCACTATACCAGCAATATAAAAGTGTTGGTGAACCAACCAAGCGTTGTGTTAGATACATTTGAGATTAGAAGTAAGCGTAAGATTGTTTGATAGACTTCTCTTCTTTCAATTAAATATATTGAATCAAACAGGTAATTTGGGGCGCCTATCCAAGAATACCACTATCAAGAAATTCAAGTTCTACCTAGAATTAGTAGTTTCATATCGGTGAAAAAATATAGTGCGTTAGAGAGGATGCTAAGCATTTTAGACGAAACTCCTACTTTGGACTCTCTACTTTACTGCCAATATTGAAACCTTCTGTTTCATTTGATATCTTCGGAGGTTTCTTTGCTAGTTCTTTTGGTAGTTTCTTGGGAAATACCCTTAGCAGCTCGCGGAAAGAAAATAATTACAGATGCCGAGGGGAGTGTTCTTATTTTGGTTGTTTATCCTCCCCTTGTGAGACATTTAATACCCCTGGGGAGACATACCGCTAAAATCTCACGGCAATACTTTAATTGTAAATCATCTTTAACGATCTAATTTAATTTATACTTCGCTAGCAACGTCGTTTGTATGTCGACTATGAATCAAAACATTAACGAAGATTTTACGCATTCTTAGCATTCTCAGACACAATAAGAAGCTTTATTAAGCATATAATGTAATTTTTGATAAAGTAATTATTTGAATACAAAAAAAACGTAAGAAGTTATTTAATCGTTAAGCTGTCCAACTAAAGTCTCAATTAAAAACGTTATAAATATTGTAATCGTATATATTTTTAGAAATTCACTTTAATTTAGGTACCACGAAATGAGAGTAATCAACAAATTTTTGATGAAAGTGGACCCCAAACTATTATAATACCGCCATGAAAGAACCAACATACAGTCAAGTCATGGCCCGGCATAATCGCCAGCATTCTCTTTCATTCGAGGCTTCCCCGCACTGTGCGATATTAACAATCATGAAGTTATCCTTCCCTTGACCCGGTTATTCCCCGACAATGCCCCCGGGACATGGTCAGCTATTTCAACTATTGTTGTTCCGGCTAATTGTTGTTGAGGTCCTCTAAACAAAAACGTCAGAGGCTCATTGCGAATTCATATTACTCGTTCAAGCTCTGCGAGTGCTTTATCCCGAAAATTACTGAAAATTACTAAATTTAATTTATTTTCAGCTCTGCAACGCAGCGTTGCTTTGGGGCGAAATAATTCAAGTTTAATGAAGAACTGAAAAACTCTTGCTAGATAACGTGTGCTGTGATATCAAACGAGTAATATATTTTCAATGTTTATATATTTTTTATTCTTCTTCGTGTCAGTGACGTCAAATTATTTCTGCCCAGTATCTGGCAACATTGATAGCCCGTGTGTTGCCCAGCATTAGGTCTTGAGATGTGCAGCTTGTTGGGCAGATGGAACAGGATCTTAGCTGTGAGGCGGTCTGCAGGTCTCCACAGTCGCACAATAGTGACTCTCCCTGCCGAACCATTCCCCACCGCTCAAAGTTGTCCTTTGTTCTACCAACTCCGGTTCTTTCTGTTCAGCGATTTCCAGGTCCGCCAGTCAGAGTCTTTGCCAGTTTGGAGGGCTTCCTTTGGAGTTTTTTTTTATTTACACTAATCAAATTGTTATTTTTTTATATTATGGTTGTAAAATATAGCTCTCATTGGTGAAAAGGAGTTAAATATCTCATGCTACCAAATTATTTTTAATTGATCTCTAGGTCACTTAAATGATTTTTAAATTTACGTAATTGAAAGTGAATAAAGTCATCTTAGTTGTCATTAAAAAATAATGTTACCGGAAGCCATAAAGCGCGTTCATCAAAGTGACTACGTATATTATTTTCTAGTACTACAATGGAGTATGGTAATACAACGTTATATGGTACAATGTGACTGCATCAGACATGTACTCTTGTAATAATGGAGCAAAAGAGATGTGGGAAAAATGACGTGTATTTGTTGTATGACTTTGTGCGGGTTCCCATACCGAAGGCTCGCTGGCGCGTGAAGCATAATCAAAGAGCGGTCCGTTCTTTTTCATTAACGTGAGAAGTGAAGCGATGAAGTTTATCCCGCTTGGTTATCGCGGAAGACGGGAGACAAAAAACCCTGAGGCCACATGGTGAGAATGCGTAAACAGGAGTCAGCAGACGTGATGTTGTCAGTACTCGACTTTACAAAAGAAATGTTGACGAAAACACAAAGCTATGAACATCGAAGGTTTGGATCTGGATTCCGTGTCCCGTGGTTTGTCCTTTTTTGTCAAGGCGGTGTATCTTTCATATTTCATCAACCATTCAAAGAAAAGGCAACAGTTAAGATATGGTATAAACCGCGGACCTATTACATTAATATTACTGTCTGAGCAATTTAAGCACTTAATCCAATTTATAAATTATTTATCAATGTTTATAATATATAAGATCGTATCATTTTGAGATCTTCTTTCTTCTTCGTGTCAGCGACGTCAAATTATTTTATCTCAGTATCTGGCAACATCGATAGCTCGTGTGTTGCCAGATACTGAGAAGATGCGTGAGATGTGCAGCTTGTTGGGCACATGGAGCAGCATCTTAGGTGTGAGGCGGTCTGCAGGTCTCCACAGTCGCACAATAGTGTCTCTCCCTGCCAAAGAATTCTCCACCGCTCGAGGTTGTTCTTTGTTCTACCAACTCCGGTTCTTAATCTGTTTAGGGATTTCCAGGTCCGCCAGTCAAGGTTCTTGCCAGTTGGGAGGCCTTCCTTTGGAGTAATGAAATCCTCTGGTGCGATTTGTTGCCAGAGCTGGAGTCTCTCATTTTCAGGGCCGGGTGTGAAAGGTTGTGTGGATTTCAGAAAGCTGCTTCACGACTTCAATCTTGGTGTTAGGGGTATCTGATTATACAAGCAGTGGGACGGTTGGTTGATTTCCTTACGCATTTCTTCGGCGCATATGACTTTGCGTCTTATGTGTGGTGGTGCGATATTGAGATACGTATTTATCATACATCGCCTTTGTCGTCATCGTCCATCAAATTGAATGTTTTTATAAATATATATTTCAGATCACATAATATTATTACATATATGTTTATATATGGACGAATCTGTTGATTTGGTAATCATTAGTATGTACATTACTTATTGTACATAATAGTCACGCCATGAAAAAAATTACCGAAAATATCAAAATATTGATATGCATACAATCTTATATATTTCAAAAAGGATCGAATCGGATGATTACACTTAAACACCTTTAATTAACACAGATATATTTTGCGATAGTAGATAAGTAGTGCGTGATAGCAAATAACAGTGACATGGATTCGAACATTCGCAAGTTCGAATCCTTAACCAACGTCTTAGTTTCGTATATTTAATTTAGAATGTATCATTATTTTTAAACTACGATGTTTGATTATTGAGGTAATAAATACTTTTTTATAAATATTTACACATTTTATGGAGTTGATGTACGGGTGTTTTTAACGGGATGTTCCGAAAGAATGCACCGGTGACATAATGAAACACTTTTTATGACAAATATCTGAAACTTGCGTCCACCGACTGCACCAGTTATGTAATCATCATTCCTGCTTAAAGAAAAATGTTGGTGACTTCCGCAGGTGAAAAAAAATCTTACGTTATGGTCATTTTTTGAAAAGAGGATGTCATCAAAGCCATACAAGCAGGAAATCATAGATATTGTATAAGTTTTTAGGTGAGCATTACATTTTTCTCGGCTATATTATCATCACCGCAATTAGTGAACAATAAAAAGATTTTGTACATGAGTAATTACGTAGGTACATATTTTTGGTGAGCCATTTGATGTGATCATACAATTCACGCTGATGACTTAACAGTCATTTTAAATACATATTTAAGTATTGTCTAGGAAAGACAATTTAAAATTATAATTAAATATAAGGCATATTTATAAAAATAATTCAAAATATTCTATAATAAAGGTGAATTACAAGTTTAAGCGAGGCGAAAAAAAATATCTTATTTGCATTACCTTAATTATTACAAATTGCATCACAATAATGTTTAATCTCATACTCGTATATTCATTTCAATTCAAAATTACAAATGAAATATAATACACAATTATAAAAAATACTACATTAGAATGACAACAAAACACATAAAAATGAAACGGCAAAAATATTTTAAAAATAAATTTCAATTTTCATCAGTATTAACAATTTCATATAAATGCATAAGCATCTTTAACAAACAAGTGTCTGCGTAATATTAATATTACAAAATGAATACCACCTGTATGTTCCATAAACTGAATTAAAAAGCATGAATTTATTGTTTTTCAGCAGGTTCGAACACAATGGTTCAAAATGCGCTTCTTTATGATGAAATTCAAAGTCACACGCTATTAACTACTGATGTATCTAGTAACAATGTTGTCGTATTTGTGTCACTGAGGTTTTGTGGTTTGGAATCGCGGCATAACAAATTTTCTGATGTGTTTCATGCATCAAATGCGGTTATGAGAAAATGTGTTTTTGTCATTTCAGACGGCAATAAGTTTACAAGTAAACTTCTCTACGATATATTCACTGAGTGTTGTATACAATTATCAAAACACGTCAACAAATTATATGTTGTCTAAGCATTACCAGTCTAAAATTTATCCTTCTTGCAGCCGCATCACAATGGAAGACTATTAAATATTCTTGATGATTCAGATTATGATCAGTTTCTAAGCGAAAGTCATAGGAAAGTATAAGGAATTATCTCTGATCAATTGGGGCCACTGCACGTAAGCTTAAAACAGAAATGCGTTACGTTAAAATATTAAAAGCGCTGTTACGGATCAAAATATTTTGAAAAATAAATAACTCTCAGTCTAGTCATCTAGTTCGACCAAGTATTTTACATTTTTTTAAAGATCACGTAGGAAACGTGTGTTCTCAGAAAGAAAGGTGAGCATAGAGTCGAACTATTAACGAGCTACCGTCGGCTTCTCCTTTCTTACCTCACTTTCATAATAACAACAAAAATTTTAACCTGATAGCTGAATGTAAAGTAATAACAGGACGCAGTTCTAAAGAAAGAAGCAGATGAAAAAATGTTTTTTTTTTAATTATGACATTTTTCTACGATCACGTCGAGACAATTATACTTATTTTGTATCTGTGCATCAAATGAATGCAGGTATATGTAGTTAGTGGTTTTCTGATACGTGGAATTTGTATGAGTCGTGTGATCTGTTTACAGATGTAGTTCAATTTCAATGGTATAAATGTCAAATTCTGCGTCAGTCTTTATTGTTGCAAGCGTTCTCGGTACTCGACTTATGTGAATAATGAGGATACGCTCATGTTCCGGGAAGTGTAAATGAATTTGATCCCAAATTGAAATGTATCACACAACTTGTCAACTAATTATGTGGAAATGTAATGTAATCATAAGCAGTTCAGGGAATTCATTTCTGCAATAGTGGAATTAAATACAACGATGGAATATTTGTTTTTTGCAGATAAATATTCAATAAAAATTATTGATAATGTTGACGGTATATTGTTGAGAACTACTCCAACAAAAAATACGAATATGCAGAACTGCTTAATTATAAAAACATTATTGTAAAATATTTTTCTTTAATTTAAACTATGCCAAATAACCTTAAGTTTTTTTTTTGGGTAAGCACATACAGGAGAATACCGATGGATGGTGATAGTAATTCTGAAGTCTCACCTGTGTAATTTTATGATGCTTACCATGATGCATATGGCTAAGCGCTGCATGTGGAGTGTTGATCCGCCATCGTCATAGACTACAGCCCGAGATTCACGCATCATCCTTATTATTACAGGAATTTACTATGAATGGGTGGTCTTCGATTTTCGTCTAGCACCAATTATGATTAATAGGCTATGACTGGCATTTTACGGGTGAGGGATCAAATTCACACCAACCGGGGGTATTTTAGGGCTCAGAAATCGATTAAAATTCTTTTTTTTTAAATCTCCGTCGAGGATCGAACCCACGACCTTTGGCTCGAAAAGCAAACGCTTTGACCATTGAGCTATACCCGCCGGCTAAGTCTGTAAATAGTTTTAATTTTAATTTACAACCATATTCATCTCTAAAATTCTATATTTATATGAGCAGTATTGGTTCAGCAAGAAGACTACACTGTGTTGTAATAAATGTAATAAAAAAATTGACATAAAAGTGAAGATCCAATTAAGGGCCGATGATGCATTAAGAATCCCTTCGCTTATACATACTCGTAGAACACTACGGGTACCAAGATAAAAACCAACTAAAAACAATATTTACAACAAGAAGACAACATGGTGCAATAAATTAGACATCGAAATACTTACACATCTTGATACGATGTAAATTAAGTACGTTAGATTCAATAAAATTTTGATTGCCTAAAGAGTTCAATGACTTCAGCTGTTAATGGAAATAATTACATCATGTTCCAAAAATAAATTAAATATTACATAAGGCATTTTATATCTCAAATGGATAAAATTAACAAAATAAAATATTATTGATCAAATATTTGTGAACTGCAATATTGAAATAATTTTAAATGACAGTTTTATTAAACTGTTATTGAAATGCCATTGAATTAAATTAATAATCGGTTACTACTGTTTTCGGTATTTAACTTTTGCTGGTTATTGTATCGAATTTTCATTGAATTCAATGTGATTTTGCAATCGAACCGGGTAATTTCGTACCGGCGGAAATACAAAGCTTTTGATTCGATTATAGATTGTTTGTTTCTATAACATTCCCTATAATGCTCAGCAATAAAGTTTAGATTAATGCCAAAACAGCTTGTATTCTCTTTTTTAATTTTCAATGAGTACAATTATTCACAAACGAAAATGCGTAACTAAAAAATATGAGGATTTTTTCGGGATACCTTTTTATAATTAAATTGATTGTCTGCATGATATTGTTAAATTAAAGTTGAAACTAACAACCTACAATTATTTGTATATACTGTATAATTATTATCGTAACTTAATTTCAATTTAATAAAACAGTTTTATTTCATTCTGTTATGTATTACCGTAACTGATTTCATAATCAAGAAATATTGTAGAAAATAGCAACATAGCTATAACTTTAACCAGCTTTCAATATTTTCAGCTGGGTCATCGAGATTGTTTGTTTCTATAACATTCCCTATAATGCTCAGCAATAAAGTTTAGATTAATGCCAAAACAGCTTGTATTCTCTTTTTTAATTTTCAATGAGTACAATTATTCACAAACGAAAATGCGTAACTAAAAAAGGTGAGCATTTTTTCGGGATACCTTTTTATAATTAAATTGATTGTCTGCATGATATTGTTAAATTAAAGTTGAAACTAACAACCTACAATTATTTGTATATACTGTATAATTATTATCGTAACTTAATTTCAATTTAATAAAACAGTTTTATTTCATTCTGTTATGTATTACCGTAACTGATTTCATAATCAAGAAATATTGTAGAAAATAGCAACATAGCTATAACTTTAACCAGCTTTCAATATTTTCAGCTGGGTCACCACACACAAGCTAATGCTAATGGTTAAGGCCTAGGGAACGTCGGACTAATAACTAGATCTCTTTTTAAAAATCCGATTGATAATCATGCTAGATAAGACTCTGATAAATTTCATCTCTTGAAGTTCCCGCGCTTTTTGCTTAAGGTGCGGTGCACGTATGCTTTGAGACAATGGAGACCGGCTGAATTGAGTAGTATGGAACGCATATGAGAGTAAAAATAATATAATCATTTATACTCGTCTATAAAAACAATCACTTAAATCACTGTAACTTGAGCTTACTTAAGAAAACCAATTTCATTCTGTAATTCAAGAGTCATCATTGTGCTTTCCTGGAATCCCAGGAAAATAAAATATCTCCCTCAAAACACACTGCAATTTTCTCTCCGGCTCCAGTATTTGTACTCCAGAAAAAGTTGCATCGTTCAGTATATTTGGAGACGGCGTACATACAGTACGTCGAGTGAACTTTATCGATAACGTTTAAATCGAAACTATTAAGTCAAGAATGCCGGCAAAGTACTGGAGAGTACGAGAGGACTGGCTTTGTAGAAGCGCCCGAACGTGAGTATTAGAAAAGCTCTGGAATCGAGCTTTCTTCTCGCCCTTCCTTTGTGATACGTGTTTTTCTTCTCAGTTACCGACTCCGCCGGTGCAGCAGATAGATGCATCCTGGCTAGATGCATCTCGAATAGATGCGCTGCAAATGTTTGATGCTCTTGCTCGTTAAAATTTGACAAACATAAAATTGACTGCGTCCATCGGAGTGGAATTCTATTTATGCAAAAGAGCCTAAAAAATATACTGGGCAATGAATAAAATCTTAAATTATATTGAATACTATAAAATTCAAAAGTTCAATCAATATTTACGCTTTTCTGAAAATTATTTATAGGAACGATTTGTAAAAACATATTTTACAAGTAACTAAAAAGATCAAACCTTGAAAATAGCGCATCAACTTAAGCCATAGAAATAACCATTTAAAAATATTTTGAATTTATTTAGAATTTTTTATTTTTATTTAAAATACAAATTTACGGTAGGTACTTCAGGTTATTTTTTAATACATTATAAAAATCAATGCATTTTCGTTATAGATTTGTAAAAGAAACATTTTTAACCTAGAAAAAACGTGAAAATTAAAAAGAGGTTTCTATAATAACAATCTATATACAATACTCACAAAAGTCAAAAAAATATTAATAATTATTAATTAAGAAGTTGGATAGTGCACTACAATATTTTCTAAAAACAACATTTACGAAATCGCTACTAAATTATGAATTTCAAAATGGTTTTTAAAATAATGAAAATATTGCACCAACAATAACCACACGAAATAATTGTTTTTTTTTTATTGACATAAAAATGATTTTGGAGACTTTTTAGAATGTATTTTAATTTTTAAAAATTTATTAATCATTGAAAATCCATTCCAGTATTTGTAATGTAAGAAATGGAATGATGCACTTAATGAATGAGCGGAAGAAGCGTGTATAAATATTAAACTCTCTAATACGAGATATTTATGCTTTCAATAAGAATAATAAATTAATTTATCTTCCGACATGCGCTGTCTTTGATCTAGATATGCGCAAACAGCAACCGGTGCGGGTTGTGTTTAATCGCACATAAATTTCACACTTGTTAAATACAAATGAACCCTATTTGCAAATAATACGTCGGAGAAACGAGTCATTACGACGCACGAATCGGCAATTCCGTAAGCCTCAACAATGCAAGAGGCGAACCCTGAAGCTGCCTACGAGGCCTGGAGACAAGAAGTACAAATGTCAGCCAAATTCCCCACCCACGAGAGGTAAGACTTGTAATTAATTCTGCTCTCGAATCGAAACATAACAGCGAGGATTAGAGCAAACAAGTCTACATACTATTAACAAGAAATGCAGGCGTCAGTTGGAGAAACACTCGAAAACTTTACATTTGAACTTGCCACTTTACACAGTGTTTCAGAGGTTGTTAAGAGATTCGCGCGGTAAGCCGAGAAGTGGGAAACGTACCCTCTAAGATTTAGTAATTACTAATTATTCATAACTCCGATATGCTAATTTCCGTACTTTGATGGGGGTTTTTTTTTTGCGAGAGGGCAATTCTTTAGGAGCGAGATTTTAATTCATTATGCAAGGAAGTGATTTAAAAAATGTTAATATTTAACGGAAACAAATTCACTTTTAAACAGAAGTCATTTTATTTTGCAGATTTAATTTTTTTCAGAACAAAATCACTTGCTGGTGATTTTTTCTAAATGCGTAATTGATTCAATAATTATATTGTATATAATTATATGCTTTGATTGTAAGATCACGTAGTAAAACAAAATCATTTTTCTACTCACCCATAAATGAGAACATTTCACAGAGCATTTTTTTTGTAGTTTTCACCAATAAAATGGATCATACCTGTGAAAGAAAAAAATCCAATTAAATTATGTACATAATGCAATAAATTGCCGGTGGGTATAGCTCAATGGTCATCACTCGTAAAATTCCAGTCATAGCCTATTAATTATAAATTGGTGGTAGACGAAAGTCGTCCCGTGAAGAACACCCATTCATAGTAAATTCCTGTAATAATAAGGTTGATGCGTGAATCTCTGGCTGTAGTCGATAACGTTGGTAGATCAACACTCCACATGCAGCGCTTAGCCATGTGCATCATGGTAAACGTCATAGAATTCCACAGATGAGACTTCAGAATTAGCATCACGATCTGTCGGTATTCTCCTTTATGTGTTCACATAAAAAATGTAAATGTAATTATGATTGATAAATGAATAATGCAATAAAATAACACGATGGAATAAACATCAATCTGATGATGAATCATCAAATAATAATTAAATAAGAAAATACTCGTAAGTGAGAATTTCTTAAATGAAATAAATGAATGAAAAAAAATTGGTAATAAATCTATAGTTTCCTCATAAAATTAATAGAGCGGTAATAAAAGTTTTCCCAAAAAAATAATTTAATAAAAACGTATCAAGAAAAAAGTGCATTTAATGACAAAATGTCATCGTTCCCTTTATTAATAAAAGCATAAGAGCGAGAGACAAAGTCGTAATACTCTGCGTCAATAATATTTCTCTAGCAATGGGGGACGTTTATGATGGAGCGGCTGACAGCAGTTATTATTACAAAGTACATAGAGTAAGGAATCAGATGCGTTCCGCTCAATCGATGTGAAAAGAAATAAAGTACGCTTCTATGGAATTAGCTTTAAGGATAGTTTCCGCTCCTTATTCCATGATAAGCTTTATAAACCAGCCCGAGATGTATAATAGGATCAATAGTAAAACTGGCATCAACATTATTCATTTATAATGATAAAGTTTTTTTTATAAATAAAACTAGTAATAGCTTATCATTCATTATCGTTCGTAATTAATTTAATCATAAGCATTCATTTCAACATACAATAAACTATTTGCTTATTGCTTTAATCGTAAATATTTTTTATGGAATATTAGATTGAAGCATAAAATTTTCTAATATATTTTTTATTGTTGTCGTTAATTAGGTTATTTCCCTACAAAGTAACATTTAGGTTATCAACTGACAATACTTGGTGAAACTGCATAATTATAATTTTAGAATTAATTTTAATTAAAAAATTAATTCTAAAATTAAAATTAAATAATAAAAATATTTAGTTTTGATTAATGTAAATAGTATAAATAATCAAAACTAAATATTTTTAATTTATTAATTTTTTAATTAAAATTAATTCTAAAACTTCCTATAAAGCTTAGGTTTGTTTACAGTAATTTTGAAGCTTAATAATATATTCAAACATATTTCTTTAATTTTAACCACTATTTTTGCGTATGCAATATGAGCTTATAGAACAGTGAAACGGCAATTTGCGGTAACCATGTGCCCAAATATGGAGCAGATATGGTAAAAAAAAATGGTTTTTGTCGTCCGATTTCGGAAGAAAACATCTTTCGTTAGGATAACCCATGAACAACCTTAATATAGATAAGAATATTATTAAGTTTAGCTAATTAATTTAAGGTGATCCCCAATAATCTATTTAATAATTAATTAATTCGATTAATATGGAATATTTATGTTGACATACTGGTATTAAGGTGATTTAGCCGTTAAAATACAATAAATTACTTAATAAAAAAATTCCAAAACTTAGCACCACGTACTTTATATGTTTCGGGAAAAATACTATGTTTTATCTTCGCCAATTCATTATTTACCACCAATCTAAAATAATGACATATGACAAATAATTATTAATTAAATATACATATACTATACATAAAGTTCTTTTTCAACGCGTCAATTCAAGCACAAAAATAACGGCAGAAGCGGGATGTGAACCGCGGACCTTGGAAGCCAACTATGCCCAGGTATTCATACCGCTCAGCCGACTTGACCATTGCTATGCCTAGACCGACTGACGTTGAAACTAGTATTTATGTCATTGTTATCATCGTATGATAGATGTCGCTATAGTATATATTTAAAGTATGTATATTTTTATTTTTTATTATTCAATCAGTCATCATTTATTCACAAGCTTAATATTATTACTTTCCGACAGTCTATTTATTTTAGTAAGTACCACTCGGGTCTCGAACCAAACTATAGACTGAATGGATGAGAAACGACTACTTATAGTTCCGACTCGAACTTTATAACCAATCATTTACCTGTGTTACTGATGAATAATTTTACCTTCTTGATATTGTCTCAAGGAGACATTATTATATGGATTAAAAAAAAAAAAAAAAAAAATGTGTTTGAATTGACGCGTTGAAAAAAAAATTTTATGTATAGTATTTGTACATTTAATTAATAATAATATTGTAATATAGGCAATGATCTATAAAAGTAGATAAGAATATAGAAATAATAAAATGATATTCTAATAAAATTTAAAAAAATCCATATATGACAAATAACGTAAAAATCGGGAACAATATTTGCTAAAATCTTAAGACACATTTATAAA
This sequence comes from Glossosoma conforme, assembly GCA_022606575.1. Taxonomy (NCBI): domain Eukaryota; kingdom Metazoa; phylum Arthropoda; class Insecta; order Trichoptera; family Glossosomatidae; genus Glossosoma; species Glossosoma conforme. The sequence continues at coordinate 12,793,235 of JAGTXR010000013.1, forward strand.
CTGTTAATATTTTTCATAAATATGGTGGGGTACGTGAGTTATTACGTTCCTCAAATTTGTTAGTGTCACAGCTCAATCTTCTCAGTATCTTCCGGCCAGTCATGCAGGATAATACACAATCACCACGATACTAATCTTCCCAGTTCCGAACAATCATCGAGGGTAGAACAGTCAACATTGAGACTCAGGAACCAGAGCGGTGTGTTTACTCATTTCCCCGTTTGTCGGATGGAGCGAGTGCACGGTCAGTGATAACGACCAGTCAGTTATTGAATGATACTCGTATCAGCAAAGCTTAAGCTGAAAATGCTAGCCTCTCAGACATTTAGCCGAAGACAATGGGCATTTGACCGAGCGGACGGCTGAAGTAAAATTATTTTCCTACTGTTAATAACAAGGTAATGATAATAATTGAAGTAATAATCAATATAAAATTAGTAAAATATATATTTAAGGCTATTCGGCAATAACCATGTACCCGTGCTTCTTAGGAACACTTATCAAGGCATTGTTTTCTCAACACTTTCTCGTTATGTTGGTAACAGGCATCGGTGCGCAACACCTTAATTGAATGTAAAACAAATAGGTTTAAATTCAAAACTTTGTCTCAAAAAAATCTTCATTATTTTTAATTCGACTGAGCACTATCATTTATTTTATATTTCTCGGATTACTTCGCGGAGCACCAATGCTCCAATGTTGCACCGAATACTAAGCACTGTTTTAGGACCTAATAGTGCATACAATGCAAGTTTTGGGTTAATCACCTGCTATAGAAAAGAGAAATGTGCCTGAGACAAAGGCATGCATTGACATAACATCCACGACAATGTTATTTTTTACAGTAAATGTTTCGCTTAGGAAAATCACTGTCAGTTTGATCGCCGCTCCGACACCAAGCCTCAGCATACACTGCGATATGTTTACTCATTTCCCATCCGTCTTGGCAAGCGCCATTGAGCACTCACGGCCCGAGGCCTCAAACCGATATTATTATTTTAAGTCGCATTAGCCCCGGGGTTCCCCCGAACCAAACCAGACGATCCGTGAACAAGAACCTCTCCGTCTCTCTCCCGTTATGATACCAAAGGGTATGGCAAAGTGGTCGAAGGTCTCGTCTGTAACGCTAACAATCCCGGGTTTGAATCCCAGGGGCATTGTTATTTTTTCGATTCGCCAGATATTTTCACTATTTTATTTTTAAAACTTTCTACAGTGAGTCAACAGATGAAGTGAACGTTGAATATTTTGGATGCCGCAGGAGACCATCAATTACTGCTTCTCAAGGAGTGCTCTCTAGTTATTACTCGGGAGTCTAATACATGGATGGCCATCTAACTGTCACGCCATTAGGCGTTTCTAAAAGTTAGATGTTCGTTGGTATCTCAAAAGTTACTATGCTTACAATTTTTTCATACAAACGAAATCTTTCCAGTACCACCACTATTATTTTAAGCATCGCATCACATCTTGGACATCACAAGCATTGCTTATTTTAGAAAATATTACTTAGTCAGATGTTTTTATTTTACAGGTTTGCGGTCTTCGTTCTTATCGAGTAGTCTCATAGAATATAAAAATAATCTTGTATGCAGAAATTGATTAATTATCAATGGAACTCCTTATTTGTCGGGATTCTTTTATGTGTGAAAAAAATGGCAGACGATTCTTAAAGGAATAGTTATGGATAGTATTTTACTCTCTCTCTCTCCCGTTATATCCCGTTATTGGCGAATCGGATTGTCGAGGGTGGATGATTTGGAAGCCGATGGGAGGGTTTTTTTTGGCGCAACAACCCCTCCCTCGGATATAAATCAGATTCACCGAGAAGAAAAATGTGCGGCTCCAGCACAAGACGAAAGCCGATGAAAAATATGATTTTATGAACGCCTGTTCAATAAAACATCATAATCTACAACGCAACTGTATAGCGAGAATTCCCAAGTGCAAGGTCTTGAAGAAAATCTGCTGAAAACATAAGACAACTAAATCAGCGATTCCCAAGCGATAAGAATTCCCTTTTAAAGATGAATTTTGAAGTTTAGTGAAGTGTACAAATCATGATGTGTTTCTTTATTCGGTAATATTTTTGAGCCCTGAAAATTTTATTTTCTTTAGAAAAGTAGTGGAGTACGTGAAATATTTCCATTCATGGTATACGTACATTGAATTTATGATAAATTAATTAGCTCAGGCGATTACATATTTTACATTTTATTTATAATCGTAACTGTTTTCAACAACAAACTTAATTTATTTAACTTCAGCCACTTTTTCTTTAAGCTTCAGAGCTCCTAACGTCAATGAAAGTTTGTTGAAATCATTATAAAAAAATCGGCTAAGTTTTGGGATACGAAACTGAGCTTAGACAAGACATACGAATCGCAGTATTTATTGTGGCATCATGTGCTCTAGATAGGCCATAGATATGTAATGTATGAAATAAATCAACAATTAGTGCTAAATATACATATACCAATAACTAGGAAGAAAAAACAATGTACATACGTTATTAATTTATAAAAAAATATTACAATTGATTAATATATACGTGTATAATTTAAATTTCATGCATGCTATAGTGGTTTATTTAAATGTAATAACACTAACCTACTTATTTATAAACAAAATATGCGCCCAATTATTTTTATTACAATGGAAATATTGACGATTCGTGATGTCCAGTTAGGGTCGCGGACATGGAAATGATGATATAAATATATATTATAACCAAAGCTTCAATATAACATGAAATACGTCAAATATATGATGTAGTATTAGTCTTTCGCCGATTTACTCAACTCTCTAATAAATAAAGCGCGATCGTAATCCCTCATCCTACGTCGTAAATAAAATTCGATAATCGCGACGATAAACCAGACAATTTCCTGCGAGGCTGTCTGCAGACAAGCGGCGGGGGGGCGGAGACTGCACGTGGACGGGGCGGGATGACTCACCACGCGATACATCATCAATGGAACACCACGCACGGATGATTTATATACGGAGAAAGGAAGCGTCTTCTCGGTGGCATTCATAGGAGAAGCTACATACGTGATAACGCAGCATTGCATTCGAACGCCTAAACGCTTGGCTTACGTCCAAAAGATACGAAAGTACGCTAACAAAACTTGGAGTTTGAAAAATGTTTGATGCTTTGTATAATGCAAAATGTATCAAGTTGCAGCAAGATATTTTTTTTTCATTTGTCTTCTTACATATTTTTTTATCGTATTATCACATCTTTGGGAGAAGTAATACATTTAAGAATTACTAAAGGCAATTTATGAAGTGATAATCGTGTAACGTCATATAAGAAATTGTATTTTACTATCGAGCATACAACAAAGCATTCCGGGTGATATTGTATTATTTATTGTCAATTATGATACCTGCTTACAAATGACACTGTTAAAAACCAAGTGGTTTTTTAGTCCACTTTTAAAATCCCAGTTAAGTACAAAAATGTACTGTGCAACATCATGGGTAAGATGTTATAAAAATGCATGTTCAGTACATATGGTAGGGCTGATGGACGACGCAAACGGAAAATATGTATTGTATTGTTATGTTATATATGAAAACATGTTGATGTAAGATTAAGAGAGTTTTTCAGAAGTGTTTTTCAAGAGGTCGAGATTGCATGAATAAAGAAACATACACAATTAAAGATCATTCCTAAATTTTCCGTTGGCGTTTAGGAAAATGAACATTATTTTCTCTTGATCAACATGCACTCCATTTAACGATAGATGTATACTACGACAATAGCACGTCGTAAACGAACTTCTCTAATTCGTTGGATCACCGAAGTAAGGAAACATTAGACGCGGATCTAAGCATTGAATAAGTTACCGCCAAATGATTCGATTTTCTATAAAAAGTTCCAATTACCAAATAACCGAAAATATGCCTTGTATACTATAGCTGCCATCGTAGCAAGTTCCGTGGCTCTTACTTTTGAGGTCATTATACAAAATATATGTTCTCAGATGGACCTTTAAATGCAGGGATATCTTGGTGTAAAGGCATGAACAAAGGCAACTGATAGAACTGAGTAGCCGAAATTTTTTGTGATACGATATGTTGCATATGGAAAGAAAAGGACAAAAATACATTGTGTTGTCGAAGTGATAAGAAGAGGCGTGACTTTACCAAATGAAAGAGATGGAAGTTGTCATTTTATCTTTGCTAGAAAGGGATGGCGTTTTGGTTGCGTACTCGATACAATAATTGTACGATACGTATAATATGTGCACACGGTCCAGCCCTCTCGGCTTAGAGTACACGTTTAACACTAGCAATAAAAAATATTGACGCTATGCGACAATACATATTAAAGCACTCAGGGATTAGGGATCGGAGCGTTATGACGTTTATGCGATCCATAAACATTTACGACGGGCGGCTTTCGTTTATGACGAAACATTGAAAAACTACGACATATATAAACAATGTAACGCATTCGTCATCAATGTCATATGCTCCGCTAAGACATGTGCGAGCAATTAATTATGTAAAGTAAACACCATCTTGTACACATTAAGAGAGAGATTTAACAAAGATGCCAGGAAATGGTTATAAAAGGTGGTTTAAACGAACAAATGATAGAAGAAATACGTCATGCGATGGCCTATCCAAGTGCGGTTCTCGTCCTGTATTGCTTAACTTCATCAACATTAATTGCTTTATTGACATGATATTAAAATTGTTGGACAACCTCTGGTTAAAAATACTACTTACTACGAGCATTTGATATTTTATAAATTACATTTCATAGAATGCAAGTAAAATGTATGTTGTTATTTATAAAATTAATTTGTATATTTATATATATATATTTTCAAAATCTGTGTAATTTTCTGCGGTCTTTTTCATTTCCGGTCACCTATCCAACACTTGGCCTCGCATGTTACCTGCGGTGGGCACTCGGAGAAAATAAAAATAAAGCTCTTCCAGTCCTTTGGGGAAAACGTTACACGTTATTCTATAAAAAGGGTCAAATCTCCACGCCGTATTATCATAATGATACGGACTCTTTGAATGGGAACCTTTTTTATTTTGCCCTATAGAGTGGAGTCCTTACAGGCTAAGTGTGGCCGACTGGGAAGGCCATTTATACTTATTTCTTTTTTATATGTTTAACTTATTCAATTCATATACTTTTGTAGTCGTTTGCTAAAAGATATTGCATTTCAGAGATACTATGTTTTAATGCGTTTTTATTTAAATAAAAAAACTAAATAACAGATTTTTGTTAAATACTAGCACAACAATTACATTGTAAATACCAACCAATTATTATCTCAACTGTAATTGTGTCTTACAAAATCAGTCAATTTTGTCACTTTTTTTCCAAAAAAAAAAAGTATGTTATTATTTATTGAATGCTGTAAAGTACCTGTTTGAGATGATTAATAACTATGCATAGATTAAATAGATAGAACAGCATCTAAGGACCAAATATTCCAGGCCCAGAGAGAGTCAATCTTATCATCAGATCTCCTTAAAAATTTTGAGTAACACAAATCCAATAATATTCCTCAGATGCAACAGTTGAAGTCCCTTCAGATCTTAGGACTCATTGTCCTGTAGATTGTCGGAAGCCATGTATGTTCCAAGTTAGATCTAAGGGTTCAGATATGTCTTGAGATAGGGTATGGACAATGACAAGTGACAGAGCTGAATGGTGGCAATTTGCATTGACAAGCTCAGTAAAGAGCGTATTTACTAGATATAGTAATTAGCAAATATATGTGATGTTTTAATTAGTAATTGAAAACTAGTGCAGAATACACTTACATTGTCAGTGTTTTAATCGTTTTAACTGGTAAATAATAGAGTATAAGATTTTAACTTGTAATGTCACGTTTTAAATCAAGATTTACAAATCAAACTTTCGCGAAGCGCAAAAACACATATTATGAGCGGATTTGTACCATGTTCCCATACAGCTTTTATCAAACTAAGCTTTCAGCGTCATGTTTACGTAAGCACTTATAATGATTTCACATTGCTTACAGCATAGAAAGTATAAAATTGTATATGCAACAATGCGACACAAAGTGAAACAACTAAGCGAGCAATATTTTAACATCCCGTTAAAGCGCAATAATTTTTCGCATTTTTACTAGAGAATCTAAAAGTCCGTTAATGGCCTCCGACACTCGAACAATACAAAACATTTGAAAAGAGGAAAAGTGCGCAGATTTCCCAATACCTGCTATTCGAAAATTATTGTCGGTAATAAAAAAATGTCCGAGTACCGTCGTTCAGCATTGAACTGTTCTGATCTCTGTATTGTTGAAAATATTATTAATCCGTTCCTATTATTTTTACGCTCGGGAGTAAATTGCGGCAATAAAAATAAATTGATAAAACTGGCGTAACGACATGTGGTAATTAAGAATGGGCGGGAATATTGCTGGTGAGCGATGAAACATGGCGTCAAAATACGCGGAGGAGAGCAGTCAAAAGTTTAACGATTCGGGGCGTAAAATGAAAATAAACTGTCGGTTAGTGCGGAGCTTGGGCCGCGATACTCTGGGCTCGGAAACCTGCATACTTTACGACTTCAAAATTTTACGAGGCGTCGATTTAAATATAATAATAATGTAAATATTTACTTTTAGAATTATTATGATACGCAAAGGGATAAGGGTCCGCGGCCAGATGAGACTTCGAGGCGGCTGTTGCGAAAGGAATTAATTAAAATATTAATGTTATTAGTAGACATCACGTCTTCCCCTATACTTTGTATATACAAGTAAACAATACGTTTATGATACATTTCTTCACATTATGCAAGCCATAAAGGGGGTGACCTATCAATTGATTTTGATTAATCAAATTATGTCAGGACGTTTCACTGAGAAAATGTTTGTTTAGGAATTGTGTACATTTAATATATAAAGAGGAGTAAGTTACTTGATAGCATACAGTTTTTTCAAATTATTCATTAAAATAAATACGGCATTTATTCGTAAATATTAGGTACATACTCTTAATCTTAAATATTGTATGTTTTGAATGATGCAATCGAACAAGCATTTGTACATTGTAAAAACACTTCTTCAATTGTGCTTCGCGAAAACAGTGATTATTTACATACTTATATTAACGTTGCTTTTATTACATTCGTCTCAAATATATTAATTTAATTTATTAATTAATACCACAGGTTTGACAGGGTTAAACAATACCGTTACACGAAATCATATTTCCCATTCATAAAGAAAGCGAGGATTGCTTATTGTCATAAATTCGTGCCATGTTCATAGCGATTAATTTTATTATAATATTTATAATGATCATAAGCAGATAAACAAAGTCTTTTAAAATTATAAAGTATTTTAAATGATCACTAAATTATGGCCCTTGCGGCAAAGTTACAGTAATTGATTCATAAAACACACATTCAATACTTTTATTGCAGTATAAAATGCATGCCAGTGTGTTGTTACATTAAAGGGGTCATATTATTGTGAATGAAATAATGAATGAAATGTAAATAAGAAATGTCACAAAAACAGCCCGGCAAGAGTTGCTAATGTTTCATTTAATAAGTTTATTATTAAAATAGAGTGACAGTGTGAAAGATGTATTTCATAAAATATATTTCCCGTTGAAACTTGTCAGTCAAATGAGGATGGGGGGGAGGGTTGGGAATTTTCAATTTTAATTTATTATATTTCCCAGACGTGAGTTGCTGTTGAAACTTTCTCAGGCCAAGTCACTCGGTTAGTCAGGTAATTTCTGTAATTAAATATTTTATGAATAGTTTCTACAAATTCCATTACTATTCATTTAACTGGAAGAAGCCTTCTTAATACAATGAACATGCAACAGGTATGAGTATGAAAAATAGCAAACAAATATGAAAGCAATTTACTTTGTTGAACGTTTAAGAATGCATGACCTTGTTAAGTATTTATAAAGGTGGTCTATTTAATACTATTTGTTTCGGATTGTGCTAAATTTATTTTATTAAGAACTCAAACCAATCGAATTAACTATATATCATAACACAGCAACATTTATATTTTATCCACTTCCGCTTTAAATATGTAGCTGATTATTATTAGTAATTGTTGCGACACAGTTTCGTCAGCTATGTCACAAGACATTTCTTCGCCCAAAAATTAATCTGGGAACATATGGTTTCCAACGGCCTACAGGAAGAAAAACGCAGGGCACTCAAGAGACGCCAGATGTACTATCGATTGTTAGTGATGTAATGTTTCTTTAATCAGCATTTATAAGGAGATCGGATGATTCGATATAAAAAAGTGAATTTCAATTACGTTAAAGAATACATATTGGAAGATGAGTATTTTTAATGTAAAAATAAACCAAATTTACTGATCGACTCAAACTGCATTTATTTTACTCGTAGTTTATAATGTGGTGGGAAATTCGATAAATTATTTTAAGCATATTAAAATTATGCGTTTGTAGACTGTTAATTAAAATAATAAAAGTACACTCAATGAACACATCATTTACAGTCTAATTAATTTTACGTTTTTGAAAATGATATTCTGCAGGCGTGTAAGGTGATTTTAAATTGTTTGTTCCATACAAAGTTAACTTAATCCCCCTGTTTATGGCCTTGCTGTTCTTGTATCATAACGTCTTATACTCAACCCTTATTGTAATAAAATAGTGGGGATATCCGTTAATAATGTTGCAGGGAATTAAAGGCTTCTGTTACCGAAAGCGCCTTCGATGTCATATAAATTATTTAATGATAGGTATTCCGTTGCGCGTTAAAATTAAATTACCACTTAAGACACGCGATAAATTTGCAATAATTTAAGCGAATACATTGACGTTTAGGGGAATACCGGAAGGTTATGTTTTTAAATAAAATATCAGATGATAATTATGTAATACGACATTGAGCTTTATTGCATAATTAATGCAAGTCATTTAGTCCTTAAGACTAATGGCTAAATCATTTTATTGTATGTTGCAAAAGGGTTATTATTATTTCATTCATATGGATCACGACACAAAATATACCTACGTGCAACAACTTGGAATAAAATAGATGCATGGATTTTTAATTTTTTTATATTATTTTATACGATATTTCTTTCTGAACGAACTGATGCGTATAAAGAATTTGTTGCATTACAGTATGTGTATATTCAATAACTTAAAATAGATACACACATAAGATGTTTTTTTGTCAACAATGAAAGGCTTTTTAAATGAAAATCATTTTTTTTTTTAATTTTATTATACTTTATTTAACTATCAGTAAAAATGTAATCATTCCGTATATATTCCATATAATAAGTAATTTGTGGTCAGAATTGAAAATTAAAATACCTATCTATTATATTAATATATTCATCGTCAACACAATCTAGTATAACCTAATTAAACATGTCTTAACCTTAAAATATAAACAAACGCACTAAAATTTTCTTTAACTTAAAAATATAAATTCGAGCGCTTATTTTTTAGCGTATTTAAAATAATTATTTTTTAGCGGGTTTACCCCAATGAACCCGAAGCCAGAACCACTTAGTGCTAAGAGATTGTCCAACTAAAAAATGTATATCGTCAAAACAAATACATATTTTAAAAAAGGGACATATATTAAATAAATATATAGGTGCATCGATGTATCATCATCATCATCAGCCTGTGTCCGTCCACTGTTGAACGTAGGCCTCCCGCATGAGTCTCCATCCTCTTCGATCCTCCGCCTTCCGCATCCAGGTCACTCCCGCTATTCTTCTTATATCGATGTATATGTTAAGTTAATTTAAATAAATTTAAGTGCATATAAGATAAAGCTTATCATAATTGGGGTAAACTATTGATAATGAATCATTACAATTTAAATATATTGGAAACAAGGAGAAATTTCTTGTTAACTACAAACATGTCAAGAGTTGCCGTTAAGCTGGCATGTTATCTATTTTGTGTGTCCAATAGTCATGTATCCAGATTTATCTAAAATGAACACATTGAATTGTGTTGTAGACTTTTCGACAAGCTATCTATTTTATGTCCAAACGTCGTGTATTCAGATATATCAACAGCATGTTAAATTGTGCAAGAGCGAGAATTTTCGAAATGCTTAATGCTTGTTTGTGGCTTAGAAGGGGAGACGTTCCCCTTAAAAATTACCGAGTTGCTTTCGTTAACCGCTAATTAGTACGACAGTCATCTACACACGCTTCAGCCGAGAGAAAAGTGATACAACAACATAAATCTACAATGAATACAAACAGATTACAACATGGTATAGGCTGGATTCTTACAGCCGTAAATAAGCTTCGGCTTTAGGGGGTGATGACGAAGAGACATACTCAAGGTTGGGAAGTCGAGCACTGCAGAACTTTGAAACATACTATTTCCATCTATACTCAAAGCGGATAGGCTGAATTAGCGAATCCTGGAGTTGAGCTAGGTGATGGTGGTGACAGATGGATAAGTTATCACGACCTTAGGATTAACAAAGTGTTTGACTTCGGTTCTGCCATTGTTTAGAGATTGCTGGCGCGCAGGTCCGTCGCTCTCCGTTTTGGAGAATCTGATGATTTCGTGAAATCGATGCACAGATGTAATTTTATGAAAATGTTTACTGACAGAATTACAATAGTATTTTTTGTTGTATCAATGATATTGTCTTAATTATTAAATCAAATTTAGGCACTATTTGGGTTGAGCCGCATCTTAGGAACAAATGATCCAAGACTTGTGGTAATAATGACACGACCTCTCAAAAAAACAATTTATAAAAGGGTTGAGCCGTCTCTCAGGACGAAATAGTCCAGCCCTTTGGGAACGTCGGGCTAATTACTCGATTTCATTAAAAAAAACAATTTACAATCACCCAAAAATATGCGTCAGATACTACAGTAGTACCCTTTATTCAAGCATTCGGACTTCTACTATGGATGTTATCGGGAACCATATATGATCTTAAGTGGACCTTCAGGTGCAGCTATGTTTTGGAACGAGAAATTTATAGTGGCAGCTGACAGAACTAAGTGGCGGCAATTTGTGGTGACCATATGTTCTTTATATGGAATGGATATGGTAAGAAGAATAATAAATTACCGAATATGTCTCGGATGATCAGCTTCTGTGGTATTATTATTGCCGTATGGTCTAACCTTCTATGAAATATGCACGGTACTACAGGCAACCATTTTATTTAACAACCACCCTGCGGCTGAACATGTGGAGAAGCGCAACTGAGGGGAATACTTGGATTGCCCCGAAAGAGGACCTAGCCCCTGGACATGACCAAGGGTGGAATATATGGAGGTCCCTTAACAGACTTCGGACCGGAGTATGCAAGACAAGGACACAAATGAGGGCCTGGCAGTTTTACAGCGGACCGACTGAATGTGACTGCGGCGTGGAGCAGACCCTGTCACACCTTCTGGAGTGTGCGCTGTGCCCGAATAGCTGCACCCAGGAAGACCTGATGATGGCCAGAAGTAACGCCATCGACGTCGCCCACTTCTGGGCAGACAGGATCTGACCCTGTTGTTTCCGACACGATTATATATATATTTAACAATTATTGATTTCCAATTCCCCTTTTACGCAAAAAATAATCATTCTTTATAAAGGTATATTTATGCTGCTTTAATTACAAGATTACATTTGTTAAAAATATTATTGCACTGTCTATCTTATTGGTGTATATATTATTGTCTAAATAAATAAGTTTGCCGGCGGGTATAACTCAATGGTCAAAACATTTGCTTGACAAGCCAAGGGTCGTAGGTTCGATCCCCGACAGAGATTAAAAATAAAATATTTAAATCGTTTTCTTAGCTCTAAAATACCCTCAGTTGGTATGAAATTGATCCCCTACCTGTAAAATGACAGTCATAGCCTATTAATTAAAATTATGTAACATGGTAAGCTTCATAGAATCCACAGATGAGAGACATCAGCATTACTAGCACCATCTGTTGGTATTTTCCTGTATGTGCTTACATAAATATATATACATATATATAAAGTTACAGTCTTTCAAGTCTTTCAAGTCTTTCAAGATTCATAACATGTCCGATGAAGAAAAAAACACTCCGCGTCTATATAAAGTATGGACTCATTAGAGTGATTTATATACATTTCCATAACTTGGGGTGGGATTTATTTTGGCGGAGTTGGGGGAAGAAGAAATGCATTTGCACCCTCTTTATTTGTAATGCATCTAATTCTTTATCCGAAAAAGTAAAATGGTCATGCACTCAGAAACTCAGAGTGCCGCAAAAATACATAAACCATAACTGTAATTCTTCAAGTCACAGACTACCATTATAATATCATAAAATACTAATATTAAAAAAAAAACAAAAAAAAATGTTATTCAAATTTTTATGTTTAATTTCACATTTATATAATCTGAATACTGAACGCGTTTCATCGAACGAGACATCGTCAGCAGTGGCACAAAATTTTACAACAATTGTTAATTTTTAAGCACAGTTTAACCACTTTTATGTGGGGGATTTTTAGTACCTGCTTATTTCAGTGTCTTTCAGTTCAATTGATAATTAGAATCATTATATTGAAATAAATGGAGTCCATACACAATGTGTATTGTCATGTAAAATATAGTAAATATAGGGTATATATATAATCGTGTCGGAAACAACACGGTCAGATCCTGTCTGCCCAGAAGTGGGCGACGTCGATGGCGTTTCTGCTGGCCATCATCAGGTCTTCCTGGGTGCAGCTATTCGGGCACAGCGCACACTCCAGAAGGTGTGACAGGGTCTGCTCCACGACGCAGTCACATTCGGTTGGTCCGCTGTAAAACCGCCAGGCTTTCATTTGTGTCCTCGTCTTGCATACTCCGGTCCGAAGTCTGTTAAGGGACCTCCATATATTCCACCCTTGGTCATGTCCAGGGGCTCAGTCCTCTTTCGGGGCAATCCAAGTATAATATAACAATATAGGGTAATTATGCATCAATATAATTAATTACTACAATTTTCGAATCATCGAACATGAAAAAAGTGAACTTTAAAAAACAGACAAATAAAGCTTGAAACGTATAAATGATGGATATTTTTTGCATATCTGAAATCTCTTGTTGTATCCGGTACCTGAAAATACATGTATCACAAACATATAACCACGATATTAAATAAATTAAGCATGATTATTTACTTTTGTACTCGGTTCAGCTGATAGAATGAATAATGAATATCTTCATATAACAAGTAGTAAAAAAAAACTTCAGCTACTAGGTTTGTATTTGTTTAGGAAAGGTTTCGTTTTTTTGGTTGTGCAATCGAAAACCAAGTAGCTTACTAGTACATACGATTACGAGTATATTCAGAGTTTCTCGGTACGCTGGTAAAGTTTTGTGCAATAAGAGACAATTCCGAGCTCCAACTTTAAGCAAAGCTGGGAGGAGAGGAAGGTGCAATTGCTGAAGAGAGGTTTAGAAGTGTCACCAAATAACTGCTGAATACTAGGAATAGGCAGCGAGGATCCTTGTTACCAAGGCAAGTGACATAACATATTATTCTAAATAAAAAAATACGTATTTATAAGCGGTTAAGGAAAGCATGGATCTAAATTTAATAAAATCGGAAGCAAAATATTTGGTATTTGATTGAGGTCCTCAGACGCTATTTTACTGTGGACGTATTCTCCAACAAGAAACATGTCTGAATCAAACATGAATTAATGTAACCTTATAATATTATTTTTAATTTACAATACAAGTGTTTCAACTACTTTATTGGATTGTAATAATAGTGAAAGTATTTGTAGATTGAATAAGCAACGGTCAACAACTAAATCTAACATCATTTTTTAATTACGTCAGTATTTGTGGTCGTCGTCTCATCCTATTTCAATTCTGTCAGCCTTCCAGGACGACAAAAAAGAGGTCTGAAGATAAAACAGCTACAGTTTATACTCTCTTGTCATTGAGAAAACATATCCTAGTCAGTCAAGTAACCTTCGTTGAGCGACAAAATGATAGAAAATTGCTGTCTGTTCTCTCGCCTCGTTATTCCTCAGAAAGTAAAATTCCATGCATGAACTTATTCTCATACTATATTAAAGGGCTGCATTGTTTTTTTGTAAGATGCAGGATTAGTAGCCGAACATAATTAAGGAGTTATTACAGGCACAGTATAACAACATTATTTTTATCGATTACAGCTGAGATTCTCACATATTGCACATAGAGTTAAAAGAAGCTCCAGAGTGTCAAACGCGGGAAGTAACACTCCTTTAAAAGCAACATCTTCTTTGTCTGTATACTCGTACATAAATATATATCTACAAACCAACTTTTAGAAGAAAAATAAAAACGTATGTATTGCGGTGAAAAAAGTAATTTCGAGAAGGCATCGAAGTATTTTATAATTGCGAAAATTTGTCGGAGATTAATGTCGGGCAGGAAAGAGGATCGGTATATTAGCACAGCATGACAAAGAAAATTGTTTCCAAAGATTGAGAATTTCCGATAATCCCAAGTACGTATTCGGAAGTCGTAAAGCCAATATTGAGAATTTATTATTGAAGGACTCGGGATGTTTTCCTTGCTCCAAGACAGAAATGTTTTAATCATCAAGTTATTGTGTGGATAGTCGGTATCAAAACAGATCTCTGAGGGATAATATCCAGATAACAATAAATGTTTTGTACCCACCAGTTGTCACACACAAAATAAATGTTTTCGTTGTATATTTTTTGGCATGCTAATAAGAGTGGAACACAGAAACGTTACTCTTCGGTAATAGGCTTAATAAAATTACCATATAACATTATACTTTATTTTTATGGGCAAAATTGCCACTGAAACTGGACATATGATTATATATCGGTTCAACCAGGGTAACAATACAATGCATTTTAGTAATAATTACTTACATTAATAAAAAAAGTTGGAAGAGTTATCAATACGTTGGGAATTATAACTTAATCTCAATGAGAGTCGCCTTATTTTGTATAAAGAATAACGGGGAAATTATTTCATTTCATTTTATCAATACTTTTTTTCTTTATCTTGGTAAAATTTCCAAATTCAGTTAGGTTTTCAATAATTTATTTATCTGAATAAGTTTTTTTTTATTAGAAGCGAAACATATATTAATGTTGATAGGATGATAAAATTACTGAACGCCCTAAAAAATTGTATTGGGTGTGGTTTCACAAACTAGTATTAGGATCATGCTATGATTTCTAAAGATCAAATCACATATGAAAACCGTAATTTCTTTGACAAACTGTAAAAAATATACAGCGTTGATGGTATTAGGATTCCAACTTTAGTTAACTAGTATTTTCTTTTTTTTTGTACGATGTAAAATTCTAATAATGCCTTTGTAGAATAAAAAAACGAGTGTCTATTATTCGTTGTTAAATTGAAAATACATTACCATGAAAGTCAAATGCTAAAATCACAAATCACAAGGCACTGCAAAAGAAAAGATTACCAGATCAGCTAAACCGCTCCCCCTTTAAGAGGGGCCCTTTTTTCTTCCTTGGGGAGTATTTCCTTTACATTTTTTACTTTATGCAAGGATGGTGAATTCAATTACTTAGTGGCTTGCTGCAACAAAGACCATAGTTCCCAACAAACAAATAGCTACTATTTAGATGGAATAAATGGCAAACAAGTGATTTGGAGCTTCGTAGGAAATAAAAAGTCGCCATCAAAAATGTTTTATGTAATTGGATACTTTAAATGCAATGCTTGCGTACTTTATTACAAAATATATAATCCATTAATTAAACCAACTGGCTGTTTTGTTAACTTTCGTATTATTCGAGTGTAGTTTTTTCGATTATATTATTAAATTATTTACAACATATGTAAAAAAAACGAATAGATATTGCCGTTTCGAAAACCCTATTATTCAATTTATTTCTCATTTTATTGCTGAATGCTTTATTTTAATTGGTAATTATATATTGAATTACATAATTTAAAAAAAATACAAATTTAGAAAGAAAAACAAAGGAATTTAATTGCGTCTGTTACAAAGTAATTCAAGAAATATTTGACACATGAATCTGAATCCAGATCTAAGAGGGGTATTTTTCATATGTATCGGAATAAATGCTTTGGGTATCATTATTTTACTAAACGACATATATTATAAGAGAATTTTAATGGAATATACGTTAAAGAACTCGGAAACAAGTAGGATAGATTTGTAGGCAGGAAAACTATGAATGAACTGTTATAGACACTGATGTCAGACGCTTTTAATCAGCTGTTAAAATTTATTTATTAAAAGTGTGGTCTGTATAATAAATTTACAAATTACATTGCAAGATTCTATAGATTTTTCACCGCTGTAATACTAGTTTTTAATGGTTTAGTAACAAAAACGTTAAATTAAATTTTATTAGGTGAAAATTATGCACCATTAAGCCGTTGAAATGATTTTTTTATAAAAAAAAGTAGCAGGTGATGTTACACATAAAAGATGAACAGTTGATTTATATGTATAAATTAATTGTTTATTTGCCAAAGCGCGACCAATAAATAGTAAAATTTTATAATAATAAAAATCGTTTTATTTAGCAATATGTTAATATATATTTATATAACTGGGGTGCATATGGTATTATTATGGGAAAGATGAGCAAAAAACATTCCAAATTGAGGATGATTCTTTCATCGCGGTCATTGGCTGCATCCTCGCGAGTCAGCTGGCAGCAGTGTGGCACAATTTCTCTTTCTCGGAGCAAGATGCTGAAAGACTCTCACTAAAATAGTGTCACAAAAAATCTTTAAAGATAAATAAACTGTCCGTGACACAAGCATGGGGTGACCAAAATTTTATATTTTGGATATATTTTTTTATGTACTGCAATTTACATAATATTTTTTAAATTTCACAGAACCCGGATAACACAATAGAGTAAAAAAAACGCAAGTAACATCTCGAATAGTTTTGTACTTCAACAAACTACATATTAAAAAAATACATTAAACAATAATAATGATCGTAAGCATTAAATATTAACAACGAAAATTATAAAAAAAAAATATTTAATTTGTTAAATTTAAAATATTTATGGGGTGTTATTAATTATATAAAAAAATAGTACAAACAATGTTTATTTTAAATATAAATTTTGTTTCTCTTTTTTAGTTTTTTTGTGGTTGATAATTAACTAATTTTGTAAAATACAAATACAAAAATTTATGGACATTAAGTGAGCAAGACATGTTTATACCATCTAATTATATGTCCATCGTTTCTTTTACTGTAATTAATTAATAAAATAAATAATCAGTAATATTGTACACATTTGTTGTAGATTCATAAGTGTATTAAATTTTTTCCATTACCTTAAAAAAGTTAAAAATATTCTTACTTTAATTTAAAATAGTAGTAAGCAGATCCAACTGCTGATTTACGTAAATTGTACACAATTTGAATGCAATTGACATGGTTGTTGCTTTTACAAAAGACACCTTGCAGATACGGTAGCTGGACAAGTAAGAGCGGCAGGAACTATGCTTGACAGCAGATATACATGGGCCGTGACCTACCTGGTCATAATTGGATGATTACCATAAACTAATCAAGCGAAACAATGAACAAACTATTCAGCAATAAAACAGTTCATCGAAGTATTTAAATTCTATACGCAAAAATATACAAAAAAAAGGATTTTATTTCTTTTGCTATTTTTATGGAATTCTAAGTGTAATCATCTTCCATTTTTACTATTAATTATAAATAATACAATAATTATTTTATTT
The DNA here is from genome assembly GCA_022606575.1 of Glossosoma conforme. NCBI lineage: Eukaryota > Metazoa > Arthropoda > Insecta > Trichoptera > Glossosomatidae > Glossosoma > Glossosoma conforme. Next base: position 12,810,969 of record JAGTXR010000013.1, read on the forward strand.
CATAGTTCATTCAGTGTTACAATGGTGAAAGAATGATGACCTGATTTTGTGAAAGAAATCAAGCATAATATAATTGATGATCTGCAAGAGTTCTAAGGTTCTTATGACTGTTGAGTGATATGCATCAGCATTCTCTTGTTTACGTTTATAAAACAAAGCGAGTGTCAAAAAAAGTGAATTGAATGTAGGTCACCCTACAAATCCACATGTCTTATGCGTGGCACAATTCACACACGTGCACCCGTGTCGTTCACAACGTCACAGCCCAGCATCACAATACATATAATGTGTACATAATAATGTGTGGTATGGTAGTGTGCCACACACGATACCGTGGCTCTGCGGGAATATTATTTCTGGATACTACAAAGTGCAAAGCAAAGCGTAGCAAGTTCAAAAAAAAACAAACCTAAAAGTGTGTCAAACTCTTAATAATAATTACTTTAACTACCTCTATTTGATACCTCTAAGCAACTGAAGCGTCTCTTCCAAAACCGTTTTAAATCTGGAACGTGTATCAGAAATTGCATCCACTCACTTTTTTATTTGCATATATAGAGGATATATAGATTCCCGACGACTTACAGATCATTTGATCCTGGACTCTTGAAAAAACGACAGCCTAAGTATCCGCAACATATTTCGGTCAATTATCGGAATTTTTCGATGATTCAATAATATCGGAAGATTAATCCGATGCTCCTGGACTCTGGATCATTTCGTTCTTAGGAGCGACTCAATCCAATCAACGACACGAGGTAAGTATCAGGTGGTGGCCCATTCATGTTTTGGTCCGTTTTCAATGTTGCATAATTTCGATAATCTAAATAACTAGAACCCTTATTTTTCTGTATTAAAATAGCTTCTGGTTGAAAAGTCTGATTTCAATCGTCAGTCTGTGAAACATGTTCAGTCAAATAAAATTCACGTGCAATATCCACAATACCTTCACAGACACAACCACTAAGCATCTTTACTTAAAGCAGCGCCCAGCCTACCCAGTTAAATGCCATCAAGTCTGTGAAGGACAAAGACCGAATCAATACATTTTATTGAGAGGTCGGGAGATTATCCGCAACTAAAATATGAATATATATTGCTTGATGAATAACTAGTTTAGGTCTTTAGTAAAACAATTCTAATAAAGTTTTGTATGTACATCATTTCACGAGGATATCACATATTGGAATTTTCTTAATTTATATTTTTTAAAAACGTAAAATGTTAGTTAATAAGAAACGACGTTTTTACGAAGATGCGAGAATGTATTACAAAACCTTTTTGTTCATAAATGAAACTCGTATTGAATTTAGTTACCACAAATTTCGTGAGCGTTTTGGAATAGAGTATCAAATTAAAGTGTATTTCAAAACCAAACGTTTGAATGCATTAAAGGTGACATGAGAAGCATCTTCAGTTACATAGTTACCACAGCGATGATAGTAAAATGTGTGAATGCCTTTGAAATAAAAAATCTATAAAATTGGTATGTAATAGAAATGACGGTTTGCGATCAAATTCTATCTTGTCATTATGTCCAGCAGTATCAAATGATAAGTGTTACTATAGTGATGCAATTCGAATCAATGATGATTTGTGTAATAATGAGAATTGTTGAGCAAGTGTGAAGATGTTTTCTTCTCATATTCGTTCTTTATCTATAACATATAATTAACGACTCAGTTTTGTCAGTTGCCATTGTCCATGCCTTGTTAAAGACAATTCTGCATTCCAAAGGCCATTTGGGACCATACGGTTACCGATAACCTCCAGGACAGGTGCTCAAAGACTTGTAAAACGGTTACTATAGTAGCTGAAGCATAGTTTGAGTCATTAATCAGATTTTTAAGAAGATCGGCTGATTAACTAAATACTTTTTCATAATATCATTCATAATCAACATAAGTTTAAGCAATTTTTTCCAAAGAATCGCAATAGCATTCCGTGGACATGACGCAGTTACCCAAGTAAATTGTCCTCTGCGTTCATTGTTACTTAACTTCGATTATCGAACGAGAACCGAGCTTACAATATGATATTTTCGTTGGTTCACCAGATAATGGTATTTGATGTAACTGAAACTAAAATAAAACGATAAAATGAAAGGAACAAATAAGATGCTTATGTGAGCATATGTTGATTGTTTAATAAATAATATGCGTTTTAAATATGATGGTTTACGTTTGGCGTTCGACTTAGCATAAGTCTTTAGAGATTCAGAACGTATGCGTATCGTCGTGTAATGAAGGAAGGAGTAGTTTCAGTATGTGGTGTATCTCGCAGCTTTGTTTACAGGAATGCCATTCACAGCGGATGAGTTAATAATACTCGAGCCGCGGAGCTAATACTTGCTGGTGCAACTTTAGTGCCATTCACTGTGTATTAGGATGCGAAAGTGCTATTTATACTGGCGCGAATTCCGAGATTGTTATTTTTGTTAACACGATAACACATGCTGTGAAATTTATTACAAAAGATCCATGTTGATGATTTAGCAAGACGTACTCGTCGATGCAATTTTAACATCAATTTAACCACACTTATGTGTGTAAACATAATTGAAAACAATAATAAAATATTCATATGAAATAAAACACAATCTAGATTCTAGAGCTTATAAAAGAGTTACATCTAATCGTTTGATTTTAATTATGTTCTAAAAGCAGTTGATCCCAGACAACACCATGAAATATTTAAGGTTTGACATATTCTATGGAGCACTTCAATTTTAATCGACTTCTAGATATCCTTTCCCATATCCGTTCTATATTTGATACATATTGTCACCACAAATTGTTGCCACTTTTTTCTGTCAATTGCCACTGTCCATGTCACATCCCCAGACATATATACACCTATAAGTCTATCTGGCAACATACATAGTTTCCAACAACCGCTAAGGTAGGCCCAGGGAAAAAACGGCGTGGGTGTTTTGCTTATCTTATTTTCTAAGGAGGTTGCATGATTGGCCTAAAGTTCCCGAGTCCTATACCAGTTGGTCCTAAGGAGCAGCTCAACTAGAGCAGCGACACGCGGACAACAGACGGTGACGCATTCAAGTTGTGGTCTATGTCCAATGTAGCTTAACTACGATACTTTAATGAGAACCGTACGTATATGAACAGTCCTTAGACGGAAATGCTCCTAGTTTCTTGATTGATTAAAAGCACAACTATCGACAAACTGTAATCTTTTTTGGACATACTTTTCAAAAATAATTAATAAAAAAACTCTGAATTAAACTGAATATAATACTGAAATGAATATTATAGACGTATGTTTCTGTTAATACCTCTCCTGTCGAATACCTGCAAAGTTTTGAGAATACGTCCAGAGGGCCATCAGGGCGCGCGAACATTATAATCCGAGCTATCTGGATGCTTCGTCCCCCTTTTGTATTAAAAATGTTGTAAAAAAGTAGTGATGCACCGCCGGCTATGAAAACTCATACTGCTTCACTTCTACCCTCTTCGTGGACCATACATTGGCGTAACGTTTAATTTAAATTTAACATCATAATTTTCTCTCCTCTTCTTCGATTGAATATATGTTATTCACAACCTACCACCTGTTCTTTCAGCCGCACTAGTTCTTATCCACTGTTAGTTCTGCTTCTATCTTTTATTCTCGGGGATGTAAAGAAAATACCTCTATGGTTTATACTCTCCTGCATTTAAGTTATGGCCGAAAAAAGTCCGTCTTCGTCTCTTGATCGACCATAAGATAGACCTGTTCCCTTACATTGACATTCTTAACAAAGTAAAACCTTTTATCTCAAATACTTTACACAAGCATATACTCATATATGTTATCAAAATCCATTATACTCGTAATAAATTGCTTTATTACATGTTATATTCCTTATCATTGGTTTTTGGTGTCATGCCAAAACTCGCAGCAATATGTAATACAACCTGCCTATGATGTCTTCCAGATCTGCAGTGAAGTGTTCTATGATAAAACGTTATCACCGTTCACCAGGTCACAGACATTGTGAGAGTAGTTATTTATATTTTTAGCATCTACTTTAACATCCAATACAAACGTAGTACGTTTGTAAACGTAGAAACTGATAAAATTTCATAGATCGCGAGACTGCACTCTTCCGGGAAGTGAAACATTGCGCAATGTTATCCATGTTACAACAAGGTTTAAAATGCGTCTCTTTTTAATATTGAGAGAGTTGTCGGAAGCCACTCTTGAATATGATGAAATTGACTTACGCAGAATGAAGTCATTGGTGTCAGCTTATGTCATCATCATCACCATTTCTGATCCAATTACTAGAGTATATGTTGTTACGAATTGCCGCAATGGACGTCGTCTCATCTCGTGTCAGCTCTGCCTTTCGCAGCTCTGCCGAATACATTATATATATAGATCCCGACGGCCTTGTATTTAATATATATCTTTACGTTACTGCTGTGGATTATTTTGCTTTATCACGGCAGGGGGCGTAGAAAGTATTCCACGTAATAAATTGTGGAATTTTCGGCGATATTTCAGCGGCGCTGCGGGGGGCCGGGGGGCGAGCGGCGATAGCCCGCGCGGGGGGGCTGGCTAACAAACACTTTCTTGAGCCGCATTTAAACAGGCAGTATCATTTCAAAAGCCAATTCAACCGTATAATGGACTTTCGAAGCACATGCATGTGTACCAATCAGTTACGAGGTGAGCGGGCCGTCAAGATAGCATTCCATATTACAGTCAATCACGAGACTAAGATGAACGCGGCTGGGATATTGATTTCGGGTGACAAAGGATACCATTTTATTTAGACCCTCGGGCTCTTTATATTCTGGAAAGGCCATCGGGAACAATACACTACATTCTGCACATAAAATTTTCTCGGCGAAACTCCAGTAGGCAGAGCCTTCATAGCATGAAGCGAGGATCATGGTGGCTTACTTTGAATTATGGCAGCAGTTCGTGACGACCGTATGCCCCAGATAGGAGAGCAGACATGGTATTATAATGATGACGATAATTTCAATTATTGATAATTTCATCTTGAAACTTTTCTTATTGACAGCTTACTGAAATTACGCAACATTGTACACGGATTGTACTTAGATTAATAATAAGCTATATAATAGTAAACTGCATTAACTGTGTACGTTAGTTTCAAGCCAAGGAAATACAAGATCAAAAGGTAGACTGCCATTGGATATTACAAACCTTTGTAGTATTTTATGTTTTGTAAAGTATACACTCGTATCTAACAACTATATATTTGATGTATATAATTTAGAAAATGAAACATACAACTATTATAATGATATTTTCTAATAATTATAATATTACTGTCCTTGTAAATGCACCCTTGCTCATCTCTTAGTGCGTTGTTTTTAAAAAAGCCCGTTACTCACGCCACACGCCGTGTTACATCCACTTTGTAACTATTACGAAAAAATATCTGAAAAAATTTACCCGTAACCTTTTTCGAAGTTTTTTTTTCTCTGTCTGCCAAAGGATAACAGTTTTTTTTTTCAACCCATTCGCTGCCGCATTAAAATTTAAATTATATATTTAAGCGAGTCGCGTTTATCTTCGGGGCCTATCGCAATGCAAATATTCACATTTTGAGAATAATTTGTAATATAAAAATGTATATTTTATAATCTACAACATTCAAATGATATTCCTAGAAATAAATTATGAAGCACAACAAATTGTCAGAATTTAGATTTCTTCAAAATACAATGATGAATAAAATTATTAAGGTTTAAAAATAAAATTAAAAAAGATAGACGTTATATCACCGATGTTAAGCATCATTGGATTTGGATCAAAACTTAGATGAGTCCCCGTATGTTACTTGGTATTGGTGTAAGACAAAATAATTCGATCATTTTAAATGTTCCAATTAACAATACCCAAGACATGCCTAGAATTTTACAGCTGTTCAATTTCCCCGACTGGGGGTCTTCGGGAACCATTTATATATTCTCAGGTGTTCCTTCGGGTGCTGACATGTCTTGGGAAAAGTCATGGACAGTAGCAACTAATATAACTGAGTGGCGGCAATTTTATATGTTCCAGATATTGAAAAGATTTCGAAAGAAAAAAAAGTTACAAATACAGTATTTCTAGATAAAGTTCTAGAAGTGCCATTATCATTCGTAAAGCACAAAAGTATTAAAGCGGTTTTGTTTATAATTTCAGTGTTTCGCGCGCTTTAGTTAGGAGCTTTCTAGAACAGTTTATCCTCACTTCCGCTGAACCGGAAGTCGACTGCCCATAAATTATGAAGCGTTCACGCACGCCTCTGTCTTGTGTGAAATTAGAATGTACCGGTTGCTTATTAAACCGTTCTAATGGCGAGCTATTGTGGTGGAAGAGCAGGTACGTGAATGCTAAATGACTTACACAAGAAATATAAGATATTCGACCGCCCCGTAGTGAGCACGTAAATCTACGACTGAATAAAACGCATGGCAAGAAATCGCATTAAAATAAAATAACGCTTTAAATATACCAACAGATTTCAATATTACATTATTTTTTTTAATAATACAAATAAAATTAATTATATGATACCTAGATAATTCTAGGTTGTACATTTTCAGCCAAAGCACGAATATTTATCACAAAATTGTCCAAAGTAATGATATTTTTACTTACTGGTAATCATCCAATACGCAGCTGATTTTAACTTTTTTTCATCATCATCGTCATAACTTTATATCCGCTTATTAGTGGGATCATACAGTCGTCGCGAAATGCCGCCATAACATTTAACCAATCATCATAGTCTCCGTCACGTGACATACCAACTCTGAACCGAGTACATAATATTTATAGTTCCTGATGGCATTCCAGGACGGCGAAAGCCAGTGGTACTGATAAAAAGCACCTGTAATTGACACTCTCCTATGGCTTCTAGAGTACATGTATTATCCAGGTCCACCTTCGTCTCATTACTGACTTTAAGACGGAAAGCCGCCGCGTCCACTCACCCACCTTATTATTCCTCACAAAGCAAAACCATCCTACACCCTATATTCTACACAGACACATGTTATAAAAACCCAATATTTGGCTCCGACTTTTCATAGACATCTAGCATTCATAGACGTATATTTTTTTTCAAAAGTCCAAAACGTATATACTATCTTATATAATGTAACTATTATGTGTCGTAATTATAGTCTTGATAATATATAATATTTAATTACTTAATATAACGCACAGATATGTATGTCATATGATCCCTTTTATGAAATTGTACGCTTTGTATTTCGTATTTTTGTTATGCACGTGCCGCAACACATTTAACTTATCTCAAACTAAAATATTATAACAGATCCGGTGCCGTTGTGGAGGCTTAATTTTTTTACTCCGAGACTAGACAAACGAAAAATCCGAACGGGGATACTTTAAACCCTTTGGCTGGGCTTTATAATTATTCTTGTATGTTTTTTTCGTGTCGGGGAAAATTTAAACGCGGAATGGGACTCATTTTTCGTACTTAAGATATGACAAATTTTATTTAAACCCGTGAAATTCCCTCGTAAATATGCGTCCGACGCACGGAAAGGATAATGAGGGTGTTGGGCGTCTATTTGAGGGCAACCCCACCTAAGCAAATTATTTCACCGAAATGAACGTACGGATTTGAAGTGTGATTAGTTGAACAAACATAATCCGAAATCTCTATCGAATTAACAAACCTCACCGTCCCCTACGACACGTTGAGTGTTTGTCTATTTTACACCATCTGATATCGCACAAAACATCATACGAATCATCAATTATACTTTTTATTTCTGCAACTATATCTTCAAGAAACATTTTCAGTCATGTACAACTTGAGCGTGAAGAAAAAATTAATCCTATGATTATAATAAAAAACATGTTAAGATGTTTCTTAATATGCTTTTTTATGTTAACACATACAGGAGAACACCAACAGATGGTGATAGTGATTCTGATGTTTCATTTGTGGATTTTATGACGTTTCCCATTCTATATATGACTAAGCGCTGCATGTGAAGTGTTGATTCGCCAACGTCATAGACAACAGCCCATCATTCACGCATCATCCGTATTATTACAGGACTTAACTATGAATAGGTGGTCTTCACGGCACGACTTTTGTCTAACACAAATTTTTATTTATGGGCTATGACTGGTATTTTACGGGCGAGGGATCAATTTAATACCTACCGGGGATATTTCAGAGCTTACTAATCGATTTTTTTAGTCTCCGTCGAGGATCGAACCCACGACTTTCAGCTTGGCATGCAAGCGACTTTCGGTTTAAATACTAACCAATGCCCGCTGACAAAGCTTAGCAGTGATAGTGGTAAATTGGATGATTTGAACTTAGAACTACAATGATCAGCTGTGATCAAAGCTACGAAAAGCAAAAACGATATATTGAAAGCTGTAAAAAAAATATATCATATTTATTAAACTGTAAATTATTGTTTTTGTTATCAAATTATGAAAAGTGTTTTGCGAATCAGGATAAAACATTTAATTTGAAAGGTTTATAATTTTCATGATGTGTAATGTTGAAAATGATTAAATTAATTCAAATTATTATACAAAGCAGACATATTAAATTTCAAGAGACTTCTAGAGAAATTTAGACAAAAATATTATACTTAAAGAATAAGACGAAGGGGAGCTGAACATGAAGCCACTCAGCAATGAGACTATAGAAATATAAGATTATAAGATTTTTAAATTCAACATTACTTAGATCACCGTTCAGGGAACCGGGGTAAATTACCACAAATGGGGTAAAAATATGTTTTTTGGGGTAATAAGGAATTTTTTCTAGTTTGCTATTTCATACAACTTACTATTTTCATGTAACTTTTTTGTTATTTTCCGTGTAAATTAATTCAATAAATAATGTTTATGTAAAGATACATTGATTGTCTTCTTTTCAAAATGGAGGGGAAGGGGTAATATTGACTACTGCAAAAATATTTTGGGGTAATATCGACTTGTAAGAATATTTTGGGGAAATGGTTAAAAAAGTTCCCTGACCGCTGACTTAAATGAATATGACGAAACCTACGTTGAAAAGATTTTTTATCCTAATAATATTTCATAACTGAAACATACCTAAAGCTTTTCAAAACTTAAAGCTTACAAGATTACGATAATCTTGCTTGAATTAAATACCATGATTCAATTTGAAGGCATCAAGCGTTTTAAAAAAAGAAAATACCGGCTTACCTTAAGAAACCACCTTGATAGATCACGGGTGATACAAATCTGAGTTGTATGAATAAAGACTCGCGACGACGAAACAATTGGATTGAGATGCCCTTCATGTCCATATGGTACAGGAGTAGAGATAATCGACCGATTCTTAAAAAAAAATGGAGATTAAAAAAAACCTATGCTACGGAAATTAGAGCTGCTGTTCTCTGAAGTCTGCTGTTATACGTTTTATAAGTCGTGAACTATGTTAGCTGACAGATATGTGTGATGACGATTCGGTATTTTCATATGCATAGATCTTATTTTCAGATTATAGAGTTATTTAAGATATGTGATCATATGCTTAGATTTCAAACATAATTGAGATGAAGATTACTTTTTTGTAATTTTTCTTTTTAATTGATAAGATATGTGTTGCATTTAAAAAAAGCTTTATCTTACAACTAGTTTAAGTGTCATAGAGTCCACTGAAGGGTCAAAAATATTACCCTGAAGCAATTATCCTCGTATACACAAGAAAAGCGACTAATGTCATGGATCATATCACTACAGCCAATCCTTGGGTTTCAAAAATGCGTTATATTCGTATTGATACAAAAATAAGACGGTAACAACGAATATTAGAAAGACATTTAAAAGAAAAGTTTATTTTCTAACAAAATAGCTTAAGTGATAAAACGTTTAAAAAACGTTATCAAATTTCATGAAATTTTCATACAGCAAGTCCATAAAGTCTTTAAGCGAAATTTCCATGATCGCGATAGTCAAAGCTGCTGGTGACTGTGCCATATAAATAGCTTCTCTCATAATTCCGTCCAATTGGGTTTTGGCGTAACGCGACACCCGAGGGCAGTAGCTGAAACAAGATTCTTTCAGGAAACAAAGGCTAACCAAGTTTGCGACTCGCCCACTTCAGACTAGGGGGCACTCGGAGGTTCCCCTAGGCAGGTTCTGAACCAGGGATGATGAACTAAACTTGGACTGAGAACTGGATTTGCTTAAAATAAGTCTTGGCAATTATCAGATATTTCCGGTGAATGTTTTATAAATGTATAATTTAAAGAAGAGGAAGATCAAAAAGAAGGTACTGTAGAGATCACGTTGGAAGAATGGTGAACACAGTACTGATGAAGTACCACCGGTCATGAGACGTCCAGAAGGACCATATAGAAAATGTGCCAACACTTGGACATCCGTGTCGTAGGAACAAGCTCCTATTATTAACAGGACGCAGTCTTAGACAAAACGAGAGTACATAATGTAAGAAATAACATTATTTAAAGAAGGCGATTATCTTTCGAGGACACCAGTTCATTAAAGAATTTTATTAAGAAAATAGTATGAAATGCACTCAGCGGAAATGCAGTAAGCAGAGGAAAAATGGGAGGAGGCGATGATTATGGCGGCTGACAGAGCTTTGTAGCAGCAATTCGTGAATGTCATATGCTCCATGTAGAGAAGTGGGCATGCTAATGATAATATAAAATTCATTATAAGCTAAGCTGTAATATAGTTCGCAGTGTTTTGGAAAAATCAATTTGATAATAAAATTGTTGAAAAATTAGTATTACATATTTGGAAATCGCTATTGTTATTGTGTCTCAAAAATAATACTTTATCTTTAAATAAATGAACAATATCAATTGCGCTCTACCTGTAATCATCAAATCATCCTTGACGCAGTTATCAAGATACAGTGTATAAATAATGTAATTGCATATAAATAACGATATTAACGAGTTGTTGTTGGATATATGGCACATGTGTTTCAACGGAAAAAAAAATTGTCGCCCCTTGAAATCGTTTCAAAATCCGAATAAAGAGATAAATAGGAACCCAGTTTAATATATCTGCCTTAAAGAACAAGCGAAGGAGTGAACACCGGGAGCCGGGACTGTCGCATAATATTCAGATACAGGGCATCTGCTTTGTTCTTGAAAACAACGCTCTCGTAAGAATATTGTTTACATTGTTATAAAAAAATACCCCTTGGAATCCTTGTTCCACGATATTTTTATGTCTTATTTTGTTTCGAAGGATTGCTTACTTCATTTTGCAGTGCAAATGTACCTGTTTTGAGCTCTTTTGTCTCTCAACAAATTGTCCTACAATGCTTTTTTTAATTAAATGAAATGTTTTTTTTTATAAACATTGTTTTTTAAGAATGCAATCGTTTTACTTATTATTTAAAAATCATGCAATATATTATAGTAATGTATAGTGAAAAAATAAAATAATGAAATAATTATCATTGTAAAAATCATTTGTTTTAATTATTCCTTCGTCTAGCGGTTTCTCTGACACCACACCTTCCTCAGGATAAGCTTTAAACTAATCATCAATATAGAACAGTTCAGCGTGAGAGAGAGAAGTGGAGGGGAGAAGAGGTCTGTCATCTGTATTATGCTATACGTTAAAAGTAATATTAAAGATTTTCCTGTTATTATTGATACAATTGCTTTAATTGAAAAACAATGAAAAAATAAGGGCACCGTTGCTTTAAAGTAATTCATATCATTTCAGACATCTCGCAAGGTTTTTACAAGTTTATAAATAATTACGAAAAATTTCCAAGAAAATGGAACATTCGTATTTGGCATCGTTAAATAAGTACAATAAATGCAACACGAAATAGAATTCATTTATCAAATAGCACAAGTTTGGTAGACTGTAAGTGTATACGATTCGACTTCGTTACTTTGCCAAGTTTCAGATTCAGGGCTTCAGCGTTTCCTGAAAGCTCGCCTGAAGACTGGCGACAAGTCACCGTTGCACTTTCTGAAACAAACGCGTGTAACTGAAGGGAGATAAACCAAGTACGGGCCGTGAATAAAATATAGCAGCTGAAAAAAAATAAGACCATTTTCATGAGTTATGGGTGCAAGTTGAACGCTGTAACTTTGCAAGCTGAATAAAGTATAAACTGGTGTAAATCTCTGTTTCGTATGTTGCACAGCAAGAAATAAAAGCGTGTGAGAATGGAGCTTTTGGTTACTTCATACATGATGTTACACTAAATCACAGATGCAATGAGATTAATCCGCTTACAAGCTTGAAGCTTAACTAAATGTGAAACAGCTGTTCATTTCCATTTTAATGTTATTATGCTCTGATGAACATATTTGCTGGATTGTCATTAAAATAAGTCTAATAAAAAAATACGTAGGTGCATTTTTTTAAAAGTGTTTATGTCGTTTGTAAGAGAATGTTAATTTTTGGTGAAAGAAATTGTTTAAACATGATCATAAATACATTGTGATCATAATTAAACAATTTATTTCGTACCTCTGTTATTGTCGTATAAATAATAGCTTATTTTATAAGACAATTACATCGGTACGAAATTTATTATTCAATTCATAAAATATAAAAAAAATGGTCATAAACTACGATAAAAAGAGTAAAGAATTTATATATATATATATATATATATATATATATATATATATATATATATATATATATATATATACATATATATATATACATATATATATATATATATATATATATATATAGGTGTGCTTTTGATGTGATGCAACTCCATGAAAATATATATAATTTTTATATCACGGAATTTCACTAAGAACTATCGATCAAAAAATGGAAGAAAAATATTTTTAGTTTGAATGGATTGAATCGCTTTTGAGTACCAATTAGTCCAGCGCTCTGGAGTATCGAGAAAATCATCCGATCTGTTTTAAGAAGTCGAATAACAAATAAAATATATTATCTAAGTAACGTTTAAAACGCATCTTAATACGAATGCTTATAATAAAAGCAATTTATATTTTTTGAAGTAATTACAATGAAAGGATAATCTTTGCAATTATGTAATATTTTCCAACATCGATTCAATGCATCACAAGTTATAAGTACATTACGCATCCCTTGGGGAGAAATCACAGACCGTGTAGTTGGGAGTCTTGGAGAAGTTCCCGCGGGTTTGCCATGGACCAGCGCATTCAGCTTCAAACCGGCAATAAATCTGACGTTATTGCAGCATCCCTGGTCTTCCCTTCCCCATAGTCCCGGACCGGGAACAGTCACGACACATCCGCTTCCTGTACTCTTTATTGCCAGAGACAAAGTCCACAGTGTCGCCCAAGTTATTGATGAATTGTTGGCCGATAGATAAACATGCGGAAGGAGAGTAATAAATATAAAAATCATAACCCATAACCTTGATACAATTTATTCCCATCCCAAACAAAACTGCTTATATTACAAGACTATGTACGCATTCAAGTACAAATAAATATTGCAATCTTTTATAAAAATAATTGTCGATATTTCTTTTTCACTCATTGTTGTCAAGATTTTAAACAGGAATCGATTGAGAAATTAATTATTTATTATGAAATTACCTATTTTTTATTTTTAAAAATATTGTTAATTTACGTGATTATGCAGAGATCATCTACCAGTCTATTATTCTTCATATATTTTCGTCCCATATCCGTTTAATTTCTGGAACAAATGGTCACCACAAATTGCCGTCACTCAGTTTTGTTAGTATTGTCTATGCCTCGTCCCAAGGCACATTTGAACCTGAAGGTTAACAAATATATATATATTTCCCGACGACTGTGTGCAGAAGCCGGGGGACTTGAAAAGACGGCTGCTGTAGTATCTATTAATTTCGCCTGAAAAGCCTGGGTCATCGATTGTTTTAAAATATATATATTTATGCAAAGGTAAAACTTGAAAAGAAATTTGTGAAAGTAATAAACAGTTCTACATTTCAATAATTCAAAATCATAAGAAAACAAAATGTAAGCTACCTTTATAAATTTATTTGTATTAATTATTACTTCAAAACTATTTATAAATCGGTTGAATAAAAAACATATTTTGATTATATCAATAATAATGTTTTAAGAAACTCAGGAGACCTAAGTCAAGTATTTCTTTGCTACGACTAGTGATTATATAATATACAAAAAAGCATCTCTATTAATACAAAATTTGAAGTTGTAAAGATTTCAATGAAAAAATATTACTCCTCTTGAAGGGAAAATTCTTCTTGAGAAGATTAATTGGGTGTTTATTCACATAGAATAGCAATTTTCCACATTTTAAGCCTTATTTGCGTACTGAATATAATAACATTTTAATAACCTTAACAAGGTTAAGACTTCATGCTGTACAATTAAAAATAAACTAAACAACATCTCAAATCAGAAAATAAGGAAAATTAATTTAAGCCTATAAAATATTATACACGATATATTATCTCTAACTTGTAGGTGGAGTACTATACCTTTGAAAAAAATGTATTCCCAGACTCCGATTTTTTTTTAAAACAATTTATCATAACTAGTTAATAGGCTACGTTATTTATAAAGTGGGTGATTAAATGCTTAGTATATTTCACACGATGTGATTGTCATTTTTTTAATTATATAGAAACATAACGAATAAATTTCAGCAATTCCAAAATGAAAAAATTTTTACATTCAGAATTGAGAAGATGAAAATAAATTGCAACAAAAAAAATCATTCGAAAATATACTTCAATTATTATTTGTGATGGTCTAGCGTTTGGCGGCTGTAAAAACATATTTTTGTATTTATTTATATATTTTATAAAATTAAATATTAAGAGTAATAAAGTAAATAGCTCTCCGAATATATTGTGCGCATCCCACGTTTGCCATTGTATTATTAGTACAATACACCCCCATTTAATCCGCTTATGCACAAAATTATATATCCCCTCACAATACGCGTCTGAATGGAAGGGCAAAGATGCAGCATATTTTCATCCGGGCGGAAATTCTGCGATATTATATTTTTGCACGCAACTCGGTGCATAAACTAATTTGAAAAAATCTCGACATATTGCATTCACAAATGTAATTATAAGTTTTGCCCCCATATGATCCAATGGACATTTACACAGTATCACTATTTTATTAAATTAGTACATAAAAACAAAAACAATATAATTCTTATGTTTTCATACAAAAATATACAAAAATTAGATTTAATTTTATGGTATGAAAACAAAAACAGTTGATCAAAACCAAAATTCAAATAACTTCTTGGATTTTCATGTCAGAGAGTCGTCTACGGAAATCAAAAGATATCCCATCAACAGGGATGACGGTTTGATTCTCAAAACAGCATGGCTTCCACCACTAGCATACTCAAAAACCTGCGGACAAGCAAGGACAACCACAGTCCGACATGACGTTCGTGGAGGTATGCTCCATAGAACATACTTATCATCACGCTTGGAACATACCAATCGTACACGATTTTCCGACATGATCCCGTAGAGGAACGTTAGGATAACGTTAGCTAAACTACCTCCAAACAACAACTAATCACAAGGTCACCAACCCTGAAGAAGACTCCTGCAATGGCGGTCGAAATATTGGAAGAAACTAATTCGCCACACAAGGCTAAACCCAAGAACCACATACCAAAAATCAAGTTTAACGGAATTATAATGCAGGCTATTTAGATATTGATATCAGCTTGATATAGCTCCTTAAGGCCGATGCCGTAAAGCCTCAACAAGCGATCTTTTGTCTATTATTTTGGTTCGCTTGCGTGACATCTACATCGAATGTTTGCATACGCCAAAAATAATTGTTATGACATTTGGCCTATTGCTGGTTGGTAGGACTGTCGTATTGGCAGTTGGTACCGTGGAGATGTGAGATCGCGCCGTGGGCCGGCAGTTGAAGTTTAACACGCGCCCGTGACAGTGCACGCGTCCTGTGCGCTCGCTGTGGCGGGCGACGTTTGTGACAATAAACATGTATCGTGAAACAGAAACAAGTTGTTTATAATGTGAACCTGATCCTGCGTCCTTCATCCAGTTAATCGATGTCCATAAATGGAAGAGGAGGATATCAATATATTCTGAAAATAAGTAATCTTAGATGCTTAAAATGACTAGGATGGTTATGTGAAGTATATATAAAAGAATAGGATTAATTTGTGATAGGTGATCCATATTAAGATTAAAAATACATCAATTTTACGAGAACGGATTCGTAACGATAGATGAAGATATTGAAAAAACGCACGTATAAAGTACGATGTGACAAAAAATAGCCAAATTTAAAAACGTGAGTAATTAAGATTAGGAGCATGCAAACCGCGCTTAATGTGTTATGATATTTTCATTAAAACGAATTAAAACGGCCATTAATAACGATTAAACGCGACTAGACTGCGACGGGGCCATTACCGAATAAAGCGTTCGCGTGGATCTAGTTTGTTATTCCACACACATCCTCGTCCTCATCCAGGTGATTTGCACCTGTTTAAAGTAAATACGTTTAGAGTATTCCGGCGAATTCCCCGCGGCGGCGTCGGGACGCCATTTCCCGCGGAAGGGCGGGCCGGGTGACGCGCCGCGAAGCCTACCGGAAGCGGAACACTCGTAGGTGGCCCCGAAGCGCCAAAACTTTCCACGCGACTCGAAATCTCATCGACAGAACGGATTGAACCGCTGGAGCTTATAAATTTAAGCTCAATTTGGGAATCTGTAACTGGAGTTTAATACAGTTATAATTATTATATTTCTCATTTTCCCGTAACTCGGGTGTTTTACAAGATTTAACGTAACCCTCGTAACAATGTTAAATTTGAAGTAAAATTAATAGACTATTCAAATTTAGTGAAATATTCGTAGTTTTAAACATGAACCAGAATCTTTCCCTGACGCCGACGTGTACACACATTCATTGAATTAGTGTCTATGTTCAGCATAAACAATTTTTCAATATTTTTTTTAATGTTTTTTTTTACATTAAGTTTTTTCTTTAATTTAGAAGAAAAAAATTTAAAACAATTGTAAAATTGTTAGTTAAGTGTCGAGTTTTGATGCCTAAAATTTAATATAGATGTCGAAATGTTTCATAAATCATGGAAAATCAATACACTTCATTTATGATATAAGTTATCATTTATGATTGCGAATTTGCAAAATTTAAGAATTTTTATTTCCTTTCAATACTTAACTACTTAATAAATATTATTATTTGAGCATCTGCTAAAATAAAAATAAAATCCTTTGCATTTGTATTAAAAGTGGTCAAGAAACAACAAAACAATTTATTATCATATAGTAAAATTAGAACATTAATTATTATGAGTTATGTTGTGAAGGAATATTATACAATATTATGTTTGTTGGTATCTGCTCTAATTAATTAATTAGAGCAGATACCAACTTTATTCTAATGAGATAATGTTAAATTCTTTGTGAATTTAGTAATTACGAGTAAACGAGGGCATTATGTGTTAAAAATATTTTTTAAATAGAAACACCAAAAAAACTAAAGTTTCATATCATTAAATCATAATGTGATTTTTTATTGTATTATTTTTAATGTCACAATTTAACTTTCCAGAACAATAAATAAAAAAACACGGTCACGAAATGGCGCAATATTTCAGGAACGTTTGGCATAAAAGTTTCAGTTGCTTTATATTATTAATGATTCAGCATTTTACCACTGTACTAAAAATATCACAGTTGAAAGTTCCCGGGGCTAAAAACCTGAAATAATACACCGAAGTTTACTTTTTGTTCAAATTGTTTGCAGCAACAGAATTTACTATACCCTTTTAACCCAATTATCGAAACTTGTTTAATTAACCTCAATATTTATTATCGTACAAGACTATGGCGCAATTCCATCGGGCAGCAGAGAAATAAATATACATTTTAATATTTTTCAACAATCAAAGTACAGTGTACGAATAGCGTTTAATAAGGAAGTCTGTGATTAATCCACGTTTTCGCTTTAAAGAAAATTCAATTTTCTTTTATTAAATCTGACTTCTCTTTTTGTTCTGAACTCTTTTTGATACAATATTTACTTTTGAATCAGATTTCAATATTAATTTCTGAATATAATCGATTAAAAAAGATTGATAAAACAGTACTGAATTATAAAAACAATTAAAATTTCAATTCATTATTTTTTTCACTTACAGAAACATGACAAATCTAAAAAAAATTCAAATCGTTACTGAAGTACAATCAAAATTAATATACAAATATAGGTGCTTATGAAGTACTATGAACAAAGCAATGAAGACAAGCAACAAAGGTCCCAATGCTCATCTAAACAGACGACGCCAAAAAATCATTCCTCCAAAGAAACTCGTGGAGTTCATGTTTGAATCGGGCCTCCCTTACGTGAAATATATCAACATCCGAGACTATTTGGTTGAACATTCTGATACCTCTCCTAAGAGGCATAGTCCCTGGCAAAATATCACCTTAACGTCTGATCTCATTCTTATACATGGAACACAGACATACAGTCAGTTCAATTTGCTTACGCTTATTATAGACTGCTTTCCTGAACGTTATTATTATACCCACTAAGAATTATTTTTAAGCATTCCTAGTCGATTAAAATTGCCAACTTAATTTACTAAGCTAATATCTATATTGCTTAAAATGCAAAGTATTTACAATATACTATATTTTGCATCGATTACAATCAAGTATATTTTTTAATGTACTAGATCCTACAGTAGCTTGTTGATTAAGCAAAAAAAAAGTGTTTTCACTTATAAATGAAGAATTATTTCATTACTCCATTGACTACATTGAATTTATCGTCAATCTTTATTGAAGTATATAAGCATGTATAAATCAATTTCAAATTCACTGTCAGCATGCACTTAATCCTACATTAAATAAGGCTCAAGTCGTACTAATTTAACTGACTTAACACTAGCCTTCACGTAAATATATGACATGCTTACACTAGACTTAGTAGGTACATTCAATGATCGTGATGTAATTCATCGTCGCATGTACGGCCGTTTTATTTGCGGCATTAATCACGCCGATTTGCCTTCCTTACGCTCACTTGTCGAGCATTCATTAGACCAGTTTCCTATCACAAACTATATCACTACGAGCAAACAGTGCCCACGTTTAAGAAAAGTCCAAACATACGAAGCCTGAAGAATACTCACATGGAATTTTAAATTCGACTGAAAAGTAAAGCATGTTTGCACCGCATTCTCGTATCACTTTACAGGTTTCGCTGCTGAAAATTGCACCGCATTAAAGACGACTAACTTGTTTTAGAGTTTGCGGTGAAATCAGCTGCTTTCCTACGACTGGGAGGACTGACGGTCTATGAAGCTCGAGTGCAGACGTGAAACACTTACCTGAAAATGAAAAAAATATATATAATTAGATCCTTTGTCATAAGATTTTTTTGAACAATTTGATAAAATGATATTGTGGCTTTTGGGTTGAGCCGTGTGTGATGAACTCCCTTCAACCAATATTTCAACCGACATTGCAGGGGGTCTGTCTTCTTCAGGATTGATAATTTATTTAGTTTTGAGTTGGTTTATTCAATGCAATACTAAGAAGTTGTTCAATTTGATACTACTATAATATTTCATTTGTAATGAAAAATTAAATTTCGTGTACATAACTCTTCCTCTTTGCTGCATATGTTCCAAACACAACCACATCAGAAATAACATAATATCAATGAACAAAGTTTTAATGTCATTTACAATGCACTCAAAAGTTTTTTTTTACCTATAACATTTTAAAGTGTGCTTATTTTATAAAATTATATAAATATAATTAGGGTTTGTAGAATGTACTTTTAAAATTGAATGATTTTAATTTGTTTACCGTTGAATGGAGTATTTGCAACATTTTATCTTTAGACATTACTAGTTTCACGTAATTGTTAATATGAACAATTTGCTAATAACACGAATAAAAGGTAACCGCGTAAATAAAAAAGAAACGATAAAATGAACAAATAAAGTTCTATACTCTTACTAACTTAAAGTATACAATACTCGTATATGACAATATATTTACTACAGTATGATTTAAACTTATTTTTTTACTGAAATATTCCATACTAGTTTTTTTATTAATTAATTTTATATTATGTCACGTATCAAAAGTATAATACATTACGACTAATTTTTAAAATTTTTGGTCTTAATAATTCGCTCAACATGAGCAGCAACACACGGTTAGTAACAGGCGGTGACCTAGCCACGTTTTGGTAAGCGCCCAATGTTGTTTAACGTTGGTGATCTGAGAACCTCGCTAGCGATGTTGTTTTACTGCTGGTCATTTACTACTTATCATATTAAATTTATTTTAAATGATCATACTTTTTCATTTTATTTAAATTTATTTTAGCTTAATATAAAATAATTATCCTGGGTTTAATGTAATATATACCACATCCACTCTAGGCTTCATATGACGAACCGATGCGTGTTTCGCATGAAGTCCTCCGGCACACAAAAGGGAAATGCAGTGGCTAGAGGCGCGCGATATAATTTCCTAAATTTAATGTTCAGAGTTCGCGAGGCGAGGGAGCAGTTTAATTCACAGGATACTAATCATTTAATGCGTCTGCCCGCTAAGAGACTGAAGGCGGTTTAGTCACTTTACCTCGCGGGATCCAGTGCTAGGTACTCGTACCAGGCGACGTGCAAAACACTTAATGCAAACTAAGAATTCAAATTAATGTAGTCGAGAAAGCAAGGCACAAAGATAATTAACGTCTTATAATGACGCTTCTTTGATATAACTAATTATATTTGATTTCAATATTGCGGAAAGTATAATTATATTCCATTTTTCTACGTAAGTCACTAGTAAAATCATTTTATGCCATTGTGGGTCTCTATGATTAAGTAATTGATTACTAAGTGCACTACCAAAGGGAAATTAAACCCTAATTAGACAAATAAGTTTATAATATTATATTAACATGGAATAGTATACTCATACATATATACTACATTAATCCTTTACTCAATCAATATACGAGTATATATTACTTTAAAATAAATAAAGTTGATATTTAATTATTCATATTTGTATTCACCACAGTAAAATTTTAATATTTAAATGTACTTATAAACCAGTAACATTGTTAAAATACAGATTTAAATAATTTGGAAAAAATAAAAATACATTTTTTTTTTTTCAGACAAGTTCGCTTACTATTCAGTCGCGCGGCAAGTTGTAAGGACTTCGTTTTTACATCCGCAGTAATTTGTATCGCTGAACACTTGCGAATAGGCTTGCGAAAAGACTGCTGAAAGTAACTAAAACAGAGCCAACAGCTGGTGTATCTCGGAAGTAAATTACAATGAAGATAAAATTGGAATAAAACGTACTGCCGTCGCAGTTTGCCTCTAACAGATAATGCCGCTATAAAACTGAAAGAAAAGATACAAGAGAAAATATAGCCATTTAAAAAAAACCCGCGAGACTTTGGATAAAGACACGTAGGCAGTTTAATATGCGTTCTTCCACCGTCTTGTACCCAATTATGTACGCCGAGGAATTCATTTGATTAAAGTTTTATATCGCAGCCAAACGTTCTTCCTCCGTGCGAAGGCTTTAATAATGTTTCAGGGGTCGGGAGCCAACACGGCAATTTCAGCCGCTTCAGGACTAATTCCGCGCGTCATCCGGGCGCCTTGAGGTAACTGAAAAATCTGAACCGAAACGCATTTCCCGGGAAAGTTAATGTACGACGTGATTTTATTCGAGGAAGCAGAGAAATGAAATGATATATTTAAGCGTATTTCTAGTTTAAAAATTTACATATATTTTTTCAAATGCTTGAAAAGAATGTTTTAAATTTGACTGAAAAATATATTTGTAATTTACACCTTTTAAGATATTTACGTTGTATACAGATTACGTTGAATAATATTAGATGACCTAGGACTTCATTAGTTCTTCACGAATAAATATACTACATAAAAGTTAACTTTATATTTAAATTTGTGAATAATTTATTTAGCCCTAAATAAATTATTCACAAATATAGAGCGAGACCACATAATTCGATGTAACATTTTTTTAATACATATTTAGAGATTATTTATTAAAAAATAATGTAATTTTGTAATAATGTGCGTTTTCTTATGTAAATAAATTTCCCGACGAGTAAACATAGGAAAAATTACATCACGGTTTCGTGAGTTTTTGAGCTACCCCGAAGTCTAAAATCGTTTAAAGATAAAGCCAACAAATAACTTACCTAAAAATAAACCTCCCGCGAGCATTAATCAAACACTCGCAGGTTGCCATCGCAATTTGCGGCCAAAATAAAGTCGCGCCCAATAAATAAAGTGAGCGAAAACGCAGTCTATAATCCCGGGCGGCGTAAGCTCGAGCAGAACCTAAAAGCTCAAACCTTCAGATGCTGAAGTGGTAAAGTTCGGCCACTGAAGAAATAAAAATTCAAATGGGCCGTTTCGAGGACGAAAACTTCTCTGTCTCGCACTTTCTATCTCTGTCTTGAGGGGGTATCATATAAATTACGTGACAGTGCGCGAAAACGTGGGGCGCAAAAATTACGAGCGATTTTGTCAAGAACTTTTCAACTAAGCTGTTCAAAAATAAGCCAGCTGTTTTAAAATCGGAAAGTCATTATTATAATTTTTCGAACATTACCATTGCGTAGTCATGATTCTGATTTTTGGTAAATCAATATCGTAACTCATTCCCTTTATAATTATGAAGTTATAAAGATCACAATGTCAGTATTATATTATTATTTTAATAAGTCTGATCAAATACACTTTTATACAAAAAATTTCATACTTTCAAAATCATTGTGAGTCATTTTGTTAACATTTATCTTATCAATTAATCGGAAAAAATAAACACTGGACGCGTAGAGAAAAAAACTCAGACTCATACACCATGTTCTGATCTTTGCACAACACATTGACCATTAAATGTGGCTTGTTGTTAAGAGTTTGTATATTTATGTATGCAAGTTAACATATTATATCATAAAATATTAAATTCAATTAACGATGGATTAATTTACTAAATGTTATCTGTAGTGAAATTAATTATATTTTTTATACAAAACCCAATTAGTTACATACGAAATTTGACACTGAACATGTCAGCAAGTTAACACAGACAAACATACAGCGTTTAGCACGAAAACTTTTTGTACGAACTTTTTCTGTTTGCACGCAAACAGTTTTCAATTATGTTTATATTTTGCATTACATAAAAAGGTGACGGGAGCTTTTATTTCTGGCGCCGAAGGCTGCTGCACCGGTTTTAAGGCTTTCACCGGACGATAAAGCACAAGGAAGGTGCTGGGTAAAGCGCAGCATGCAAACTGCGGAACCGGAAGCACGTCCCGCTTAATTAATGATGGCATCCTCTTTGCTCACCTGCTCCATTTTGCGTAGTTTTAATTAGAAAATCTTTTTTGTTACCATGTCAAGATTACGGAATCACATAGTAAATGAATAAATGAACTACGGCACTTATCGCAAAGTTATTTTGGTCAATCTTTTAGAACATAAAATTAATAGCAGTAAGAAGTGTTTGATGGGTTGGCTTTCTGAGGATTGACAAGGTAATGGACTGGATAGTACGACCTTTTATCTTACAGTCAGTTAAGATATGAAGTGAACACCTTCCTCTACTTTCTGCATGCCCCGAGCTCAAGTCATCCTAGAAGATTATGGAATTATAAATAAGATGTTCCCAGAGTAACTCTGAAAGACAGCTGACTTGGGATGACGCGAGGACCATGGTAGCTGAAACACCTTTGTGGCGAGTATTTTAGCGACCATATTCTCCAGATAGGGAGTGAAAATGGAAGAAGAAATCCACATCAATATCATCATAACACGGAGTGGTATACGTATCTTCCACTATTTTGACACTATTTTTGAGTAGTTCAATTTTTTTTTATCAATGTAAGGGTCTCAATCGACAATAATAATGTTTTTCTTTATACTACGAAAAATTTGTATTATAAAATATATTTTTAAAAACACCTCACATTAATATGGCATAAGAAACATAACGATATCTTTAAAAAACCATGTAGGTCATCTACAATACATAAAATAAAATGTTTAAAAAAAAAGCATATTCATACAAAATGATTTTATTTTTTTATTATTTTGTACGTTTTTTAATGATGCTTGTTAATTTTTCCTTTCTATATATTTCATCTATTATTCGATAATTATACAAATAAACAATATATGGATTTTTTAAATTTTTATTAGAATATTATTTTATTATTTCAATATTCTAATCTACTTTTATAGATCATTGACTATATTACAATATTATTATTAATTAAATATACATATACTATACATAAAATTCTTTTTTCAACGCGTCAATTCAAGCACAAAAATTACGGCAGAAGCGGGATGCGAACCGCGGACCTTGGAAACCAACTATGCCCAGGTATTCATACCGCTCAGCCGACTTGGCTATTGCTATGCCTGGACCGACTCACGTTGAAACTAGTCATTGTTATCATCGTATGATAGACGTCGCTATAGTATATATTCAAAGTATGTATATTTTTATTTTTTATTATTCAATCAGTCATCATTTATTCACAAGCTTAATAGCAG
This sequence comes from Glossosoma conforme, assembly GCA_022606575.1. Lineage (NCBI taxonomy): Eukaryota > Metazoa > Arthropoda > Insecta > Trichoptera > Glossosomatidae > Glossosoma > Glossosoma conforme. The sequence goes on from JAGTXR010000013.1 coordinate 12,835,563, forward strand.
TATATGTATATTTAATTAAAAATAAACAATATATTATTGAAATTCTAAACTTATATCCCTTCAAAGAGGCATAGTCTCTGGCAGATAAGAATTACACTTAGGATTAAAGGAATAATCAGACATGGACTAAGGAAACAGATATCACAACAAATTATCTTCTAGTCTTTAACTCAATGGACTACTTGTACCGAATCAAACTTGTAGATTTAGTAGTATACAGGCGAACAAAATCGTTTTATTTGACAATATGATGGGAACGACATTCAAATTTTGGAATGGGGCACATAAAAATGAATTTTTAACGTCTGAAATTCGATGAAAAGAGCATTAAGCTCTGGCTCCGTTTCAAGGAAGGGTTTTTATTGAGATTTGCTAGATTTCGATACTTTCAATGAAATTGAATTTCGCGGAGCGTATTTAGAACAATCGCCCGTTTTATTGCGGCACACATCTTTCGCGCTTGCGAGGAAATTATTTTACGCGTTAAACTCGGCCTGAAACTGAAAAATATACATAGTATTATTTCACCGACGCAATGGAACAAACACATGAATATATTGGATGCGAAGGAAACAGTCATGCGTGCTTTACCTACCAAATATTACGGCACATTTTCATAACATATTTTATTGTGGAAAACATGCCGAAGAATTTGAAACAGATGTGGAATTAACATTTGAAAATAATATTAATTTCGTTTACAGGATGACTTTCTACGATACAAGAAAATAAATAACGTCAATAATAAGAGTTATTTATAAAATATAGACCATTTAAATATTTATCTAAAAAATAACATTTTAACCCTCGCCTTACTATGTTAAAAACTTCCGCGCGTTCCGATGGTGTGTACTCTTTACACATTCTGATTTAAAGTGAATAAAATGAGTAGAAATTCGAAAAAATGAAAATATTCAAAGATATCGCTTAATTTTATAATAGTTGTAATAAATAAGCAGTAATAATTGACATTTAATAGCTAAAAACATGAAAAACATCAGACGAAGACCTCAAGCGGCCAGACGCACCTTGGCGCGTGAACTTCCGAGAGCTACTAACACTACTTAGCCTGTCGACATATCGATGAGCCGACGCGCATCGAAATCATTTCGAACTAGCCGACCAACTGAGGTTTCCCGTCTCGCTCACTCATATTAGTACGTCAGCGAGAGTGAGGAGTATAGATGCCGACGTATCTGGGTATTTTTCAATTTTATTTTTGCACACGCTTCCGACAGGTCGAATGAATACATGACAGTTGACGCGTCTTGAGTGTAGTGGTGAATTTATTCCGGATTTTAGAAAAATATTTCCAGCTCCCGATGAGTGCCTATTATTATAAATATTTTTTTTTTCAATACGTAAATGTTTTAAGGAGGAATACCTAAAATCTGAACCCTGTGTGTATTATATTTACAGAGATATTTAAGTTATTACAAGCAATGTGTAGTCGATAGACATCACCGGGGAGGAGAGGTTAAAGTCCTAACTGATTACACTCGTCTTATAAATTTATACTGTATTTATAAGCATATTTACATACGGCTCCAAATCTTGGCATTTCACCAAAAGCTAATTCAGTCGTATGGGTTTTGAAAACAGATGATTGCATAGAATATTGAAGGTACGATAATTTAAGTCCATGATAAATGACGAGATAAGAGAGAAAACACAACAGCCTTATATTTATTTTTGACGTGTTTCATCACTTCAGTGAGATATTGTCAACAATAATATAAAGCGATGAAACTCGTTCAGTCAGAATTAATATTACTAAACAAAAAACTTTTTTTTTATCTAAAGACATACAGGAGAATACCAACCGACGGTGATAGTAATTCGGATTCTCATCTGTGGAATTCTATGATGCATATGGCTAAGCGCTGCATGTGGAATGTTGATCCGCCAACGTCATAGACTACATCCCGAGATTTACGCATCTTCTTTAATTATTACAGGAATTTACTATGAATGGGTAGTCTTCACGGGACGACCTCTGTCTACTACCAGTTTTGATTAATAGGCTACGACTGGCATTTTACGGGTGAGGGATCAATTTCACAACAAACTCATAAATCGATTAAAAATATTTTCTTTTTTTTTTAAACGGTCGGTGATCGAACTCACGATTTTTTACTTGCAAAGCTCACGCTTTCACCATTGAGCTTGAACTGAACTTGAATTGATCTGAACTTGAATTAACGCTTGAACCCGCCGATAAATTGTCATTAACAACATGTAAACTCTTTTTTAAAATAATATAGATTTGCCATCAATTGTCAGTTAATTATCTTAAGTATCTTTGTGAGTCTATTGTTAATTGATACAAAACGGACTCTATTTTAAAAAGGTACAATATTTATATTTTTTATTATATGTTATTTTACTTATAAAAATCAGCTAAAAACGATATCACTATAGAAATATCATTAACATTAAAATAATCATATATTTTAGTTATAACTTAGTTATATCACTCTCCACTCACATATACAGGTATGTTGCATTGTCAATGACTTGAAAGAAAACGTAAAATTCATGGATGATATACAGGTATCTTATATTTGCTTATATGACGAGGTCGTAAATTATTATATTTGGCTCGTATATAAGCTCGTAACTGTCAATTCATGCAGATAAAAAATGTGCGGGTAATAAAACGGAAGAACACGCGATAATCAATAAGTCCGTAAAATCTTGAGTTAAAAATAGGATGTTAGATAATGATGAGTGGCCTGTCAAAGAGCTTTCCGTTCCATGAACCACCTCTTTGGAAACATTCGGCGGGATGAAATTTTGAGATATTACCACTTAGAAGTGTTCGAGAGAAATTTTAAAATCTGCACGGAAAGAGTATACAAGGTACTCATTTTGAAACGTAATCCTTTGTAGTGAGTTTTTAAGCAGTTGCAAATAATTTATTATTCTCACTAAAAGCATCTCTTTTTGAAAAAGTTTTTTTTTCGTTTTAAGTAAAAGTTTAAGTCAGATATAAATAAAATAATTTTTAGAATTTATCTCACAATATATTTTTTGACGACATGTTTCAGCCAGGTCGAATGACCATTTTCAAGTCAGTTAGTTAAGTGAGTGTTGGCTCTATCTAAAGCAAAGAGTGAGTGAAAAGTTGGATATGAATTTTATGATGGGTATATGTGTTTTAGAAATCATTAATGTATAAGGGAATTCATTGATGACACAAAAAAAACGAAATAATTAAAAATTTAAATGATTGTTATAAAATAGAATATCGATAAAAAAATTCGAATGTATTTGGTGGGACTCTTTAATATCAATGAAAATTGCAGACGGGTATAGCTCAATGGTTAAAGCGTTTACTTGGCAAGCCGAAGGTCGTGGATTCGATATCCGACGGTTATAATTTTTTTTAATCGATTTCTAAGCTCTTAAATAACCCGGTTGGTGTGAATTTGATCCTTGACCCGTAAAATTCCAGTCATAGCCTATAATTCAAAATTGTTGAATTGCAAAATTGGTAGACGAAAGTCGTCCGTGAAGCCCACCCATTCTTAGTAAATTCCTGTAATAAAAAGGATGATACGTGAATGTCGCGCTGTAGTCTATAACATTGGCGTGTCACACTCCACATGCAGCGCTTAGCCATATGCAAAGTGGTAAGCGTCATAGAATTCCACAGATGAGACTTCAGAATCACTATCGCCACCTATCGGTATTTTCCTGTATGTGTTGAAATAAAAATAAGTATAATAATAATATTAAAAAATATTCTACAATTGTATTTATAAGCGGCATGTTTCAAAGTACGTTAAATCATATTGTGGTAGTACCACATAAAAAATTGTTTTAGCATTACTATCAAAACGTTTGAAAAGCTCCGTGAAGGCAAACAGTGTCGGATTATCACTATCATTAGTGGATTCGTAAATCTAGATTAATCACTATTTGCTCGACGCTGTCATGATTAGCATGGTGTTGACTACTAACATGTCATTATCTTCGTGTTACGTCTGTTATATGATTTTCCTGCTAATCAAACACCACGTCACGCCGTGCTTTTAAAGTTAGTTTGTTTTTGATGGATTAAAAAAAAAACAATAGTCTAACATTTATAAATGATTGAAGATCCATACAGCGGAGAAAATAGTCGTAGGCCAGCGCTAAGTAATTAATTGAAAAATGATTGCATAGGTTCGTAGTGCGAATCTCAGCAAGTGTCGTTTATTTTTTTACGATTTATTGATGACAATTTTTTTATAGAAGATGATGTTTGCTGTAAATTTGTTTGTGTTTTTTAATTGTTTTATAGTAACTATGAAATTTTCACTTGTCTACGTGTTGGTTTAGTTAATTTTTACCGAAGCGTCGCAGTGTTTAAATAAATAATTTCGAGCGGCATTAATTTTAATTTAAAAGTGCGCCATCTCAAAGGGGGATCTTTGCGATGAATATAAATTATTTTAAAGGCGAAATCCGGAACGGCCAGAAGAAAACGTCAAGGAGAGAGCAGACGGAGAGGCTGTTTCGTTTCTTCCGCTGATTGGGAGAGATAAGTTTGCAAAATGTCCCATTCAGGACCCCCGTCGGGCCGTCGCTAAGTTGATAAATAATAAAGCGATTCATCACCCCAACATCTACAATCAAAGGATTCTCATTACACCTTTCTGGTCCCGTTGTGAAAGCCTCCTTCCTAAGCCTTGGAAATTCGCAACTTCCGGGGACGGGAGGCGGGAGGACAGGGCTCAAATATGCGGTCTATCGCACAATTCTTTTGATACGACCTACCTGAAAAGCCATGTCATAATTTTCTGTGCCCGAATCGAAACAAAGGTGGCCATTATACAGACTTTTAAGACGGATTGATTAAATCTTGGTCTTTTGTCGCTTCTTTTTAGTTAAAAAGACCGGTATTATAGACGGCGATGAAGACTGTTAATTGATTCTACAAAATCTCTTTAATAGATTTTTTTAAATAAAATTAATCCGAAAATGAGAGACAGTACTTTTAGTTATAAAACTGTATTTTTATTTACGTATAAGAATAATGTTTTTACAAAAATTTGTATACTAATTTTCATTGTTCTCAAATATGTGCGACTCATCGATTGGTGAAAACAATATATTAACATATTTATTGCTTAATCAATATTTTATTTCTTTGTCCAGCTGGGCAGTCTTTATATTGTTCGCCAAGCAGAAAACAAACAAATTCGGCACACAATATTTACAGAAATGATAGAGAAAAAAGTATTTGTGTCTGGGGGTCGAGTGAAGTGAGAGGAAGGAGGTATCCCTGCCGGAGAAAGCTCCCGTGAAAGCTCTCTCCAGTACACATAAATGTCAAATGCTCAGTCATAAGCGACAAAGGACAAAACCCGATACTATCAACAAGGCTCTCCCACACCCCACTGCGTAAAGCAGGGAATGACTATATTTGTATTAGAGCCATTCTATATTTTTAAATCACGTATATACTCGTACATATGTAAAGATACTATATAGTAATAGTATATTAATGTACTGAATTATAAACAGGAATATCTTTATTTAGAGCTTTGGTTAGTCCTGCTTCGTTGACATACTAAGTGTGAATCGATTACATTTTTATCTTTAAAAATTCACAAGCATATTGCATCGAAAAAAAATTAACACCTTGTCCACGATCAATTTCAAAATAGTTTTCAATTAAAATAAAGGTTGAATTATCTTAATTAAAGAAAGATATTTTTTGTGAAAATTTACCAATACCTTGCGCTTAAACTTTTTATTAAGAAAAAAAAAATACATTAGAGTAGTGTAATGTAGTGATATAAATATTTTTTCAATTCATTAATGTAAGTATATATTATGTATTTTTGACGAAAACGAGATAAATTGCTTCTTTTTTCAATGTCTTCAGCATTCACTATGAGCTCCATTATAAATAATAAATATTTATTTATTTAAAGAAATTATAGCATTTTGTTTATTATAACTTCGTATTTTTGATTTGAGTCAATGCCGTTTAATGGATAGATAGACATTTATTATAAAAACTGATATCCTCCTCTTCCATTTAGGACATCGGTTTACTGGATGAATGATGCAGGATCAGGTTGACATTATAAACAACTTGTTTCTGTTTCACGATACATGTTTATTGTCACAAACGTCGCCCGCCACAGCGAACGCACAGGACGCGCGCACTGTGATGGGCGCGAGTCAAACTTCAACTGCCAGCCCACGGCGCGATCTCACATCTCCACGGTACCAACTGCCAATATGACAGTCCTACCAACCGGCAATAGGCCAACTGTCATAACAATTATTTTTTGGCGTATGCGAACATTCGATGTAGATGTCACGCAAGCGAACCAAAATAATAGACAAAAGATCGCTTGTTGAGGCTTTACGGCATCGGCCTTAAGGAGCTATATCAAGCTGATATCAATACATTAATACTGACAATCTTTCAAACGTTTGATACGTAAGTAAATTCTTTTCATTTAATTACCATTTTTAAACTTGAATTTAACTGTCAATATGAATATTTCTGACATCCTAGATATATGTTACGTTTATCAACACCTATAAATTTCACTGTAGAAAACTATGACCGACAAGTGCGGTCAAAAGTTGTGGATATACTGCAACATAGTAAGACAAAGTTGAAAAGTTTTCAGCAAGTATGGCAAGATACATTGTATCTGAAAACTGTCTTTCTGGACGTGTTCAAAGTTATTCTATGAATTTCATACTGCATCATAAGCTACATTTTATGTAACATAAATGTAGTCTACATGAAACAAAAAACTTATATTGCTTGCATAAAAACGTACTTTATTTTTAAAATACATTTGAAACATTAATAATAATTAGATATTTTCTTTAGGAGGACTACTGTAATAAACTTGTAATATGACGATTATCCGTTTCAGATAAATACTAAACATGGAAAAGAAATGTAATTGAGTGGTCCAGTAAATAAAAGCTTTTCTAACAAATAATAAATAAACCATCACAAACATTCACATTCTATGTATAGTTCCGAACGGCTATTCTAGTTTGTGCCCTTCCGTGTCATCCGAAGAACTTGTCTCAGAGAGGTCCAACTCTTAACCGACTTTAGTATTGTATTATAAAAGGCTACCTCGTCTTGTCATTTCTCACAAATTCAAACGTACCCCCCTCCCTTCTTCAGTATAGTATTTAACAAAAGCATCTGTTTTTCAAAACTAGTCTTACTGATGCTATGACTTAAATTAAATCAAAGGTACTCAGCTATATAGAAGGATGGTAATACAGGTAATAAAGGCGCAGCATAGGTTGCACTTTGTATTGATTGAATTTATCTAATCGATCAAAACTCTACAACCTTTTATAAGGTTTCTTTTCATTAATTTTTGAAGACTTTTGCAAATGACAAGCAGTCTGTAATGACATAAACATCATTTGACACTTAATTGTCACTAAAAAGCGTTTTTCGGTATATCATTGGTAAATAGATAGCAAATACACAGTGGCTAATATAATAAAAATAATATACCTGTATATATATTTCCAACCGGTACATTCCGTTGCTCTATTACTGTATAATTAATATTTTTAAATCTCCATCTGAACAATGCAAAATAAAGCTTGCGTTTTTCACAATGGTTTTGCACGCCGGCGAGCGAGCTTTTCATTTTGTGTCAGTGGGCTTGTTGTATCGAGTCGGACGCTCTGAATACCTGAACAATCAAAACATAAACGCTCACTGGAAAAACATTCGTACGGAAAATATATAAAATTTTATGCGACATGAAAGTATTTCCTTTACGCATTTCATCGCCATGCTTAAAATATATTTTGTTTGAGAATAAAGAATATGTAAAAAATATATGTGAAAACTCTTTTCTATCTTCTAAAAATTATCATTATTCTTAATATAATTTAATATGGACGTTGAGTTCTGTTCATCCACACACTTATTATTAGATTTCAAGTTTTAAAAAAAGATATTAAAAATAGGCATATACATATTATAAGAAATTAATTCTAAATTTTTAGCTTATATAAGATCCACTACTTAAGATGGTATGGGCATGTGACACGGAGATATGGGACTACATGGTGAAGAAAGCCCTTAACATACCATTGTCTAGGAGAAGACCTGGAAGACCACAGGCAACCTGGTCTGCAACTATAAACAAGGATCTGAAAACTCTGGGCTTGACCGATAATGCAGCGCAGGACAGGCAGAAATGGCAAATGTGCACAAGAAGAGCCGACCCCAGATGATGGGAAATGGCGAGGTTAAAGAGAGATATAAGATCTACTCCTTATTTTTTCGGTGAAAATGATACGAGTTTTAAGGCTCTGAAAACAAGATGAATATCAATATTACAAGTGCACCTCAAATACCGAGTAATTAGTAATTACTGAAAAAGTATACATAGAAAATTTCCCATAGTAAGTTAATAATATTAAAGTATCTCAGATAAAGACAAAGGCGAGTCACAATATCAGCAATAGATAAGATAATAATTACGATAAACGACGAATATTTTATGTCCACGTCATTAACATGCAATATAAAATTTACTGCGATATTAACAATGTTTAAACAGTGTCACAGGAATCATGATAAATATCACCTAGCGTGACTTGTATGCACATAATAATACTGGTTAATACGGGGCCGATATGAATTTTTACGATTAAGGTAGGTAATGTCACATTGATTGAAATGCAATAAAATATACAAAAGTTGACTTCCTTTATGACATAAAAACGATTTCTTAGGACAGATTTAGCACAAAGCAACTGACGTAAAGATTTTGCTTTAATAGAATCATCCTTATTCCATATCTGCTCTCTGTACATTCAATGAAAAGTAATCGATACCCTTCCAGGACGGCAGGAGCCCAGTGGCCTGAAGACAATACTGCAGTAGTTTATGTAGCACTGGTGAGTGCTTCGGAAAGAAGAGTCACTGCTGTGTGACTGTGGAGACCTGCAGACCGTTTCATACGTAAGATCCTGCCCCATGTGCCCGTGAAAGGTGGACATTCCAAAACCTTATGCTGGGCAGCACACGGCCCATTGGTGTTGCCAGATATTGCGCCAAAACAATTTGACGACGCTGGCACTAAGAAGAAATGTATGCTCTCCTACAGCGAAACCTTCCCATCTACCAGGCTAACCTTCAGCTCTCTATTCTTGACCGACTGTAGAATAAAAGGCAACGTGAAGTTAAATAATTATACTACTCCTAGTATTCTACGTGGGCATATTTTTGAAAACCCATTTTACTAAACGTCTAAATAAGTTTGTGTTACTGCCAAATAAAAGTAAACTACTGCGTATAGAAAGTCATACAATTTATTCTCCCTTATTTGTGAAATTTAAACTGCTTGCAATAACATGTAGATACAAGGATATGCTTCAATTCAGCCGGCTTTCCTATGAATTGGCGATTGTTTACATACCCGCTGAACATTCCACAAAAGGAAGTCTGCGGAGAGGTCCTTTTGTGGACTATCAGCGTCCATGATAACGACTAAACAGCGTGTGGAACAGATTGTTACGTCGGGAACAAAACCAGCCGGAATAGACTAGCGCCGCCCACGTCCGATGCAACGATGAATGCTATTGCAATGCACTGGACTGATTCACCACGTCCTTATATGCTCTTCATAGGCGGAACATAATCTTGCAGAGCTAATGTAGAATTAACACAGGGTAAGGACATAGCGGTCATTTTACCAATGGTAAATAAAATCAAATGTATTAGAAAATACGAGTACTATGAAAACTAAACTAAGCTTTAAGGTGTCATGTATAAAACCTCCACTCCTGCAAGATTTACCCAAAACAGTAAACATCAAATTATATCTTATGTGAAAAAATAACAAAACATTTATCGCTATAATGTTTTTTGTATATAGTAAAAAATAACTTATAATATTGAGTATACTTATTTGTATCTCGTATATAAATAGCACGTGAATAGCTAATACTTAAGGTGTATACAAAATGCATTTATATTACACACTCGTCGAACGCAGTAACTTAGTAGTTTGACACATTTAATGAATAAACTAGTTAAGCTTTGTATGAAACCACTTTTACGAGTTTTATTTAATAATCACTCTACCGGTTTCGGTGACATGGAACCTTCGTCAGGAGCTACTAAAAAACTAAACCTATATACAGAACAATTTATAAAGGTTACAAAGAGAAATGGAGATGAGAGGAGTGGAGAAGTGTTAGAAGAGACATACGTATACGAAACAGTTGAACAGAGCGAATTTAGAGGAAACATATTGTTTAACTGACTGTATAATACATGTAAGTGTGCGTTTGTGGTGGTCACACCGGATGTCATTGAAATAGTAGGTAATTTGATATGAGTAGATGATGTATATTTATTTTATTATATTATTTCAAAGTCCATTGGTAATATGTCCGTGCTCTTTAAAGTATCGTAACTATTACAAGAAGTGCCACGAACTATGCTTCTTTGAGGAGTATCACCGCCAAAGATACCAGCATAGCAATATTCACTAGAGATGAATAAAAACGGTTGATATGAGCTTTTATCGGATCACGTTCGATGTACCAAACAATGCATTTTAAACGCAAAATACTGATTTGGCACGTCCTTGCGTTATGCGCAGCTGCATAATGGAAGCGGGGGCGGTAGGACAAAAACAACAATGGTCCACCACAGCATACAACGGCCCAGATGCGATTTGTAAAATCGCATTGTATCTATTAATGTAGCGAGAGACTTTTTCACTTTGTACTTGTGTTACAAAGATCCGAGATTGTTGGTAGTGTTATTAAATCGAGGTTCCGAATATTTTACAACAGATAAACATGTATAGATAGAATGTGATGTTTTTTTTCTTGGATTCAAGATAACGTGAGATTCTGACTGAATTCATATTTCAGTAGAAGCTTTGGCAATGTATGACATACATGTATTGTGAACTGCTTGTGTTTCTACTCACATTACGGATGTCTCGTAGAATACGATCGTTTACATCTTGCAACTAGAACCGCGTGTTGAAACATGAATGTTTTGTTTTTGTTAAACTGCATTAAAAGCGTATTTTGAGTAAATTTTGAATAAATTTAAAATTATATTTTTTCGTAGAATTTTTTTTTTGTATATTTAGGCTGGATCGTTAATCGATTTTATTTTTATTTTATTTTATTAACGGCCTAAGCAAATACATACGGTTTTAAAGTAGAAAATACAATAAATAAAATGGTAAAACAGAACAAATATTATAGCTAAGACAATACATTTAGAAAAAACATGAACATGAGTGAATAAACAGATCTAGCAGATTAATAGAGGGAACTGCAAAATTCCGGAAGGTCCACCCCGAAAAAGTCCAAGTCACTAGAAGAGTTAACCAGTCTACACATTCTTAACATAGAATAGAAACCGCAGTTGGTTTTGGATGTCCTTACATGTAGCAGCCTTTAGTAAACCGGGAGGGAACATTGAACGTAATTTCCTGCAATAATGTCGAGTCATCGATTATGGAGTTCATAATTTATGTACCGACATACGGGAAAATACCAACATACGGTAATGGAGAACTCTCATCTATGGATTATATGACGCTTTTGAAGACTAAGGTCATAGACTGCAGTCCAGCATTCACGTATTCATCCATATTTACAGTTATTCACGATAAATGGGTGGTGTTCACGGGATGACTTAATCCACCATTCATTTGAATAAGTAGGCTATAACTGGCATTATATTAAACTTAATTGGAGATCGAGTCTTCAACTTTATATATAACGATATGATAAACAAACGATTTACCACTGAGCCATATCCGCTGTCTATAAAAGTTCAAGAGATGGGAACTTAAGTTGATCCATGGTTAATGGCAACCGAATGAACTTTAAAACAGCTATTTACTGTGCCGAAATGATACAGCTAGTGAGCATATATGGAAGAAGATAAAAGCATTTATTTAAAAGTAATTTACGAAAGTTTAAAAAGCTTTATATTTTATGTTTTTTGTATTGGTTAAAGCTACTTTATTTATTCGAGTGTAATATGAAAATGGCACAGAGAAAAATGCCAAAAATACGCTTAAAGATGCAGAGATGAAAGGCGCCATTTCCACGATACGAGGCGGATGTCGACCGCCATTTGCAGATATCTCAAAGGCAACCAAGAAGTGCGGACGTAATAACATATCAAATTCCTTTCGAAATATTTTCGGATGAAATTTAAATAAATAACACAAAGTCTCCTACTTTCACGATCAAATCGTTTCTCCTGACACATCAAGTACGTGATAAAAGTAAGGCAATGTTAGCTACGACGAAGATAATTATGTTTTTTTTCTACACTCAATCGTTTATAACGAGTACTAACTTATAAGATATCAAGAGCACTTCGCATATGATGAATGTGTTTTTTATGTTATGTAACCCAATACGCACTTAGATATAAATGAATATAACCTAACGTTCATACGTGCAGTTTGTTTGCAATATTCGTAAATATTATTTTAATAAGGAGATGCTTATAAGTGGCTTCTCGAATCAGATTTCATAAGTGTATTTTTATTATATCGTACGGCTTAGTTTATTTAACTTGCGTTGTGGGTCAGGAATATTTTGAATGGTTAATTTCAATCACTTTCAAACCTTATTTTTCTGTATGGACACATATGTAAAGTGCATAATTTAATATCAACATTTAACAGTGAGCTTTGCTTACATTATCAGATAGTATTATGACGTTTTGAAAAAAAAACAAAATACTGCATAACGTTTTTCATTCCAATTATTTATAAGTATTTAAAATAACTAATGGAATAGCAGTAAAGAAGGCATAGATAATCATAAATAAATAAAATATATATTTTATTTATTATTTTGATTTTGCCATTATTTTGAAGTCATAGGTAGGGTTACGTTTAATTGAAAAACATATAACATTATATACATATGTATATTTACATTAGTTGGCCTGAGTTACATGATTTTACACAAGTTTACATAAATTTACATGACTTTACATGAAATCACATAAGTTTCGCGAGTTTAAATGACATGAAAGAAGATAATTTTGTTGAAAAACTGAACTATTAATGAGTTTAAATGCAATATGATTTATTACTGTAAATTAATTTTAATTAGTTTTTTTTTTCAATTTAATCACAATTATAACTACGAGTCTGCAATATCACCGTATTGACGTTATAAAGTATTGCCAGTTAATAGCCTTAACGTTTTTAAAAATAGTTCAAATTTTGTTTGAAATAATAATTGTAATCTCTTTCACTTACATTTCAAATAAAAATGTTTTCTGTGAGAACAAAACAGGCTTATTGACCTTCATATTTGTGTTTTTGACAGCGCCTTAATCACGCTGTCAGAATAACATTGTTATTTTCAACAAATAGCAATGAATTTCTTCAAGAGAGTCTATTTTCGCAACTCATATATTCCCCCGTTTTCTTTAACGAGTCCGTCCCAAGCCATATATATTCGACGAAAAAAAAAGGCATTTTAATTTATTTTTATCGCGAGAGAAAACAAGAACGTTACACGTTAATTGATAAAATGCAAGCTAGACCTTTACATGTACTGCTACATGGAGAAAGCCCTTTCGAACCAATCTAAAGAATGGTATGGGTTAATAAATTAGGCGAGAATGGGGCAACCCCTCTGACAGGTGGTTGGGCTTTTCCTATTAAGTATGGCCCAGAGGTAAAGCACTCGACTGCTATATGAGTAGTTCTGAGATCAGAAACCGATAGAACATTTTTTAACTTCATCAACAAGATCACGGTACTACAAAAAAAGTCATGGATGAATAATGATAATCTTCTTCTTCTTCGTGTCAGCGACGTCAAATTATTTTTTCCCAGTATCTGGCAACATCGATAGCTCGTGTGTTGCCCAGCATTAGGTCCTGAGATGTGCAGCTTGTTGGGCACATGGAGCAGCATCTTAGGTGTGAGGTGGTCTGCAGGTCTCCACATTCGCACAATAGTGTCTCTCCCTGCCTAAGCATTCCCCACCGCTCGAGGTTGTCCTTTGTTCTACCAACTACGGTTCTTAATCTGTTCAGGGATTTCCAGGTCCGCCAGTCAAGGTTCTTGCCAGTTGGGAGGCCTTCCTTTGGAGTAATGAAATCCTCTGGTGCGATTTGTTGCCAGAGCTGGAGTCTCTCATTTTCAGGGCCGGATGTGAGAGGTTGTGTGGATTTCAGAAAGCTGCTTCGCGACTTCAATCTTGGTGTTGGGGGTATCTGATTATACAAGCAGTCGGACGGTTGGTTGATTGCCTTACGCATTTCTTCGGCGCATATGACTTTGCGTCTTATGTGTGGTGGTGCGATGCCAGCCAAGGGTTATAGTTTAGAAATGGGTGTTGGTTTGAGGCAGCCTGTGACGACTCTGCATGCATCATTCAGGGCAGTATCCACTTGATTACAGTGGGCTGATCGACCCCACACTGGTGCCCCATATTCTCCGGTTGAGAAACAAAGTGCTAAAGCTGAGATACGAAGAAGGGGTGGTTGGGCTCCCCAGTGAGTGTTGGTCCCCAGTGAATAATGGTAATGATGTTAGATGACACTTAACCTTTATTTGGACAAATAAAGTTGAAAGTGAGTCCATTATTTTCGTGTTTTCTGTTTAAGAAAATGTGAGCCGTATTTTTGAAATTTAATTTTAGTGTAATGGATAAGTTTGTATTGGGATTGGAGTGATCTGTTTATTAAGGAGTTATTGTTCTTAACGATATTCAGGTTATAAAAATATAAGCACATATGCTGGTAGAGCATTCAAAACCTGTATGTAATGTTGCAGAAGGAGAAGCCATTCATCTTGAGTCAACAACTTAAGTATAACAACATTCGCGTGCTAACATGGAAAATTTAGCAATTTTTAAAAATATCAATCATAATGAAACAAACTTATGAGATTTACTTTATTATTGTAATAAGTGGAGCATTTTTGTATGGCTTGCGTTTGTAACAATGCTTTTCTTCGTCTTATAATATTATCAATTCTACATTTTGAATGAAGCGTTAATTTCAAATATTACAATAAAACCTATACGAGATTAGTTTTCAGCTTCTTACAGATTCACTTGTAGTCATTCGTGTGCAAAAAAAATGTGGAAAATTCTCTTCGCAGTATCCAGGTAATCCATATTGTTGGATGGGTTTATAAATTAGACCAGGTAGGGGTGCAGTTCTTGTCAGGTGTTCGGCACTCACCTGGGCTGGTTAACGGGGCAGGTCGATTCACACGCCCGTGATTTACTACAACCTGCAGGTCTTCACGAAAGCTTCCAGTGTGGTAATGGGACTGCGCCACGGAACAACCCTTCTTATACATTCAACATACACTGCCCGTTGCAAGAGGGAGGATAATTATTTTTATTCACGTAATTCTAAGTTGTAAATTCGTTCGTGTTGAATAACAACACAAGTAGAAGGCCAACGCATGTTACTTTTCGCATTAAAAAACATATTATTTATCACTGGACTTTCGTATTTGGTTAGGTTAAGTTTTAGAAATATTTTTTATTTGGAATCAGGAGCTAGAGCTTACGATACCATTATATAGGTAATTAATTAATAACACGCGTTGATAATTATTAAAGATATCACATTTCATGGTGTTGCTAGTCGAAACGAATCGAATAAATACATTAACTTTGCGAAATAATTCGACTGTAAGAACGATGAAAAAGTATATACACATACTTCCAAAACAAACTCTGTTTTTTTAATAATATATTTTCCGTTCCTTGATATTAGATATATAAATAATACTACATATTTTGACCGTTAATTCACACTTTAAATAGTTTTTTTTTTCAAAAACCGGGCAAAATGATCTTAACGTATTAAAATTATATAACTACGCTGATAAACATTGACGACTACTTAAATAATTAAAATATATTATAAAAGCCTATTATTGAGTTTTTGAAATGTAAAAATATTTTATAAAAATGAGAAAATATACCATTTTGAAAGTTTATTTATAACTCAAGAATTAAAATGGCTGTCTCGCGAAGACATTTAAGAATCTAGATAGTAAAAATGAACTTTCCTGATATAAATTGAATACACTAATGCCCGTAGCAAGCATTACAATCGCGTAATTTTATTACACAAGATTATTACTTTTCCAAGCAGCAAAAAAACCAAAACAAGTCCGAAGTAATTTATTTCTTTCATGCCTGAAAACTTGTACAATAAGCCTAATGCAAAAGCATCGATCAAATGAAAAATTACACGTTCGCGTAATGCGCGTGTAATTTATTACAAAGTTATAATAATACTGTTTACAAACTGGTGTCGTTTCCTAAAAGTTTGGTCATCGCCAGAGCTGAAAGAAATCTGAAATTCAGGAGCGATATAAATCTGAAGGAATGGATGCAAAGCGGATCGGGTGCTTAATGTTCTCGGGCATAATTCACCACCAGATCTTGCTCAACACGAACCGACGTAAAGTGTAATAATTTCTTCCCTGCGAACGTTTTTCCCTTTGAGACAAAACCAGCTGGAAAGTTTCCTTCCCGCCAAGTGAAAAGTGCGAGTAAAGTTTTACATTTTTTTTCGTCTTTGCTGCTCTCTTCTTTGCTCTGCGCAAGGCAACTTTTAATTATAACTGTTTCTTTGATGGCAGTTTCGTGTTTGAACCGGTTTATGACATCGTTTTTTGTTCGCTTTTTAAATAAAAAAAGTTTACAGATAATTAGAACGCTAAGAGAGAGGCATATTAAATAAAATAATTGAGAAACCAAAAACATAATGTATTCAATTTAAATTTTAGTACGAATATATTAGAATCCGAAACGAGGATATATATCTGTAGAAGAACTCAAGCAATGGAGGCTACCCAACGAATAGGCACACTCAAGTGGCAATGGGCAGGACATATGTGTTAAAGAGATGGCGGTCGAACAAAAGTATCGGAGTGGCACCCAAGAACTGGTAATTGAAGTGTTGGCCGACCCTCTGCAAGATAGACTGACGAAATAATAGCGGAAGTGGCCTGTATTCGGAAGGCAGAGAATCGAAGAGGATGGATACTCCAGCAGGAGGCCTACGTTTTACGGTGGCATATATAGGCTGATGATGATATTTAAAGTATTATTTATTGCTTACTAAATGATATATTATACACAGATTTATAAAACAGCTAATACAAAAACGAGAATATGAATATTAGGTACCATTTTTAATGACATTTCATTCATCAAATATTCAAAGAAAAATAAACTGTGGACTATCAAAAAGCTATTTTCATACAGTTTATAGTATAATTAAGTCCACACCCAGAGAATATAATATATTAATAGATTGTACGTAAATATATTATTTGTAAATATTTTATTGATTTAATCTCTCGAATAAATAAGCACTTATAATTATAACAAACGATATATTTAAAAATATAGATATTAGCATGTAATAACTTTAAATTTTTCGATTGGTGTCTAACTGAAAAAAAAAAACTCAAAAAACATTATAATGTGAGGTTTTACCGTTATCATAAATCTACAAAAAAAAACGAATAACATATTTCATTAAAAATGTATAGCCAGTAATAAAAGCGATCTTCTTCTTCGTGTCAGCGACGTCAAATTATTTTTTCCCAATATCTGGCAACATCGATAGCTCGTGTGTTGCCCAACATTAGGTCCTGAGATGTGCAACTTGTTGGGCACATGGAGCAGCATCGTAGGTGTGAGGCGGTCTGCAGGTCTCCACAGTCGCACAATAGTGTCTCTCCCTGCCGACGCATTCCCCACCGCTCGTGGTTGTCCTTTGTTCTACCAACTCCGGTTCTTAATCTGTTTAGGGATTTCCAGGTCGGCCAGTCAAGGCTCTTGCCAGTTGGGAGGCTTTCTTTTGGAGTAATGAAATCCTCTGGTGCGATTTGTTGCCAGAGTTGGAGTCTCTCATTTTCAGGGCCAGATAATCGTTAATAATTAAAAGCGATAATCGTGAAGTGAAATGCTGAGTATTCACCAAAAATCATGATCGGATATACGATACTGATAATAACGATACAATGTGAAAAACCGGATAATCGATAATAATTAAAAGCGATAATCGTGAAGTGAAATGCTGAGTATTCACCAAAAATGATGATCGGATATACGATACTGATAATAACGATACAATGTGAAATTTATTACATTTTATTTTAACGGAAGGGATATAAGTGAAATATCAACTGAAGATGGAAAGAGGCTAAAAAGAATGATAGGCTATAAAATATTTACCCTCAATACGCGACTTAACATTTAATAAATGTATGCCACAAGGAATGCGCAAATTTGATATAAAAACTATTTATTAGACGAAATATTTGGCAAATGATCGATGCGTACAAAAAAAACATATCTGGAATCCAGGAAGCGAGGCCTTTGCGTAGCGGAAATGAACGAAGAATCCAAAGAATTGTTGATAAATACGCCGAGGTTTGTTTTCTTCATAGAATTTTTGTTCTAACAGCCTCAGTTCTATCCCAGCGTTACCCAACTATTATACATGCGAACCGGTACAAAAATTAAAAAGAATAAACAAAATATATGGTCTTCCAGTTGGATTCGTATTAGAATTAAGCCAATTACATTAAAAAGTATTATAAATTAGTAACTATTTTTTTTAATATGTTCTTTTGACATGGACATATGTATACTTTGATGTGTCATATCTTCCAAGTAATTATAATTTAACAAATACTTAAATACAAATCAAAATAACTATAACCATATAACCCAGCCAAGTTTACCTATGGCATTTTTATCAATTTCGTTTTACGTAATCTTCATAATAGGCAATATTAAAATGTGAGGATGTAGTAATCCTCATTTTTCCACAAAAACAAATAATACTCAGCTTCGTGTTTCTCCGAAAATGATTTGTGAGAATGAGAATGGGAGAACACTACCTGGAAGGGGTATGGATTTCCAGGCAGCGATCACTTCAGGTACCTAATGATCACCAAGCCAGTAACTTGGTGATCCTTAGGTACCTGAACTGGTTTGGTAAACTCTCTTTCTGAGTCTTTAAACCACAAACATATAATTCAATTTTTTTATTTTCGTTCTGAGAATTCTACAGGCTTATGTTTTAATGTTCCTTGAAAACCGATAAACATGAAAACTTCATGTTGCATAAATCGCAATATTTAGATTTTTTGTTTAGACGTTGCATGAAAATTACATTAATTAAAAAAAATATATGGATTAAATATTTTATTAGAATATTATTTTATCTTTTCAATATTCTAATCTTCTTTTATAGATCATTGACTATATTACAATATTATTAGTAATTAAATATACACAAACTATACATCAAATTCTTTTATACGCATCAATTCATCCCGCTTCTGCCGATATTTAATAAGAATTTTATGTATTTTATGTGTATATTTAATTACTAAAAAACACTTATTTTTATTTGTACCACTTTTATTTTTGTATGGTGAATTTTGCACACTATTTGCGGCTCATAACTGGGCCGCAGTCCACGAGTTAAGTAACACTGATCGATCCCACGGCGAAACAATGGGAAACACGAAAAGAGTAGTCGGGAATGGGCGTGAAGAAGTATCAAATTGATTTGCTGCGGATTCGCTTCCAACGGCCCTTGTTACGGAGGACGACGTCATTGTTGTGCCCGTAATATAAATCGTCCCGACCATTTAAAATTATCTCCGGCACGAAACAACAATATTAAAACCGGATGCGGCCGGCCATTTTTCGATTCGCCCAAGGAAATTGATGGCGCATTCGTAATTGTGTTTTGCCCGCAACGCGATACGCGCAGTACGATTCTGTTTATCTCACACCCTGGTTTATTGTATATTTAATAGGGCGCATTACACTCGCCTGTCAAAATAATATATTGACACCCCGTTTGTGTTCGTAAAATGAATTCGTGTCAAAAACATGGTAATTTAATAATTTATCAAGCGCGTCTATTAAATTGAAATTGGTTGTCAGATAATAAAATGTAGTAAAAAAACATTCACGGTAAAGCTGTAAATAAATCTAGTGATGATCTGTTTAGGGATATCCAAATATTGTGAACCTCGAAAGGGCCGCACAAAAACCTCACTTGCCTAACATGAGGCCTGGAGGCCAATATTTGGGCATCGCTGGTTTAAGACTCATTCTATCAACTTTTTTGCTTTTAGTAATATATTTTATACAATATTTACCTATTCATCTGGTGAAAAAAGCTTTATCCAACTTGTTTTATTTGAGCCTTACCTGAAATGAAAAGAAAAATAAAATTAGTAAATTAATTTTACACCAGTATAAGGTAGATAATACGATGATTAATTGGAAATTTCCGGTTCATACATGGAATATATTAATAATTTAAATTCGTATTTTTGATTATTTACATTTATAAATATTATACACAAAAATAACATTATAATTTTAAGGTACATTTCAAAAGAATATAAATAAATTATAATTGACAGTATATAATAACCATGATATTAAATACGAATTACATTGTTCAATTACCATTTCATATTTACTGTACACTACATGCTTCATCAATCACAAATACATCACCAAATTAAACTTTGCTTGAACTTGTGTCAGTTCAACTATAATATTCAAAAGAATAATCTTGCGTTACTTGAGCCTTTTTTAATCGAAAAGCGTATTGCGTAAACATATACCATCCAATGCGATATTATACGAATAGGTATTATGAAATATAGAAAGAAAATATGTATTGATAAAATATTCAGGTACTGGTTTAGTTGGTTGTCAAACAGCTTAACGAATCGTCTCACGTCTCCGCAGCATCACGCTCAAGAGCGAAGTTAAAAGGTTATGCTTTTAAATTTCTCACAATCGATGATCTAAGGTCGATCATGCACGTATGGAGGTGCTCTTAAGGTGAATAGCGATGTAAAACTCTCACATATTGCCAGCGAGACACCTTTTATGGAAGAGAACTTTATCGGAATATAAAAAAAACAGCACTTATATGGAATGTTTATGTAATAATTAGGTATGCACTGAAGTTGTATGCCTGGCAAGACCATAACATGTAGCTAAGCAGTATGAGAAAATTGTAATAATAATAACAAAATACATTAGTGTAGTTAGTAGTAATTCAGTATCGTAACTTATATGGTTTAAATATATTACTTATTTTGTCATTTTAACTCTGTAGCTATCATGTATGCTTCACCAGCGTAATCATTGCAATTGATTTTTAATAGGGTAATATGAAGTAAATATCATTAATTCGTCGAGTCAATTCCGATAATTTAAAAAAATATCCGTCATAAAGTTCTGTCGGTTGCCACTACCCATACCTTGTCACCATATCTACTCGGGTAGGGTTAGCAGGTAAATTAAAATAAGTTACGACACGAGATAATACTCTTATTTATTAGAATTAAAAAATACAGTAATTTACTTATAACTACTTAGATAGGCAATCCAAGAGAATCAGACTTAGTCCTAATCGTTTTTTCAGTGACGGTTGGCGACACACTAACCAAATGTAAGGAACAAATGACGAAAACAACTCGAAAAAATGACGATTCTTGTAAGGAAACGAATTCTAATTTTGTTCCGAATTTGAATCTTCTTTCAATATATTTTAAAAATGATTTTTACCTCACACATTATCAATTCAGTATATATCTGCCCATTGTTAGCAATTTATATTTTTAAATACTTTTCGTTCCATAGGTTCAGAGTTTCGATGCCAACGTCACGCACGTGATGCCTGATATCAGTTCATACAAGGTTCCTGACGATTTACATAGCAAAATCGGATGGGGTTGACGAAAGATTAACTGTAATTTCCGAGTCAAATTTAAGCATACGTTATCCAGAATATTTAAGGAGATCGGATAATTTGCCCGTACTGTATTTTTTGAAATCCTAAGGTAACGAAAGTCTTAATCAGCAACAGAAAGACGGTCACCATCCGAGTATGTCTTATATACAATGTTGCTTAACTTCGTCGATTTAATGAGAAACGTGATAATCTTTATGTTTTAAAAAAGCTATTGTGAATAATTAAAAAACTGAAATATAATTTTTTCGGCATAATCATTTTTATGCAAAAAAAATATATATTACTAATGTGGAACATATATTAATTATTTCTATAACATAAGACATTCAAAGACGCCGACTGCCTTACTCAAAATATCATAACTGATGATTTTACATCTTGAAGGTTCATAAAGGTAACTATGTATCTTCTAAACTACTGAACTAAGCCAACGTGAGTCAGTTTAACGAGAAAGGGACTGAGAGTAAACAATTTCATGGAAAGTCGACTATATCTATATTTACCCAATCAAACATTGTATTTTTATAAGACGAGAGAAAATGTGAACAAATATCAACAATAAAGCCGCGAGCTGAAAAGAAAAAAAAATATTTTAACGTAAACCTAATGCAGAAAATGTCGTAAATAAGAAATGTTATTTTATTTTTTACCATGATTAAGATTGAATGAGATGATAAGTGGGAAGATCACAGCGGTACTGGAGAGATCACGTTGTAAGATTGTTTTTGAAACAAAGGTGAGCAGAGCAACTGAAGACATACCGTTGGGAATCTGACCTCAAGGAAGACCAAATAAAACATCTCCATACGTTATTTTATAGCAAAATCTACTTCATATAAAAAAGATTCAATTACACTTCTAATTTTCAATACTGGTAGTAAAATATTTACAATTACCAGGTTTATATCGATCAACCAGTAAACATGAGGATATTCTTACAAAAAAAAATGAGAATGAAATGGATTGAAGAATATTCACCTTTAATATTTATCTGAATAAATATATATTTAAGAAATACTCGAAATTAGTATTTTTATATTATTGCATTTTCAATTGACAACGTATAAATATATTACTGCTATAACATTCGTAATGTATCATTGCATCTTATTGCTCAACGTTAAGGCAACGTAATTTCTTCTGACGTTAACGGCCCGAAGAAATTTAAGTTCTCCACGTACGCCGTTACTTGTTGTTGTGCTCGGGGGTTGTTATCTTTAACTGCTTCGCATGTTCAGGGGTCAAGACAGAGATCCGTGAAGTTCAGACCCACAACAGACCTTCCCGACAATAAATACTGACCTCCAGACCAGGGCCTCGTAAACTTGTCCTGGAAAGGAACACTTTATATCATGTATCAGAACTCTATTATTTTGCAAGAGATATATAGATTGATCGGCTTCTTGAATTGTATGAAAAAGGAAACACATCTGTAGAGAAAGCATTTCAAAGCTTGCCAATTATGTGATAGAACATCACTTAGTTAGTTATTCATCATAAGCCAGTTTCCATCCACTGTTGAACGAAAGACTGCCGCATGAGTCTTTATCCTCTTTGATCCTCAGCCTTCCACATCTAGGTTATTTCCGCTATTCTTCTAATGTCGTCAATCCATCACGATTTATTATAAAGGGTTAAATTTTCTAAGCATTTCAAATGTATAATGCTAATTAAAAGGTGTAGGCGTGATGAATGAAGAATGTTTCGAATAAAAGTATCTGTCACAGTTGTAACAAAGTTGGATAATATAAGGAAATAAATAAATATGGTCCTTAAAAGAAAACATAATATGAAAAATTTTGCCAAAGATTTTTATCTTCGTTTCAAATATAGTTCTGTTAAAATATTATTGACTTATGCACTTGATTTCATAGAGAAAAATAACAGCTACGAGTGAGAACAATACAGACTGAATCAATGACCAGAGAGCAATCTCTTGGTTTAAAAGTTACTGACTGATAAACTGTGCAGGGCGTACGAAATCGCAGTGTAATTCTTGTGATTACCAGTTACTCACCATAATCCAATATAAAACAAAATAAAATAATTATTTATTAAACGTCCATATTGTCAATTCAAATGCTTCGAATATAAAAAGCATATTATTTTTAGAGTAATAAATTAAAATAGTAATTGTAAGTCAATGTCATCGAATTTTATAAAATTTGAATTAGCATATACTTTCAAAGTTTTAATAACATGTATTTAAGTTTTAGTCATTAAAAAAGATAGTTTGAGAATCCCTGCTCTAAGGGACAGAGTGACCAGGGTGTGGGACTCCCAGAAGTGCATAAATTCGTGGGTTTGCAGCTTAAAAACTGTCAAAGCAGTTAAGCCCTTTATCTTGTTCTGTTGAAAAATATATGGACTTGGGGAGGAGTAAGCATCCTCCCATTCCACACAGCACTAGGTGGTTTGCTACCCTCGTCAATGTCCGAATAAATCTGCACGAGAAATTTCACCTGTACGATTTTCGGACTAAGCCAAATTTCGTAAGGGTAGGTTTTACGATTTCGAATGCATTATCCGTTTTAAAAATAATAGTCATAAAGTAGACTGGCGGTATAAAAATCTCAATTTTACGAGAAGCACCTGCGTGTAAAAAATATAACTTATTTCTTATTTTATGTAACTTTCTGCTTCATAAATAATCTCAAGTAAGTTTTTTTTTATTATATTTTTACAGGAAATAATACAATTTCAAATAAATTTACTTACAAAAAGGCGTTTTATTTTATTTTAAGCAATAATTTAAAATTAAATGAAGTAAAGCGTCTATCATTTTTTATCCATAAAAATGTACAAAGTAATTTAATTTTCATACTGGACTAATAAAAGGATTTCAGAATAATTAATTGTTAATATTATATTTGATATTGATGTACGGATTAATCTAAAATATTTCTTTAATACTCTTAAGGTTATAATCTAAGAGTTGATAATAAAACAAGCTTATAATAAATATATAAATGGGTTCAAATATGGTTAAATAAAATATTGTATGATAATATAACATATTGTTTGGGTTGAAGGAACTCTTTATACTAATTAAACTTATCAGTTGTTAATGAGAATGGTTTTACCCGAAGTTTTTATCAAAAACACTTTGTTAGTAACAATATAAATGTCTCATTAATGTGATTTAAATACTAATTGCTGTCATTAAGAATCAATTAGATTTAATAATCAATTTTAACCTGAGTAATGCTTGCTTAAAAATTGTATTCGCTGTAATGCATACTGTCTATATGAGTATGTTATCATCAATAACTTCTTAGGTTTTCACGGCCAGATTTGATATTGTGGCTTTTGGGTTTAGCCGTGTGTGGCGAATTTCTTCTCTCCGATATTTCGACCGCCATTGCAGGGGTCTTCTTCAGGGTTGATGACTTTGACAAAAGAAGAGAAGAAATTCGCCACACACGGCTAAACCCAAAAGCCACAATATCATGTTATCATCATATCACATATTATCTTCTTCTTCTTCGTGTCAGCGACGTCAAATTATTTTTTCCCAATATCTGGCAACATCGATAGCTCGTGTGTTGCCCAGCATTAGGTCCTGAGATGTGCAACTTGTTGGGCACATGGAGCAGCATCGTAGGTGTGAGGCGGTCTGCAGGTCTCCACAGTCGCACAATAGTGTCTCTCCCTGCCGAAGCATTCCCCACCGCTCGAGGTTGTCCTTTGTTCTACCAACTCCGGTTCTTAATCTGTTTAGGGATTTCCAGGTCGGCCAGTCAAGGCTCTTGCCAGTTGGGAGGCCTTCCTTTGGAGTAATGAAATCCTCTGGTGCGATTTGTTGCCAGAGTTGGAGTCTTTCATTTTCAGGGCCGGATGTGAGAGGTTGTGTGGATTTCAGAAAGCTGCTTCGAGACTTCAATCTTGGTGTTGGGGGTATCTGATTATACAAGCAGTGGGACGGTTGGTTGATTGCCTTACGCATTTCTTCGGCGCATATGACTTTGCGTCTTATGTTCGGTGGTGCGATACCAGCCAAGGGGTATAGCTTAGAAATGGGTGTTGGTTTGAGGCAGCCTGTGACGACTCTGCATGCATCATTCAGGGCAGTATCCACTTGATTACAGTGGGCTGATCGACCCCACACTGGTGCCGCATATTCTCCGGCTGAGAAACAAAGTGCTAAAGCTGAGGTACGAAGAAGGGGTGGTTGGGCTCCCCAGTGAGTGTTGGTCAGTTTGCGGATGAGGTTGTTCCTTGTTGCAACTTTCTGTTTGGTGTTGCTGCAATGACGCCTGAAGGTGAGGGTGCGATCTAGAGTGACTCCGAGGTATTTTGGATGGTCGCTATGTTCCAGTACTCTACCTTCCCACGTGACACGAAGCTTTCTGTTAGCTTCCCTGTTTCTAAGGTGGAAACAGCAGACTTGTGTCTTTGATGGGTTAGGTTTGAGATGGTTGGTTTCGTAGTAATGGGACATCTCGTTGAGTCCCTGGCTTAGGATGTCCTCAACTTCTTCAAACGTTACTGCTTGTGCTGCCAAACCTAAGTCATCCGCATATATGAAAGATTTTGTGTCTTTAGGGGTGGGTTGGTCGTTTGTATATATATTAAATAGTATAGGAGCAAGTACACTGCCTTGTGGTAAGCCGTTCTTTTGGTTACGCCATCGGCTGGTTTTCCCCTGAAAATCCACTGCGAATCTCCTGTTATGCAGCATAGCCGCGATCATCTGCACTAGCGAAAAGTCACCTGTCATTCTGTACAATTTACTGAGGAGTGTGCTGTGCGACACTGTATCGTATGCAGCGGTTAGGTCGACGAATACCACTCCGGTCACTTTCCTTAGTTCGAACCCGTTTTCGATATGTTGGGTCAGGTTTAGTACTTGCCCAGTGCATGACTTTCCGGGTCGGAAGCCCGCCTGCTGGGGTATCATTTTAGGTTCGATAAAGGGGGTGAGTCGGTTGAGTAGTATCCGTTCGAAGATCAGCTCCTGTTAAGCACGCGGCCACGACTGCCAATGAAATTGCTCATCAGCTCCTCCTCAACGGGAAGCTGAACAATAAAACGAAAAAGCAAAAATTGGACAGAGACCCTCTAATTGAACACAGCGATCTGTCAAAACCCTTCTCAATGGCTGAACTGGAGTGTGCTATCAAAGCCGCTAAAGACAAAAAAGCGGCTGGATTGGATGATATATGCGTAGAACAGATAAAACACTTTGGCCCCCAGGCTAAACAATGGCTCCTTGAAATGTTTGATGCCTGCATGATCGGCAGTCAAATCCCAAAAATATGGAGAAAGTCCAAGGTCATAGCCATTTTAAAGCCAGGGAAAAACCCTGATGATGCTAAAAGCTACCGCCCAATATCTTTACTATGCCATATATTTAAAATCTTCGAACGGATACTACTCAACCGACTCACCCCCTTTATCACATATTATGTCAGAGATTTATAAAGGGGAAAACTTTAATTTAAATTACCGCGGGTAAGTTTTGGAATACTCTATCTGTATATACAGTATCTGAGTTTTCTCTTTAATGCAATCTTGATCTCTTTAAGAAACTTACACAAGAAATATATAATATAATATGCAATCTTACAAGCTACACATAAACATAACAAATATTTCTCACAGTGTCATAGAGCGCACAGGATTCAACCGGTCGTGCACTCCTATATGCGTTTACTTTTTTAAAAAGTACTAAAAGGACGCGTTTTAATTGTTCATTTTTGGTAACTTAAAGTCTAAAAATAATTATATTGCTAAGTATTTTAATATTTTTGTTTTAATTGTTTTTTTATTTGCTTCAACA
This sequence comes from Glossosoma conforme, assembly GCA_022606575.1. Taxonomy (NCBI): domain Eukaryota; kingdom Metazoa; phylum Arthropoda; class Insecta; order Trichoptera; family Glossosomatidae; genus Glossosoma; species Glossosoma conforme. The sequence goes on from JAGTXR010000013.1 coordinate 12,863,156, forward strand.
TTTGTTTCGTCTTACAGTATCGTATTTTCGAGAAACAAATCAAATTACAAGAATAATGGGTATTACAAAGCTCAACGATGAATAATTAGACGCTATTTATTGGAAGTAAGCTGCGGATGGAATAAAATATAATGGGTATTAATTTAATATGCACAGTGTAAGCTGCCAGAAGTGAACACATTGCGCAACTTGAGGTTCACGAATTCCTTCCGTCGTGGGTTCATTTTCTTTTGAAGGGCCCTCACAATTGCCGCAATAAAAAATCAAATCACATTCAATTACACTCGCATAGTCACGAACCTGCGAGAACCTGGGACCCCGAGCACAATAAAACACGATTGCAAGTATGATACTCCTCACTCCACACACGATGAGGGGAATAGACGAGCGGTTAACGCACCTGACTACCATGCCAGCATACAAAATTCTGAATAAAAGTAATGATTATACATTTAGTTTTTTATTTATAAAAAAAACCTTCTACAACCACGAATAAAATAACAGACTCGTCTTACACATGATAAACCACATATATGGTTAATGTATGTCGGTTGAAAGCAAAATATTTTTAAAATCTATCATGAAGTCCACCTGTAGTCTCTAGAATTATTTTCAATATAATCAAACTATTTTCAAGAAATATATCATATAAACTTTCAATTTTTCCAACGCACTACATATTTTTCGTATACTACGTCCAGAATCCCTGACTGGGCGTCATACTTTTCAACCGGTAGTGCTCTCCTGCATGCGCATCATTAAAAAATATACCAAAGAAGAAATGTATTTGCTACCGGTGTAAGGGCGATAGTCGATTGGTGTAATACTCATTTCTTACCTGGAAATATTATTAACATCCTGTTAACACCATACAATTACACACCATACAAGTCTTTTTGTAACTATGTGGAGTGATTAGTGAAGATAAGATATAACTAAACAATCTCAATGTTGTGTTCGAATAAGATTGTACTATTACTGATACCAAACATATTAAATACTAATTAGTTCAAATGAGACATTTTCGTTTATAAATAACAATAAAATATTTCATATTATTGTTAAATCCGTATTTATCAATTGCTGGGTGAAAGTCTCCTTCATTAAACACCAATACACACAGTTCTGGGAGAATCTTAGTCGTCATTTTATATCTGAAATGATATGATTGAAATTCGATGCAAAATAGAAGCGATGGAAATATGAAGAGCAAACAGAAACCACGGCACGGAATATTTTACAATGTTATTTAATAAATATTTTCATTAATGAATAACTTTTTTTAGAATTATAAATTTCAAGCGTCGTATAATTCACACGGGAACTTTTCAGATTCGTCTGGCGGGATTCTCCTGCACGTGTTTGCATACAAACATAATTTAAGCGTGATATTCAACTCCACAAGTACCTTCGTGAAAAATGCAGCGACAAGTGCCATTAGGGGTCTCGTAAGTCTCACACCAACTAATACACCCTCTTTATGGCTGCAATCACTTAATGGGCGGTAGCGACTTACAACAAACCTCCTGAACAAAAACAGGGGCAATTTAAGCAGTTTGAAAGCTTTAAAAGATTTACAAAACAATATAATGACATTCTTAAAAAAAAACTTCATTTAAGACAATATTTTTAAGTCATCTATTAAAACTTATTTGTTTATGAGTAAATGAAAAGATTGCCAAGCAGATGGTCACACCAAATTAAAAGAATGACAGTGGCACCACACAGGTTCCGAAAAATGGAATATGGAAAAAGTAGTAAGAAATTTAAGAACTGTCATTGATGGTTGATGTCATCGACAGGCGTATACAACTGGGATGGGCAGCATTTGGAAAACTAAAGTACATTTTTAAAGCGAAAGTTCCGCATTGTGTTAAAACTAAGGCGTTTAACTAATCCATCCTCCTTGTATTAACTTATGGCGCAGATACGTGGTATTTAAAAGCAAGACATCCATAAAATAAAATAAAAGTCACCCAGCGTGCTATGAAGAGATTCATGCTAGGAGTGTCGCTAAAAGATAGAATCCGGAACGAGGATATCCGCAGAAGAACTCAAGTAGTGGAGGCTACCCAACGAATAGGCACACTATGCAGTAATTTTTGGTTTGTACTTATTCAAATATTTAAATAAATAAGAAGAATTTTCGGAAACAACCAAAAATCTCGGTCTTTGTAGTGATATTCATCAGATATACAATAGGAAGACTAATTGTTGTAAAAAATATCGTTTGTAAAATCAACTCCAGGTGCGTTAATTATAAGCTTGTTAAAACTTTCGATTAAATCGAGTATTACATTTTTGCGTTGTGATTTTTAATACGTCAGCGTCAAAATGTAATTCCGAAGGGAATTTTTTTTCCCACGTTTAAAACGTTGCGAAGCGAAAGAAAACCACAAAGGAAAAGTTTCATATTTCTTTGGTTGTTTGATTTAACAGGTTGTTAAGAGTAACTTGATACCAGAAACTACTGCTTTAAATTTGAGATACTTTTTAGATTAAAGTTGTTTTATACTGTCTTGAATGGTGGTATTTGAACTATGGAGTTAAAAAACTATGTTACTTAGATTTTTTTTAATTGAAAAAACTTAAAAATCTAGTTTTGTTATAGTTATCCATTTATCACTAATTTAAGCAAATACGCTTATAACATGATATTCATACTAAATACAAAGAAACGTGAGAATTGAGCCATTAAATTTCAAGTTATTTTCATGACACGAATGCATTAGTAAAAGGTACTTTATTTAACTTTATGGTTTCAACTCTCCATAGACTTTCTTCTGAACGAGACGATTAAGATTTAAGCCATCGCTCTACTGTTCGACATCAAAACGTAGTAAGGTGACTTATGCTTTTCTATTTGAGCGCATCTCGACCACGTGACTCGAATGCATTAACTAACCGTTACGTGACTTGTCAATTAAGTCTCAGTAGTGTCAGCTACTTATGTGAGCTCTCAAACTTTAAGCTCTATGCAGTTGCGATCCATAGTATAGTACATCAACTGGAAGCCAGTAAATAAGACTGCACATTTCGCCTCTATTAGCTGAAATAACATTCAACAGAGACACAAAACAAACAATGATATACTTCCGGCAGTGGTGAACGAGATACGTAATACTTAAGTTAAGTTATGTAGTATAATAATGGTTGAGTACTTCTTTTGTGGTAACCTTTAACGACGTACAATAATTTACAAAGGTTTGTAATTGTAAGCGGATAACAAAACTTGCAAAAAACGTGTTATCGTCATTATTTTATTTTCATTTTATTATAAGTATTCACGATGGGATAAGATGTATTTTAAATATTAAATGGGTAAATACATTTTACATTGTTTTAATATATAGATCACGTTAAGCACTGTATACTAATTTTCAGGTGAAAACGGTCTTAATATAATGGAGTGATAACATTCAATGTGTAATTAAAAAACATTAACGATCAACAGTCATAAACAATTTAATTGATTAAATTTAATTGATGATATTTATTATTAATATTTTATAACATGTTTCAAGATGGATGATGTCGATCAACTGTTAATAACATAAATAAAGACCGCAGTTTCACACTAACTCAGGAAGTTGTCAGTCATTCATTTATAAACAATTATTTACAGTCACTGACGACAAAGTACATCAACGTTTAAGCAAGGTAAAGAAAAAATATGTAAATTGACCTCCAAATTAATACTTAATAATACGAGAATATACAAAATTGGAATAAATCAAACTCTTTGTAGTGTTAAAGGGTTAAAAGATAAAAATTTAATTTAAATGTTTGCAATAAAAAATTAAAACAATTACAATTTAAAATTATTTTTAATTAAAAAATTAAAAAAAAAAAAAAAAAAAAACATTCGTCATCTCCTTTATATAAGAATAAATAACATACTAATGCTAGGAGTACCCCTAAAAGATTCAAAAGAATTTGTATACCTTGGAAGTACGATCACCTGGGATGGCAGAACAAAAAGAGAAGTCAACAGTCGAATACATCAAGCAAGGCTAGCTTTCAAAAAAAAAGCCAAAATTCATGAGTCAAAGAATATTTCTTTAGGGCTTAGCAAGCAACTTGCCAAAACACTTGTTTGGAGCATCTTAATGTACGGCTGTGAGACATGGTGCTTATTTGAAAGTGATAAAAAAAGACTAGAGGCCTTTGAGATGTGGTCGTACAGAAGAATTCTCGGAATTTCCTGGAGAGACCACGTCACGAACAATGAGGTTCTCAGAATAATCAAGGAAGATAGGCAACTAATAAGAACCATCTCAGAGAGGCGAGCCCGATGTATCGCCCACATCATGCGCCACGATGGTCTTCTTCACGATACTGTAGAGGGGATGGTTGAGGGTAGAAACTGTAGAGGGCGCCCTAGACGGGAGTATTTGCAGCAAGTATTCGAGGACATGAATTGTATTGCTTATGCTGAGCTGAAAAGGGGTAGCGGAGGACCGAGAGGAATGGAGATGCAAGATTCTGTTGCTGCAAACCAATCCACATACTAATGATAGATTCTTGAAAAATTAAAATAATAATATAAACGTATATCGTTACTAAACAAACTACTTGTTAACCCCTGTCTTTGTAATTCCGGCATGTGCTATTGTTAAGGGATTAAATGATAACATTATAAAGTCGTTGATACTGCTAAAAATTATTCCAGGTATCAATCAAGCTGAAAAAACCACATACACCATGAACTGGCCGTCGTCTACACCGAAGAATTACAAGGATTTTTTTAAATTGAACACAAAAATGTATGATTATATAATGGCTTCACACATTAAAAAAACCACATACCCATTAAATTTATAATGTCTCTTTTCAATTGTTTTACCCGCACACATATACAACCTATAAATATGTGTGTACTAATGTAGGAACTAATTACTTGACCATTCCTATATAATCCACTGCCAGTTTTTATTTTATCATTGTTGAAGATGGTCTCCGGGGAGGCCCAAACATGTAATCATTTCAAATACATGTGAATCAAAACTAAATATTTTTTATTTAATATTTATTTAATTTAATATTTTTTTAATTTAATATTTTTTTAATTAAAATTAATTAAGAATTATAATTATGCAGTTTCACCAAGTATTTTCAGTTGATATCTTAATTTTATCAAAACAATTACAATATCATTGGTACTACTGTGCCAAGACATGAGCAAGTCGTTCAAATTAATCTACCATTTGTACATTTACGTAATTTTTTTTTTACAAATTAACAAAAGAATCGTTAGCTTTATTTATTAGTTCTTATTATATTTATCCCACATTTGTGAGCTAAGAATAGCGACCACCTACAATTCCAGCTTTGCAGATGACACGTATTCATTTGAAAAGGTCTCATCTTATTTGATGCGCCGTGTTACCACCAGGTTAAATGTGTTCATGGCGATTATGTCCACCTCAGAACATAGAGAGCTGCGGTCTCTAATCGTCCACAATGGGCATATTAACCCTTTCAAATCAGGCGACCGTACAATAATGTATTATCTTTCACACGTACATAACCACGAGCTAAAATTATTACGAATATTTTTTTTTCATAGATGTGAGAATAACATCATAATCATGATTAGTCATAGACTATCCACTGCAGGACTAGTCATCTATTTCACCATTCTATTTCATTCATTCATCCAACCTACTTTCTTTATTCGCCTAATGTCACCTGATTTGAGAAACTAAAAGGAATCCGTTTTTTATAATAAGGATCACATAGTAAAAAAACTACCGCTACAAATAACTGTCGGCCGCAATATTTCTTGATTCATGCTATATTAGCTCTGCATTCCAGAGCTCCGCCAAGTACATTCTACCTGTACAGTCCTGACGACTTTCCAGGACGACCTTCCAGGACGACATATAAACTAGGTAAAAAAACCTTCGTAATAATCGCAACAATTTTACATGTATCAAAAATTATAGATCGATGACAGTCAAAACATTTGTGTCCACGTTATAGAGCGTTATTTGAATGTCTTCCTTTTTCACGACAAAATATGTAAGCCAAATACAATATATTTGAAAAATTAAACAAAAATTGTAAAATTTATAACACTTATATGGATAGTATGAATTCTATAAAGAATTCAAATACTGTACGTGGTAATTTTGTCAAATCACTATCAAGACATTAGAATTTTTAAAATTAAAATAAAACTCAAAAAAATATATAGCAAAAGGCTTGATGTTGGGTGAAAACGAGATTCACCGAGGGCTTTGTGAAATAAAGAAAGTTAAGTGCGAATACTCGAGTAGTGAGAGCGGGAAATTCGACTTCACCTCTCGCCCAGGTAATGTACGCGCTTCTGGTTCACATTTTCAGCATCGCCGGTTACATAATTCCTGAAAAATGTGAGAATTTCCAAAGTTCCGCGATGATAAATCACCGCGATTAGGCAACTTCGCGGCTCGAGCTTGCGGGCGGCGCGACTCGCGCCCAAGCAAGCGGAACCATGCGGAGAGCGCCTATGGAGCCTTCTGGAATTTAAAAAAATGAAAATTGTGAAGGTCCAAAGAAGCTGTATGCGGAAGCCTGTGGAAATCAGCCAAGGATACCAGAGTTCTGTAAAGCTCTTAGAAGATTGTAGAAAGTCTGTACACGTTTGGGAAGGTGTGAAAATATATTCGTGTTTTTATTTTTAAGTCTCTAGAATTCTGAGGATATCTGTGAAGGTCCAATGAGCGTGAGTTCCAAAGTGTTCAACGAAGGTCATTAGTGTCTGTGATTGCGTAGGAAAATATATGAAAATCTATAGAAGCCTGTGGAATGAATTCCGCGGAGGACTATGGAATTTTATGACTGCTTGTGAGGCTTGTGGAATCCTATAGAATTCCGTAGACATTTCTATAAATCTAAGAACGTCTGTTGTTAAGATACTCGTCCTAAGATATTTTTTTTGGTTTCCTTCTAAATTCTATGAACAATCTTGAAGAACCAAGAAGACTGACCTACATAATTATATATTATGCAAGTAGTTCTATAGACCCTTTAAAGGTATTCGGATGTGTTATATGTCTATGGATTTTTTTTATAGGTATAAAAGTTTCTTTAAAATTATTTACTAAAGTTTATAGGCTGTCTGAAGGTGTGTGGATATCTGAAAAAGTACGTGGTAGTCTAAGAAGATTCGTAGTTAGGCCGTAAGCTTTGGTCTGGAGTTGTAAAGGCCCAATGAGATTGTGGAGCCGGGAACCAAGGCTTTAATGAATAAATTGACTGTTTTAGACGAGTTACTTGGGCAGCGCCAATGCGGTCACTCCTTTCCCAGCGTGTATTGCAAACGGTTTGGCTGTTTATGAATATTCAACAGCCTGAGACTTAGCGTGGGCCAAACAATTGTATGATTGATTGATGACAACAGTTTTACTTTTCAAGACGAGCCTGTTCTTGAAACAAACATACTACACGATACCAAGTTTTTACTTAATATTTTTTTTCACATTTGCCTTTTTTATTACTGTTTCCATATATTTCACTCTTTATGCTACTCAAAACTGAAGAACCATGGAATATCCGCTTATATTACGTTAAGAGTCATCATTTTATTATCAAATTATGTACATCAACTCCAAGATATAAACTCCCCCATGCACGTATCTACTCTTTTGAATCCTATATTTCCACTATTCGCCTAATGTATGCCAGATCTCAAACGCCACTTCAACACCATTCTTTTTGCATTGTCTTTTTAAGTTTGTATGTTGAGTGAAAATTAATACGAAAGAAGAACCTTAGCAAGCAAGAGTATTAACTTAAGCTTCGCAAAAACGTCAGAAAAAGAATAAAAACGCAGCAGCCAATGAGAGCGCGCAGTATAGAGCGCAGCAGGTGTGACAGAGACAGACGCAGTAGTTCCACTCACACTGACAGGTGCCATATGAAAATTGCATGAATGAAAAAGTCGTCACTCTCCCCAGCCGTACACGAAAGAGAGAAAAAAACTTTTAAAACCAATCTGTCGTGTCGTAATACTATCATTTTATTAGTTGTTAGTAGTATTTGATAATAATGATTTATTATTAAGGTAAGTATTTTGAATCTACAACATATCTATATTAAACTCAACACATTTTTTGTAATAATAGATTTTTCTGTACTGAGTTTCTTCAGCCTTATGAGGTTTTACCTGTTTTAAAGCAGACTATTTCATTACGTATTTGCATTGCAAAATAATTCAATTTACAAATTTCAGTTATTGCAACAACGATTTATCACCATACAACATTTATTTAAAAGCTCCATTGCATTCTCGTATCATTGTTAATAAATCAGTCTGCTTCCGGTCGGAAGTCTCCAGGGTCAGCCAGGGAGGCTTCTCGTCATCCCCGCTGCTGGACCCTGGACAACAATCGGCGGGCCAATCGGCCAAATGAGTCCCGTAAATCATGACCACCAGACCCATATATAATCTGCCCCGAGGGTGATGCGCAGGGCTTTCGAGGGGTGAGATAAAATCACTGAAAAATAGCACTTTCAATTGAAAAAACTGAAACAATATTTTGCGGTACATTAAATAATATGTTAAAAAATAATTGTTTTTTTGCTGTAATTTAACATCGCGTGCATTTCAGATGACTTTTACCAAAAATGCAATAGAAGAAGTTTTATACAATGAGAATAATATTTCCAGAAAATTATATAAACTAATATTTATATGAACAGGAAACGACATAGGCCTTTTCAAATTTAAAACTATATATTTGTTATTTTATTTTATAAACTGCCTAGGCCAATACATACGGTTTTAAAGTAGAAAATACAATAAATAAAATGGTAAAACAGAAGAAATATTATAGCTAAGACAATACATTTTGACAAAACATGAACATGAGTAAATAAACAGATCTAGCACATTAGTAGAGGGATCTGCGAAATGCCGGAAGGTCTACCCCGAAAAAGTCCAAGTCACTAGAGGAGTTAACCAGTCTACACATTCTTAACATAGAAGAATAGAAACCGTAGTTGGTTTTGGATGTCCTAACATGTAGCAGGTTACTGCCTCTAGTGAACCGGGAGGGCACATTGAACGTAATTTCCTGCAATAATGTCGAGTCATCGATTATGGAGTTCATAATTTTAAAAATAAACAGCAAGTCAGTCACTGTTCTACGTCTCTCCAATGTCTAGGAGTAGCTACCTCTCTCAAGGCCGATCAGTCGTGCAACTCTTGACAAGAAGCGATGTTGGACTGATTCAATCCAATCTATATGAGTTTCATAGTATGGAGACCATATAACGCTAGCATATTCGAGCTGCGGACGAATCAGTGAACAGTAAAGGACCTTGATGGAGCTCAGGTTTTTAAAATTCTTAGTGATTCTATTGATAAAACCTAGAAGTTTAAGGGACTTGTTCACAATACTATCAATATGATCGTGATAAGATAATTTACTATTTAGGATGACGCCAAGGTCCTTTATAGTAGGAACATGAGAAAGGGCAACATTGTTGATGTTATAATTAAACCTAATAGGATTCTTAATTCTGGTGAAAGAAATAATTTTACATTTATCAATGTTAAGGTGTAGACAGTTTGAAATGCGCCAGTCGTTGAAGCGATTGATGTCATGTTGAAGTAGAAGACAATCTTTAGGAGATTTTATTAATTTTATGACTTTGTTGTCGTCTGCAAGCAACCAGAAACGTGTATGCAAGAACACATCACTAATGTCATTTATAAATATGTTAAATAGTAATGGAGCAAGATGGGCTCCTTGAGGTACTCCTGATGTGACACTGATAAGCGACGAGAGAAAGTTATTTATTCTGACTTGCTGTTTTCTATTATGAAGATAAGATTTGAAAAACGATAATAAGGGGTCCCTAATACCGATAGATTGCAGCTTTGCATGAAGAATTGTGTGATTGACTTTATCAAAGGCTTTGGAGAAATCTATAGAGGACATGTTATAATTTTGTTTAGAACCGTCTCTCTAAGTCTTCGGGCTACTTTCCTGGAGGTCATCGGCAACTGTATGTGTTTCCAGGTGGACTTTCAGGTTCATAAAAATATTGGGACAAGGCATGAAATGTCGGCAATTTTTGGTGACCTTGAAATACGGGACGAATATATTGGGTAAAATATATTTTAAAATATTATTTTTAACGTAATGACAAAATTAATAATTAATGCATATACTGTCATTGATTTTAATGCTTTGTACGTCTTATGTTTTTCTCCCATTATTTGACAAAATAAACGTAATTAAAGATTACTGCGTATCTTTGCGTATATAAAAATTAATGTTTACTACAATTCACAAACTTAACTAACATGTATGTTGTTTATTAAACGCTTATTTTTATAAATGTTTTATTTAAGAGTTTGTTACATTATTTATTTTTTCTTATCAGTTATTTTAAAATGAAGAATATTAATAGCTTAGAAAGAAAACATTTCCAAATCAATGTTTCAATATATAAAAAAACAGTGAATAAATACCTGAAACATTCAAAAACATACTTTAGAGATAAAAAATGATTGGCATTAAGGTACACTGTGTTGACCTATGAACCCAATGAGACAGCATTCAATGTACATTTATTATTTCAAGAGCAAGCAGTAATACTTGTATCATTCCATTTACGAGTATCCCAATATGGCATGAGATTCATCATTGTTTCTATTTCAGTACATCGACATTCAAATACTTCCACATCATGAGTAATGTTGTTATTTATTTAACACGAACAAAAAGATCGCTGCATGCCTTTCAGACAGCACAAAGAGTACATAATACATTTTAATATATTATTATTAACTTTGTAAACACCGCATGAACTCTGTGTTGTGTTAACCGAAGTTCAAAGAGTCTAGAAGCGAACGCCCAGGCGCTAAAAAACTAATATGAGTGTATACACAATACTTCAACTTCACCATGTATTGAAAGCTCACTAAACAGCTAGGACGTGTCGGCTCGAAAAAACAATTAGTCGGAGTATTTACAGTGAAAAGCAGGGAAGTTCAACATGATGGGCCGCAAGTCAAAACGTAATCATCTGCTTACTTCAACCTTTGAAATAGACTTGAACCTTCTGCAAAATGTATACATCTAGTATCAACATCTCTGATAAAATATATGACAGGTAGATTATTTTTGTTCCACTTATTAGAACTACTTAACAAGACATTATTTGCATATTTACTCACTCTTTTTATGAGTAACGGACTTTGGCGATAAGCAAATAGGGAGAGGAATGTTTAACTTTATAACCTCTTACTTGAAGTCGCAACATATTCTGTACAAACACAGTAGATGAGTAGTTGGGTCTACATATCCGGCCAGTCCATTGCTCTGTAAAATTACATTAAAAAGTCCTTTTCTACTCGAATTAAATATTGGGCAATGCCAAAGAAAGTGTTCTGCGCCGATTGCAACAGAATGTATACATTGGACTGTTAACAAGGAGACACTTGAAGAGTTTAGACTTGAAAATTGCTGTGGTCAGTCATAAATTGGCTGATCCAATGGTTTCGACATATTCATTCTGTCGGGAAAGGAGGTAAAAAAGAGTACCAGTGTATACCATTGAGCAATATGGAACATATCTATCTGCTCTGCTATGCAGCAAACGTTGACATGATTAACGTTTTTTTAAAACGTCTTTGTAATCCTATTCCTAATTAGGTGTGAAATAAATAGTCCCTATCTTTGCAGGGAGACCACGTCTGAGCAACGTTAGGACAGTACTCACCTACACTTGCAGACCCAACGACAGCATCCCAAAAAGTATAATAAGTATTTCGGCGGAAGAGTCGGAGAGGGAAAAATTCTTTGAGTTTAGATTAGCAGAAGCCGTAGCCGAGACACTAATGAACGGTGTTTGACTGTCGTAAGGATTAAAAAATCATTTTTTAAGGTCACTGCTGAAATGATATGTGTATTAACTAGTTTTAAAAATAGAACGCTACCATTATATGAAGCATCGTGTACTTATATGAAGCATCGTGTACTTACACTAAGAAAGTAACGGCAGCGTGTAAAAGCTTCACGTCCCACATGAAAAGGTTCCAAAAGGAAAGCTTCGCGGGCCGCAGGTTTGCTGCACTTGGTGCAAACTAAACAATGTGTTAGCACTGGGACTGGCGTGTTAATAAAGCTGGTGGTTTCATTTTGATCCCGCAAGTTCGCGAGAGGAATATAACTCAAAGAAATAAAAGTGCCGGGTCATAAAGTCAGTCATATTGGAAGAGTGAGAAGCGAACAAAGTGAGGGCGGAGAACGGAATTGATTAATTTCGCCGCAAAGCTGTTTGCAAAACAAAAAGTATAATATCCTTGTTACAAAAATTCGGAAATGCGAGTGCAACCGACAAGGAATTATAAAAGTTGTATGAACAATAATGTATTTTAGGATTACTTATTTAATACCACTACAGATAAATGAGTTATTAAGAAATTTAACACACGTATCTAGGTATTTTTACTTATACTTTTTAAAGCATGGAAGATTTATACCAATAACCTCCGCGTCTGGCGTTTATTTCTCTTCAATTTATTTATGACATAATTGCCAGATGAAATCATTTTTAAGTGTATTAGTTATTAAACATGCATCTATAGTTGATGTTTTATACCTTCATCATTAAAAAACTAATAAATTTCCAAAAACTTACGCTTTTAAAAATCATAATAAATACACCACTCATCTTTTTTTCATCTAAAATCTATCAGATTCTTTACAAGTGTTTAAATAAGCTCTCATTGAAAGCGAAACCGCGGTCTTTAAACAAGCGAATAAATAGTGATCAACAAGATCCACACTTAAGCAAGGTAAAAAATAATTATTAGCTTAATGTCTATTACATATAGTTGAAGGTCATATAATTAATTGGAGAATCGAAAACGTTTGTGATCATCCTTAATGTGTTTCCACGAAAAAAACCTAAAAATAGTATAATCAATATTTAATGATGCAAAATGATTCAATATTAGTAATTCATATAAATATTGTACATTATCTGCAATGAAATACGTGTAAAAACTAATTGCTATTACAATAAATAGTGTGGTGAGTTACTGAAAAAACTTATAAACAATTCAAAGCAAAGTACATAGTGGGAAATATTCGAAATATCGATAGTTTTTAGCGTCAGATTTTTTTATTACGGGGCAATATTAATTACCCGATTATTTAATTCCACAGAATATATTATAATGCATATAAAATTACGTATTCCGTTTAGGTCTGCGTCCAATGATGCTTAATTTCGGTGATCTAACGAGAACCGAGCCCACAATGTGAAAGTAATATACATAGAACTTTCACATTTATTGCTGCCAAATATAACAAAGCCTCATTTTATCGGTTTCAATAATTAATTGAATTATGTTTTCTTTCATCAGAATAATATAATTGGAGCTTCGAATTAAGATTAATATCGAAGATTGTTTTCTTTTGAATACGATACCGTACATGCTATCATATCATTTATGTACACATCATAAAATGTAATGTTTAAAATTATTTCGAATGCTATTAAACCGAGAAATGTGAGTTTATACTTGCGAAATATTTAGCACGGTGGTTAAATTCAAGTATGGATATGTAAATATTAATTAATAAAACGCGAATTTTGCGCCAGTAGGCAACAAGCAATATCGCGGGTAGACCGAACTATGAGTTTCATAATATTAGCACAGTCTTAAGCCGATACAGATGCTTTTTTTATAATAACAATTTAATTTTTACGACGTCTGTTGTCTAATTAGTAATGATTCTCAGCTGTACACAAATCGCGAGTACGATTTTGAGATATTTTTTTTTAAATATATTATGTCTTAACGCATCTCCGCTTCTTATTTTTTTCCGAACGTATTCTTTTTTTATGTAAGCACAAACAGGAGAATACCGACAGATGGTGAAATTAATTCTGAAGTCTCATCTGTGGAATTCTATGCCGCTTACCATGGTGCATATGGCTAAGCGCTGAATTTGAAGTGTTGATCCGCCAACATCATTGACTACAACCTGAGATTCACGCATCATCCTCATTATTACATAAATTGATAATGAATGGGTGGTCTTCACGGGACGACTTTCGTCTACCATTCATTTTAATTAAAAAGGCTATGACTGGCATTTTACGGGTGAGGGATCAAATTCACACCAACCGGGGGTATTTTAGAACTCAAAATTCGATTAAGAATCCTTTTTTTTAATCTCCGTCGGGGATCGAACCCACGACATTTGGCTTGCAAAGCACACGCTTTGACCATTGAGCCTACAGCCAACCTACTGGCAAATATTCAGTATTTTGCGCCTTTCAAAGAGTATAAATACTAAGTATTTTAATAATGACTATTACATTAGAAGTAATAAATTATTTAAATTATTCTGGATGAACGATACGACTCATTGTTTGTATAATTCTTACAATCCATATTTTGTGAGAACATTATTGAAATCATCATTTAGATTTTATCTTCATTAGTCATTGAAATACCAATGCATGAGTTGTTTCTTTATGCTTGAAATATAGTATGGAAATAACTCCACAGTTGCACAAGGAAATGTAATTGTAATTATAAAATCCCACTTTGATTGAGGAAATACCGCCTCAGATATTGTCAATTGTAATTATAAACATCGTGCTATTTCTATACACTACGTAATAAAAAAATCTAATGCAGGATTAGTAAGAGCCCATTTTGTACTAACATTCTCCTCTCTCTCAAAAGGTTGTTAATTCCGTCGCGTGACGGCGCGTGATCAGGAGCAGATTGATAACACAGACTTTTTCAGAAGCACATTGACATATACTTACAAATTTATGGCTCGACCTAGCATTCGGCCGAGCGACAATACAATATGCTCTCGCCGACGGGCGGGGCACCACTGCCGCGCTCGTGATGGCTCTCGCCCAGCGCTAATAGCGGCGGTCTATATAACTAGTCCCAAAAATGGCGGACACATAAATGTATGACAAGCGTACAGAAATAATAGACGAAAGATTGTGTATTGAGGTTTTCGGGACCAGTCAGCAAGGACTACATCATTCTGATGTCAGTACAAACGATGTTTGAAAAAAAATATTGACCAACTGTTTTATTTTTGCTCGCAATACTTTTTGGGGTTCAACGTCTTAAACGTTTAATCACCTAAATATAATAATTTTCGAAGTTAATATAAAGTCAAAGTGACAACAATATATTAAAACGTACATTTACACTCAATTCAAACAACACATTCTTTTAATATTGACTTCAACTCTATTGATGCCAATTAAAGTAAACTTACGTGAAATTTTGGTATTCATCAACAACAAAAAAAACCTTGATAAAATCTAATATTATTTGATAAAAACACCTCTCATTGCTTAAAAACAAAATAGTAGAACAGTTTAAGGTATCATGCTCGAATTTATCATGTACAGTAGATTTATTTGAAAAAAAATACTGTGAAAATAAATTTTGTGAACCACTGACTATACTACGTGTTCTAATAAATCTGAAGGTATAGCATAGTGGTGGGATCTCGAAAAATTCTGCTTACCTCGGGAAATGTGAAGGGCATACCACGAGTCTATCATCTAAGATGAGAGCGTAGGTGGATGGCGAAATTCCAGAACAGCAAAACGTGTGAAAATCCAAGCAAGAGCAAATCGACTCTGACACAAAAATTCACTGGAGAATTTCGATTGAAAAACAATTTGGTCCATTTTTTTAGTGCTTAACAAAAATGGACTAGTAAAATTGATCCTACACAGTGTGTAAACAAACATTCATTCTATCTTAGTTTATTATTTTTGTTAAGTTTTACTCTTTTTATTGAATCAAATATTAAACAAAATATTTGAACGTTATTCACATTCATTTGAGTTCATTATTTATGAATATTTTCTCAACTTGCACTACTGTTTATTAATGTTTTAAAATTACAGTTTTGTATATTGTATTTGTTTACTTAAAACGGAGTAATAATACGGTTCAATAAAATAAAAGAAGAGTACGCATTTTATAAGAAAAAATCTCAAGTGCTGGAGGAAAAAACTAAACATCTAACAAACAAATCATAATTCTAGAATGAAATAAAAAAATATGTAAATTCAATAAAAATATAAAACTAAATCCAACGTTTATTATAAATATAAAGGTCATTAAACATAAAACAAACATGAAAGTTAAATTAAAACTTTGCCATAAAACATTTGAAGAAGAAATATGATATTGTTATTAGGAGCAGGAATATAATTAAGTATCCTTGTTAATTTTTAAATATGATCCAATTGTATAACACAATATGGGGTTATTTAAAAAAAACTATGTTGATTATGTTCGGTTCGTATTTTTCCCGTAAAATATTTTTTGAAAATAATATAAATAAATAAATATATTCTATTGCATTATTTAACATGTTATTAATAATTGTACTATTTACCCATATCAACTTAATCTAACATTAACTAACTAACCTCATTACCTGTCTGAAATAAAAATAAAATTAAAATAAAATAAAAACCTGAACAAAATTTGGTTTAAATTCTTATCAAAAATTGATTTAACTTGTGATCATTTATTTTTCTGCCATCATATTTCGCTTCGACTAGGTGAAAGGTAACTTAATACGGCGGAGCTGAAGCAATGAGCTGAGAAAAACATTCCTATTCTTTTATTAAATCAAAAACTATGTAATGACTGAAATACATAGTAAGCAGTATATTTATAAAGCAAACTCTCAGATGTGAAATTACCTCAACCTGTACAGTACCTGCAAGCACTCGCAAAACGTTCCGCGTCTTTCGAAACACGTAGCACTTTAAAAATTACAAGCATTACTTTCAGGCGACAAATTGTATCAGTGTAAACGGTAAAGAAAGCTCGGCAAGGTTTGTTCCTGAAAAAACAGACAGGTTTATGGGCAATGCCGCATGTAAACAGGGAAGCTTTGTTTGGGTAAATCCCTTGGGAAAAATCCGGTTAAAAAAATATGAAAACTAATAGTTTCTAATGTTAAGTAAATGTTAAAATCTACTAAAACTTTTTTTTTTTTATGGATTTTTTTTAAACGCGGTTCGCATCCCGCTTCTGCCGTTATTTTTGTGTTTTGATTGACGCGTTGAAAAAAGAATTTTATGTATAGTATATGTATATTTAATTATTAACTTTTTTTTTTTGTTTAAAACGAAATTTATTTTTGGAAAACGTTTTTTTTTTCGCGGCAGCTGGTTTGTAATGACCGGATATAGAATATTGATATTGTTTATCATGAACCTTTCAATCTGGTCTCACGTTGTGACGCAAAGATATAAAATGATACTTCGAGTAATTATTATCAGTGCGATAAGATAGTGGAAAAGAAATATGAGTATCATCACATTATTTATTTATTTATTATTCAAATGAAGATCTGAAATACGAAGAGCTTAAAATAATTTACGATAATATGTGCCGGTAAACTACTAATTTTATGGAATCATAAACATTATTCATATTCCAATAATTTACTTGTCATAACAATTGAAGTTTTTTTTTATTATTAATCAAAATTAATCAAATTATCAGATTTAATTCTTCAGATAAAAAAACTTTGTCGTTTTTATGTCTAGTTTTTCAATTTACATTGCTTAAATCAGAAAATTCCACCAAGAATTATCAATTTGAAAAAATCATGTTGATTTTTAAATCGCTTATTTTAGAATCGTGACAATGATTTTGAATTAACTGTACCATATATAACTATTTTTAAATAAAGATACTCACATGATCCATATTAAAACTTGAGAAACACGAATACCTCGATTGACATTTAATTTAATCAAAGCAATTGAATTTAATTCTAAATATTATTCGCATTACAATTAAAATTGTGCAATTCCACCAAGAGTTCTCAGTTAATAACCATAAAGACATTAATTTGACATTATTATTAAATATTTTAGTTTCATAAAGATTATAGAATACGCATGGACAGCATGGCATCTTCAGATGACAAGTGTTGTAGAAAATATGCATTACATTTCGTGTATCTCAGAAAATAAGCACGCAAAATAAAACAAGAAAAATACAAAATGGCGTCATAATTTCAAATAAAATTAAAATTGCCGTCTCTCTAAGTTATCGCAACTGCCAAGTGCGCACTTATTCAGTTCTCTCTCTTTCCTATGTAAGCGCCAGCTGTGGTACTTGGCTAGCATAAATATTAAGACAGGTCCTGCCGCAGGTGGAAGCCTCGAGTCTCCAGATGCACTGAGTGTCATAGTAAACGCTCACTTAATATGAGCAACCCATAATACGTAACAAAGCTCCCCAGATACAAGTAATGGCAATTTAGAAATCTTCACCTGATACCAAAAATGAGCAATGCCAGCTCATACTTGTTGAGTTAAAAGGGTGTAACGACATTACTAACACACTTACTCGTAAATACATTGATGTTACTGCGAATACAATTTATTTATCTCTTTGAACGATGCTTGTAATAATTAAGCAGATCTTTGATATTTTAGATCATCAATGTTTGTTTTAATTTTATAATTTCATCCAGTTAAAAAAAATGGATTTCGTTCATGTAATGAGACCAACGATAATAACACTGACATCAGCATGATGTAGCCCTGGCTGGCTGGTACCGAAAACCTCGATATACAATATTTCGTCTCTTATTTTCTTTTCGTTTGTCGTACATAAATGTGTCCGCCATATTGGCCGTTCGCACTAGTTATATAGACCGCCGCTTGGGGCGCCGGTGGGGCAGCGCCGACGAGCGCGACTAGTCAGTCCCCGACTTTTGGCAAGAAAAGGTCGCAGTACGGCCGACTGGCCGGCATGTCGTTCCGCCTGGCCAGAAGCTTGTAAAACTTATCGTAAATATATGTCAATGTGCTTCTAAAAAGTCTTTGTTTTGCTGACCTGCGCCCTTGCGCGACGGAATACCAAAATTTTGAGAGAAAGGAGGATGTTAACACATTGTAAGCACTTTTCTCTTCAAATACCGAAATTAAGCAACATTGGACGAGGACCAAAACATTGACGGGTTGTTGTTTGCTACGTGTTGGTTGTCGGATTAAGTCGCAACTTATGTTCAAATGGTCAAGACCTTGGGAGAGCCGAGTTATTCAACAGACTTCCTTGAAGTTCTTGATCAACAAACAACTAAATATACGTCTCTTCACATCATCTCACTACAAATTTTCAGGTAGGCATCTGGGTTCAGAAATGTAATTTTAAAATGCATGGACAATGTCAAGTAACAGAACTTTTTGGCAACAATTTATATCAACCAAACTATCCATATTGGAACGAATATGAGAACTAATAAAAACTTGAAACTTTGACTTTTAAAGAGAACGGAAATGATCTACAGTATCAGTTCATTTGATTTTTTAAGTATATTTAGTCAATAAATAAGTTAAAAAATAGATTCTAGAGGACTATTCCGAACTTTGAATATAACATTTTAAAGGAAAATAAAGAAATGTATAAAACAAGATGTTTATCTATAAAATAATCATATATATTACATGCGTTGGTATTGAAATAAAAGATTAGCCACAGTTTGGTTCTAATGTAAAAATTATCTTGTTTCCTCGCACACGAAAAATACGAAACCCCAATAAATTACGGACGGAACGTATAATAATATAATTATTTTCATTAAGCCTTTTCCATCTGATAAGGCATTCGATTTCCCCGAGTAGAGTTCGGCGATAATCCTGAGAAGCTCTGGCCTTTCTCTCCTTTCTCTCCTTTCCCAGCTACGAGGTCAGCTGATGGCTTCCTCATAAAATATTTGCCGCTAATGAGATAAGTGGGGTGTAATCGCGAGCCAGCAAATGCTCCGAAGAAGATGCTCCGTGCCGAGGAAACGTGAGGAAGAGTTACTGAAAATACTTTAACCTGTTAAATAAACTTCACGAATTCATTTTTCGTTCCACTTTCAGAACAGCATTGGGTCATTTCTCACGTTTCCTCGCATTTGTTTTAAATTCATAAACATATCAACATACATTTTTTTTAAATAAATTAAACACATTTTAACACAATTAAAGCATTAGTGCTCATCATATTGCACAACGCAAAATGATGTTTATATGAACCATATTTAAGCCAACGAAAAAGCCACAGCATTTGGTACAGTAATTTTAATTATTTCATATAAAGTATAAATACGAATGTTACTACACTAATCAATAAAATACAGAATTAAACTACTTATTACCCGACCAAACCTAACCCAATACAGATTTCAAATATTTAAGAACTAACGTCGTTGGTAAGTAAAATTACGGGGTCAGCTCACGGTTAGAAAGTGCAGTCCTGAAAAGAACCGACAACTTTCGAGTTACGTTGTCGCAGGAAAACTGAATACATATTCTTCAATAACAATGCTCCTTTTATACGCACACAGAAAGAAGAGTAAGCACTTATTTGTCTATTACATTCGTAAGTCTCTAGCTTTTCATTAGCACGTCGTTCGCACAGCTTTACCGCGTTTATTACAAGGTAGGAAATTAGCTCAAACTCACATGCGATGAACTGGTATCAGTGTGTATAACATTTTTGATGCAAGTAATTTCCACGTTCAGTATCCGTGTCAACAGAATACGAAAACGTTCGACACATGAAATTGTAACATTAAAAAAACTACAAAATGGCCATCAAATGTGATGCTTAAATATCAGCATCAGCCTGTGACCATCCACAGTTGAACGTAGGCCTCCCACGTGACTGTGAGTCTACATCCTTCTCGATCCTCCGTCCTCCGCTCTCCGCATTCAGACTACCCCCGCTACTACCGTCATCAATAATAATTCATTATGCAAAATACATTGATCTGTAATGACACTGTAAAATTAGTCGCACAAAATGCAAAAAAATATGAAAAAATATGAGAAAGGTTGTTTTGTACCCGTAAACTCATCTACTGAAAACAAGGAAAATAGTATTTTGTTTTGCTTAAAGGCATCCGTTTACAATAAGTCATACTGCAACCTGTACGCTAAGCTTCATACGCTTATATCAAAAGCCACCAAGGTGCCTCAAGCGGCTTACGGCGTACGTTGCGATGCATGGGAGCATTTACGTGAAGAGACAAGAAGCGCAACGATTGAATACCGAGACTAACAGCGAAAAGACTACGCTATCTATTGTATACAGCAAGTCTTCAAACAAAAGTGAAAGAAAATGATAAGGAAATATTAATTATGACAATCTAATAAGAGAAAAGTATTCTTCAATTATTCAAAGCGGTACTAGTATCTTTCTTTAAAAAAAAACTAAGCTAACGTGGACTATCTCATTACTTAACCAAAAAGTTATATTATTAATAGTACGAGTATGTTTTTAAGTGAACAATTCATTACATAAAAATACATTTAAATACAGTATTCATATATGTCAGCAATATTAAAACTTTTTATCCATTTTTTTCAGTTATTAATACTTAACGCTGGGGCTTAATAATTTATATATATTTATTTTCGACACTTGTGGCAACGGCATCATAAATCGTGTAAGGAGAGTGTATCAATTGTAGCTCACTTTTTGTGAACAAATAGCGAAGTATGACCATTAAATGTCGATTTAGAAGATTATTTTAGGCTCTGAAACAGCCAGAAGTTAAAAAAATTTTGGTATTATAATGTTTGTAGAAACAGATGAGCGAAGTATAGATCACTACCACGTAACCGTTTATGAAACGATTATGAAAAAATGCCGACACTAACTTACACTACTTTTTGTTATAACATTTATCGCTTAAAACACTGAAGAATATAAATCTGAAGGTTTACATAAATTTAAAGATGAATATAACAATGAATTTATTGACACAACAAAAATATTTGTGCTAATATTAAGTCATAGCGCAGAATAAATAACAATTAAATCCATGTAAAAAAATTTACTACATACTCCCAAGAAAGCTTAAAACTGGGTAATAAATATATACTTTAAAAACATTTAGTTTTATATTTCTATCATGAAACAGTGCAATGAAATTTCTTTGTGCTGTACTTTGGTAAAGTAGTTTAATACGAATTGGTACTGTTCCGTGAATCAAAAATTAAGAAAATATAATTAGAGCGCTCGGAAAAGCCACAACGTAGTCGTAGTACGTGGTCCGCAAGCTTGGAGGGGTTATTAATGAAAGGACGTGCCTCAGCGCTGAGTGTGTTAAATGCATAAATACAACCTCCGGAACCGGATGGGGCCAAAGCCGAGAGAATGTTGCCAGGGTAATGAGAAATTAAGGAACATCTAGTTAAGCGCTGAAAAATAAAACACGTGAAAATCACACAAACTTGGTTAACTGAGTAATCGCGTGAAACGTGAAAATAAGCCGTGTGTGAATTCAACTGAATGAATATTTGAGACGTAACTGAATTTGATTTTACATAAACTGGCTAAGCTTCAGCCCTTCAACTACATGCTATGAGTAGAAAACATTTAGTAGTCAGATGCATGCGTGTTTTAATAGGATTGCCAATGGTCATAAATTTGCTTTTTGAAAGAAATACAGATTGTATGACGTATATTAAACGCATAACAAAAAAATCCACTTTTGGTGATGTATGAAAATGAATTGTCAAATAAAGTTCTACAAGCTTCTGCATGAACGCGGCGTCTTAAAGTTCTTAGCGAGACCGCTATATCAAATAATAATATTTTGTACGCGGAATAAAAAAACCGTCGTACAAAGCGACGCAGTAACTAAATTTCGGCAAATGATCGTGTAGTAAAACTGGGCAAAGTTTTGACTGAAAAGACTGAAGTTTTCTGAAAATTACCAGAAAGCTTCGCTGCAAAAGCCCAGCGGATGATTTAAGAAACAGAGGGAAGAGTTTTATGAAATATAAGACCTCTCAGCTACAGGCCGGCGGAATTACTTGAGAAATTTCAAAGTGGAGAGTTAATTAATACACTAATATTTATAGACATTTCCAAAATTGTGAACCGAAATATTCGGAAATTTTTAAGTTAATTTGTAGCTCTTTCTCTTTCTCTCAAAGGAAAGTTTTCATTATCTGGAGGAATTTAATAAATTTAAATAGATCATTGAATGTTTTGGGCGGATATTTTATAAACAAAGCGACGGTATTTATGATAGTTAAGGAAAACGCCTTTCAGGTTGATTGCTAAATAAATATTTGAATTTAATTTTCTAACAAATAACATATAATTTATCACCTTCAATAAATAATAAACAATGCGAAAGAAAAATCGGGGAATTACGAAATCTTTCCACTACTTCTGGCACTAAGAAATTATCTAAGCTGTTGTCTTGTAGTTAGTTAGGTTATGTGTCCGATAATTTGTTACAGTACATCACAATCAATCTTTTAAATAACTATTTTCCATTCTTTAAACATATTTACACAATTAAATATACTTTATTCAACATAATAATTACAGTAATAAATTATATTTACAACTGCTATACCTCAGTACGAAATAAGCTTGTGTGTGGCATAGCAAAATCACTATAATTATATTTAACAACAGTTTACAATAATAATAAATAAACATAATATATAAAATACTATTGATAAAACAAAATAAATAAAATAAAAAAATAAAACTAAAATATATGTGAAAAAACATTTTTGACGATCCATAAAAAATATTAATAAGTAATTACATTCAATAAGAATATACGTATATTTTTCTACAGATACATTTACATGATTTGCTGGTATTACTTTAACCTAAATTGAATAGAAAAATGCCTTATATTGTTACATTTACGTATTACAGTTTATTCAGCTTTGTATGAATGAAAGAGCAAGCCGATCCTGCATGAAAATAAATAAAAATAATAAATCATACGAAATCAACAAAACGGCACGTGTCGCACGACAGTCCGGCGGTGAATGTAATAATTGTTGAACCAACAATTTAGAGCACTGGTTAAAGTATTACACGATATGACGGTAAACAATTGTTCCCACCATCCGATGTGCGGTCATATGCCCCACAACGCGTCCCGTAAATATATAATGGCGAATTTATCGATTTAATAAATTGCAAACCGCTATTGGCGACTTGACCGGTCGACCCTTGCGGACTGCGACGCAGTTAACACTTGAAATTTTTACGACTGCAATTCGTTGCACTGACACTACGAGTGCACATAGCTACCGACAAATGCGACGATTTCTAAACTTCCGACCAACCGTCGTAAACACTATTTTATAGGATAAGCGGTTCAATTTTCAAACATTCATTTATAGACACAGCGATACCTGTGTATGAATTTATATAATTTGATCTTACTCATGCTTAAGTGACTATATTAAGTGACTCAAGACTACGACTCGTTTTAATATTTTAAATACTTCTGAATCAAAACTATTCATAAATTCAAATTTTGCTTTTATTTGTCATATTTTTTTACGTAAGCATATTCACAATAATACCAATAGACAGTGGTTGACAAATCTCGCCGTGAAATTTATAATTAATTAAGTCTTGATTTTTTTG
This sequence comes from Glossosoma conforme, assembly GCA_022606575.1. Lineage (NCBI taxonomy): Eukaryota > Metazoa > Arthropoda > Insecta > Trichoptera > Glossosomatidae > Glossosoma > Glossosoma conforme. Next base: position 12,887,604 of record JAGTXR010000013.1, read on the forward strand.
GGTTGTTTATCCAAAAAAAAACATACCATAGAATACTCGTACCTGGAAACTGAGAAATCACATCATTGCATTAAATGATATTATTTTTAAGGATTGCTGACTGTATATGAACAATATAACTGTCATTTAACTACACGTCGTCATCAATGCGGCGTTCATTTTTACTAGAACTTTCAACGATTAGATGTTTAATGCAGAGCTTTTTCAACTTTCGTATGTATTTAAGCACTCACAGGCTGGCAAATAAACAAAATTATGGAAAAAAATGTTTTTCCATGCTTTGAGATAAAATGTTCATGGCCATTTCACAAACTCAACAATTTCTTACATCCTAACAAAAACCACAATTGAACAGACTAGTACTGTACTTCTAAGCTTTACTTTACCTTTTAAATTTAGGTTCAACATTATATTTGACTTAAACAGAATAAAAGTATGTCACTTCGCTTTACATTTTCATTTTTTTATTTTATGTATATAATTAACGATCGTTTTGTGGGTTTAATATGTGCAAGTTTAAACAACAAAACAATGTTTCTCCAAGTATGACGGTACATGATTCATTTAATGAAATTTTAACTCAATTACTACGTCAAGATAAGTTAACTAAACAAACTAAAGATCGTATCGAACCCTTTCTTATCCAGTAAATGAAAAAAGTGCAGGATAATTTTCCTGGCGTGTTAAAATATTTTTCGCGTGTAGCACGGTATTAAAAATACATTTCAAAATCATCTAGATTTTCAAAAAAAATTAAAGATTTGCAATGGCTAGGGACTTTTGATTTTAAAAATAAAATATTATCCAAGCACTTACATGAATATGGCGCTCGCTATTAACATCCATCAACGTTATTAACAATAGTGAATATCGTTTGAGATTAGGTGGTGACAATGTAGCGCAGATTCGAAGAAGAAGACTTACCTGTAATAGAAAAAATAAATTATTAGATACCGGACTTTTATAAACATACATATACACTAAACATATACTTCTATGTATATATAAGAATACGTCATTCAAAGGCTACATTTTTTTAAAATGCTACCAAAATATTTATCCCCAAATGGTGGATTACACTATGAAATCCACGTATCTTATTTAAAACAGTAAATTAAGATAAAACATTACGTGATAGCAAAATATTCTCTTAGCATTTTTTTAATTTATAAACCATTAATACCATTTTATTCACAATGGTCTCACAGTTTTATATCAATAATTTTCTTGTAAATTATTATGTGAAATGTAAAGCTTATAAAAATAATGTTTCATTGGTATGCAAACCAAGGAACACTTGCATAGCATTCGAGCACGTTTATATTACAACATACTTGACAATACCGCCTGATTTGAAAAAAAGCGGATTTAAAGCAGGTGAGAGACTATTGTGCCTGAAAAGAAGTCATAAAAGTGTTAAAAAGAGTGAGCACTTTGGGAATGACTGCTCAGTTGGATACAGAACTCCCACTGCACTGTCCCATAAATCCCTTCAATGAATTGTTACAAGTCGAGGGTGTGACTTAAATAGCAAGAGGACGAGGCTTGCATTCGTAGTGTTGCCAGATGCGGTTTTATTTACGAGTACAAAATTTTACACTTGCTAGAGAATGTTTGAAAACGTAACCGATAGCTTACCACTGTGTAAATTTCTCCAGTAGCATTCACGTCAGTTAATATCAAAAGACCTCAACAAATCACTGACTCTGATGACATCGTTACATTTTACAAGTAGCCTTAGAAATGAAACACATATATTTTCCCATTCGTGTTTTTAAAGATTTTTCACCGTGTGTTTGCGTACATACACGCTATATATTTTTTAAGTTTTATCGCAATCAGTTGTACGATATTGTAGTGCAAAAAATATTAACAAAGATTGATTTTTAAATGTAAGGTTGCATATAAAAAAACATGGGTATTGTAAACGTATACAGCGACATATCAATTTCGAATTTTCTGTAGTACTAACATTGCAGTGCTTGCCAAAATCAGACAATGGTGTTGCCGGCACACTGTGGTAGCCTCTTTGGTCAGACAGCAAGCAAAGTATCAGGTTACCGTCACGGTCGCTGAAAACGACGAGCTCAACACTGAAGAAGCCAAGACACAAGAGTATCAATTACAGGTAGACGAGCTACCGGACGGATACGCTACCTGAAATTATGTACAGTTGTACACGTTTGCAAGCATCATGTTATATCTAATGGTGGTTTTAGAATAAACAGCTAACATAAATAGAACATGATAAAGAATGTTCATTTAATTGAAACTATTTTGATTTATTTAATCACAATCAATCCTGTGGTATTTACATAAAATTCGAGATAAATAAAGCAAAATCCAAAAACTATTTACTGTTTTTGTAAAGCAAATTCAAATGATTTTTTTAGTAGATTTAACGATTGATATAAATATGTAAATACAAGTACGATCCCTATTTCTTTAAAATTATAAATAATATTTATTGCCAATTACTATTTTTTATATCGTACGAAATATGATGAATCTTCAAATATATTTTGTAATTTTGTTAATATGATTGATTAATGTATACTAATATTAAACGTAACATAAAATGCATGGTTTCTTAAGGAAATGCATTTAAAATCTACTTCAACCAAATAATGAAGTAGTGAAATGAATGAATAATGTTTAACTTGAAGACTGTCAACGCAATAAAAGACAGAACTAATATTATGGCTAATGACGTAATTTTATTTTTAATACTTGGTATCTTGGTACTTGAAATCATCAAAATTTCGATTATTTTTTAACTCGCAAGTAATAACGATGTTATTCTTGAGTAGCATTGAAAATAATGAAACAAATAAATGACACATTCAATGCAAATTTGTGACATCGCTTCTCATTTTGTCCATGGACAGAACGTTTTGGGGGTATTTTAAAGACCATTTTTCTCGCGGACATCTAATGCCTGATCAAATCTCACAAATACACTTAATGTAACACGTAATCCGTACGTATATATTCTGAACCAAGATTCATTGTGCATTATCAAGATACAAGTTCGTGATTCATTCGATTAACCAACATTAATTCATGGCCGCGACGACATTACAGGTGACTCAACTTTTGACATTCAGGTTAACTCATTTTGCCTTTAATTTCATTCATCTTTTAAGTTTACCATAATTTAAAAAAAAAACGTTTAAAATGAATACAGATTTATACGACGGCATTTATCATTCAAACAAAAAAGAAAACTTTTGCGTCAGAGGAATACGTAAAAAAGAACTTAACGCCATTTGCGGCGACTGCAAGTATTTTATTATAATATTTTCGCGAGACTTGTGACCCATTTACATAGCATTTACTTTATTCGCGACCGCGGAATAGTTGATAGTCAAGAACCGCATAACTTGTATTGCGCTGGTTGGATAACCTCACACTCGAACAGTACATTCCCGTTTTATATTTGTACGATTTTTTATGAGCGTGGGCGACGCACTTTTTATGGTAATACTTTGCAACAAATCACTCTCCGTGAAACCGCAAACTTTTCTGATTTAGCCGCGGCGAACAAGGGAAGCAGGGGAGTCGAACTCGGAGCCGCAAACAAAACGCCTCTCTAAGCACTTGGGCCTTGGAGTAGGTCTGGGAAAAATAGCGGCCAGCTTTGAAATAAAATTTTAAATCACACTTTTGAATTAACTTTACAGATTTTTGCATGGTATGGTCCTGTGATTCAATTTGTGAAAAAATAATATATTTTTATGTAATTAGTTTGTATAATAAGTTGGTATTGTTATTTTGAATAAACATTTTTCACTTAAAAAGCAAATCTTTATTAATGCAAACACATACAGGAAATAACCGAATTTTGTTAAGCAAGCCCATTAACCCTAAATCATACCCGACGCCAAATAATTTTACAACTGGTTAAAAAACACCACTATTATAATAAAATACTGGCGTAATACGAGTACACATTGTTTACAAATATAATCCTTTTGAGTTTTTCCCATATCCGTTCCTGTTATCTGAGAAAATACAGTCACCAGACATTGCCCATCAGTTCTGTCAGTTTCCATGTTCAAACTACGTCCCGAGACCGCTGCAGCCGAAGGTTAACCTAGAAATATATGGTACCCGTCAAACTCCATGATAAAATAACGGGGATTAACGGGGAAGAGCTGCTGAAGTTCTGAGGCATACTTAGGGTGATTTGTTATTTGGATTTTTTAAATAGATCGGATGGCTAGCGCGTTACATGGTCTTAACCTCTCCTCCCCGATGACGTCTATCGACTACACATTGCTTGTAATAACTTAAATATCTCTGTAAATATAATACACACAGGGTTCAGATTTTAGGTATTCCTCCTTCATACATTTACGTATTGAAAAAAAAATATTTATAATAATAGGCACTCATCGGGAGCAGGAAATATTTTTCTTAAATCCGGAATAAATTCACCACTACAATCAAGACGCGTCAACTGTTATGAATCATTGCACCTGCCGGAAGTGTGTGCGAAAATAAAATTAAAAAATACACAGATACGTCGGCATCTATACTCCTCACTCTCGCTGACATACTAATATGAGTGAGCGAGACGGGAAACCTCAGTTGGTCGCCTAGTCGAAATGATATCGGCTCATCCATATGTCGACAGGCCAAGTAATGTTAGTAGCTCTCGGATGTTCACGCGACAAGGTGCGTCTGGCCGTTTGAGATCTTCGTCTGATGTTTTTCATGTTTTTAGCTATTAAATGTCAATTATTACTGCTTATTGACATCAACTATTGTTAAATTAAGCGATATTATTGAATATTTTCATTTTTTCGAATTTCTACTCATTTTATTCACTTTAAATCAAAATGTGTAATAGGTTGACACCATCGGAACGCGCGGAAGTTTTTAGCATCGTAAGGCGAGGGTTAATTAATTAATAGTTAACAAATAATAAACTTACTTTAAAGATTTTTATCTATTATTTACAATAATGTATTATTATAGATTACTTATATAATATGATCAAGAAGCAAGTTAATATAACAAACAATAAAATTATTATATTTCACTTAACAATGCTGATATCTAACTTTTCCGGTGTGTTATGTTTTAATAAGTTTGGTAAGCACTGTCTTAGACTTTACGTTTTCAATGAAAATAATGAAAAAAGCTCGCCAGTTGATAAAATCACTCTAACTGAGTTCTGTTCCACTTTGTAGACTTTTTCTGATAACATTACTGTCTTTGGCTGTGATATAATTCAGTAAGTCTGAAAAACGGGCACTACATAAATCAGAAGAAAGGAATGAAATGATAATAGTAAAAAATGTACTTTAAATTATATAAATGGTTAATGAAAGTACTCTTAAAATAGATAAGGCTCCAAACTGAAACAAAGAAATGTAAGAATAATTACAGTATTGGTAAAACGTTTGCGAGTATATATAACACTGAATTAAATATATATGTTAGTTACAAAGTAATTTTATTTTGAGATAATGTATTTTTGATACAATTGTAGTCTACTACGAGTTAAATGGTTATTATATAAAATTATTTTCAAATTACGTCGTTATTATCACATTGAAGAATAAACGAAATATCGTTTATGTTTTTCAGTTATGTGATTATTATACGCGTAATTACAAATCTATTAATCTAACTTTATGTACCTCTTCAATATAATATAACTAATACAATTATTTTATAAACTGTATTTGATATACTAACATACTCAAATGTGGACACATTGTTTTATAATCGATTTCTCATTTTGCATTGCTGTAGTACGAGTATGTACAGTTTAGTTGACCACTTTGTACATTAAAGTGATAGTTAGTGAAGAATGTTATTGAAATATTTTATTTGCAGGCAGTGGAAAAATAAAATTAAACTGAAAATATTTCAAATTAATTTAAAGGGAACTTGCCCGGGGCTTTGTATTTTACTCAGTAGAGTACACTGTATTGTCCATGCGGTTGCCTCACGTAAAACAAAAATAGACACACCCAGTGTGTCCTGAATTATGACTCGCGTTGTTTATAAACTTGCGAATAGGCTTACATACTTCTAGGGAGAAATCACCACACTTGCCTCCTTACTTTATCATTGACACCGGATTCATTATTTATCTAGTTTATTTAACCCATCATTACGTTTATACGTGTGAAGAACTGAAATAAGTTTTCATTGAAAGCAAAACCGTGGTCTTCAAGTATTTGAAATAAACAGTGCTCCACGTGATCAATATTAAAATAAGATAAAAAGTATTTATATATTTAGTATAGAATGTTATATTGCTTTTATGATTATAGCGTATATACAGATGAGAATCCTTCTCATTGCCAAAAACTGATGCAACCGTAGAATGGGATTCAAAAAGAAGTGCCTGCGTAGAATATTGGGAATTTGACTTGTGGTTTGACTTTGTAGAATGGCGTGGTGAGAGAACGGACTCGATTACCTTGAATCAAAGGTAATCGAGTCAGAATATCTGAATACGTAAAAAAGAATGATGATCTAAAATCAAGTCAGTTTATAACACGATTTTCGAATGTGTATTAGCCTTTTCTTCAAGCCTCAAGGCTCTCGTCTTCCTGAAAGGCAATTGGGAAATGTATGTAATTGTTTTCGGCGGAGCGCCATGCATCTGACGACTTTACAGCAGAAATTCGTATTACGTCGTCACATAGCGAGCGGTTATAGAATGATAATGATGTTGTGTTATCGTTTATAATTGCATAGAAAATACAATTATAATTATGGAAATAAAAATATTTACGTATTTACTATCGCATCGTTTATAATATCACAAATTTTCTTTAATAAATTATTATAAAAAAACGAAATGTAAAAAAAAATGTTTGAAAAATGCCTCAACTTTGTCTTTTACTTTTAAATTCAACGTTTCACAAAATTTACGATCGACGAATGACTTACTTTTTAAACGTGTATTTTTAATCGCCTATTTACGATGAGTTACTTCTCGGTTTTGACTGTTTGAAATAAGTCTATGGGTTAAAATAACCAAATAATATTTCATAACAGGGATTTGAGCTCCGTGCAATTACGTTCAGTAACGATAAATTTAACGCTGCGAAAATTAACAACCATAATACGAACGCCGATTAAAGTTGAAGGAATTTTATTTAAAGCACGAAATTAATCCAGATACTTAGGGCTAGGGATTGATATACTGGTATTAACGAAATTTCCAGATTATATAAAATCTGTCTTTGACCGATTTTGAAAATATAAAATACGATATTTGAATATTAAACCTGAATGCAAAAAAAGTATTTATTGCAATTGTAAAACTTGGATTATATTGTGAAAATATTGGGCAGGAAGTGACCAAGCTTTGATTCGTTACTTAGCGACCGTAAATTCAATTTGTACTGTACATATACTCGTAGTTAAACTTTTTACATCAACAAGATAGCGGCATTTCCCTTAGTTCATGTCACTGTATCTCCACACTGGACTTAACTGTCATTGATCTTCAGACAAGTACCTTCGCCAGCATAACGGAAGCTCGACCAGTCCCTTAGCAAAACAGCTGACCGTGATTGATGCGCCAGCGGATGCTCAAGTCCTCCATCTTTGTCAGCCGATCCAAATGTGCAACCGCCGTATAATAATTTGCAACATCTAGCAATTCAAGGTACACTAATTCAACCTGACATGATGGACACTGATACTGTTAGTATGTCGTTAATTATGTTTAAATTAGAGTTTAAGTATTTATCTTTCGAAGCGCTATACACAAAACTTTATCTTGAATCGTTTAAGCTTTACGTTCCAGATATATACTCGTGTTCTTCGCCATAATTAACCATTACTCTATATAATTGTAGGGTTTCGCGTGCCTAATTTGGTCCAACTGAAATAGCGCTTCCAGCATCTTCATCCTCAAATAGATATATATTTCTTAACTTAATCTAACATGGATCACGCAATGTACTGTTTATTCACTTGCTGGACATAACATACAGTTTATACACGTAACTAACGAAGCTTTCATTGAGTGCGCAACTGATATTTCAACAAGTAAATAAACAGTGCTCAGTGTGATGCATGCTAAAACAACATAACAAGTATTTATCTAATTATAATTAAAATAGATCCTAAAGTGAATGCTAAAAATATGAATAACACTAGATGTGTTTCCCTTTTAAGACATCATTCTTTATCTTGTCAGAATATAAATCCTACATGTATTTTAAGATATTCTTTTAAAATATATGTGTTTTTATGTATAATATTTTTTTTTAAATTAATTTTCTGGTGTAATTGTAAGCTATTTTGTAAATAAATTAAAGAAATAAAACTTAAGTGTTACAACATTTGATTATCATGCCTTTCAAAAACATGCACAATTACTAGAATATGGAGCATTATTAAATTTGTTGATTTTCCCAGCTTAGTACATTTGTAGGCCTATTGGCGAAAACCATCAGACCCTTATTCGTTATATGAGGGTCCGGAATGCTATCCAATTTTCATTCCTTACAATCAAAATATGTTTAGGAAAATGAAATCCAAATGCTAAATAAAGATAATTTTAGTAAGTAATACAAGTCCAATGTAGAACAGCTACTAACGCGTTTTAGCGAATATTTTCACTCAAATAAAAGCAATTCAAAACGCAGTTAACACATTAAATGTATTCAAAATACAAATGCCAAATAGTTCTTTCAGGTGCCACTGTCCATGCATTCTGTAAGCACATTTTATATGATCCCTGACGACCTCCATAGCAAGAGTCCAGGAACCTGAATAGACTGTAGCCGTATTATCCGATGCATGTTTGGATGTTTTTGTAATTAGCATTTGTAATCCAAATACGTAGTCGTACACTTCCAATCTTCCTAACCCGCACACTAACACAAGAAAATTGCCAAACGCAGCATTTAACCGTCTTTGGTGAGTGTCATAGAACCCACTGTTTTTACCCGGTTATGATTTCAATAAAAAAAACTGTGTTTATAAAAACAGTCTTCTTCGTAGTATCAATCCGGTGGATTGGTTTGCAGCAACAGAATCTTGCATCTCGATCTCCATTCCTCTCGGTCCTCCGCAACCCTTTTCAGCTCAGCATAAGCGCTACAGTTCATGACCTCAAATACTTGCTGCAAATACTCCCATCTAGGGCGCCCTCTACAGTTTCTACCCTCAACCGTCCCCTCCACAATATCGTGAAGAAGACCATCGTGGCGCATGATGTGACCAATCCATCGGGCTCGCCTCTCTGAGATGGTTCTTATTAGTTGCCTATCTTCCTTGATTATTCTGAGAACCTCATTGTTCGTGACGTGGTCTCTCCAGGAAATTCCGAGAATTCTTCTGTACGACCACATCTCAAAGGCCTCTAGTCTTTTTTTATCACTTTCAGATAAGCACCATGTCTCACAGCCGTACATTAAGATGCTCCAAACAAGTGTTTTGGCAAGTTGCTTGCGGAGCCCTAAAGAAATATTCCTTGACTCAAGAATTTTGGCTTTTTTATTGAAAGCTAGCCTTGCTTGATGTATTCGACTGTTGACTTCTCTTTTTGTTCTGCCATCCCAGGTGATCGTACTTCCAAGGTATACAAATTCTTTTGCATCTTTTAGGGGTACTCCTAGCATTGATATGTTAATTTTCTGCTGCAAAACAGTACAAAATATATAAAAATATAATTAAAACAGTAGTAAACTTAAAAAATAAACTTCTACTACCTTTTGAAAGAGCGGAAAGACAAAGCTGCTGAGATAACTTTGTGGCTTCAGTTTGTGACGACCATATACTGTAACTAAGAAGCCGATATGTGATAATAATGATGATGATGTACCACCTTCTCCGTCACTTTACTCGGACTAGTTGACCCGTCACACAAAACTTATCCAATTTCATCTAAAATAACCTAAATATAGACGAGGTGCGGCACTCATTAGTAAGCTTACGCAGTATCTAATCAGCAGTTTTAAGAAGCCCTCGGGTATAGAGTCCTCCTACACCTGCCACTACTCTGGCAGTAGCCCAGCCAGGTAGACGAAGCAGGTCGTAACGACGCACAGGTAAATAATCCAGGTCGCGGGATGATGAGGTGGCGGTCCCGCGACGCACGACCAGCCCATGAATAATAATCTTGTGAAAATTGTATCGTCTTGTGGAATCCGTACGAACCGTAGCGTCTCATTACCGACCCGCCTACGTGAGGCGCCTGACAACTTCCTTGTAATAATGCCATTACTATTTGATGACAATTTCAACCTCCTCACTCTGCGTGTACTACATTTTCAAGCTAGTTTTCCACACATGCGAGATGAGACACGTAACAACGTGTCATAAGTCATAACATTACATGTTACAGTCGCGTCAATTTAATTTTTGATTCTAATAAAACATTCCTAGTACTTAACCAGTTATGACTAAATTATAGGTATACTATACTAAAGAAAATATAGCACGATTCTTGAGTATGTACATAAAAATTTATATCTTATAGAACTTTTAATGTTTCACATGTTCTTCCTAAATAACCAATAACTTGTACCTACTCTCAGTGATTTAAAGTGTTTTAACTTTTACATATTGGCTTCTAATTAATACAGTGTATTTAATTAATAATCTGGGATCATGCTAAATTTTCTCATTTTTAGAAAAAATATCTGTAGCTCCTTTCTTTAAGCTTGAATTTAACTATTATATAATAAATAATTAAAATAATTATCTATATTTTTTATAACATTCTCTTACTTTGAACATAATGTTCACAATTCACCTATCGATCAGAATACAATTACATAATTTTAAATTGAAGATCTTTTTTTTCATGAAGGTTCATATTCTTTATAGGCCGTTATTTTTTTACGCTCAATAATAAATTTATTTTATAAATTGATACATACATACAAATCTACATCAAATTCCTCTCATCAATCTGTGGTGAAAAAAAAAACGGAAGACGCTAGGATTCGAACCACGAACTATGATAAAAAATACATACATTCAATTTACAGCAAAGCGACATCTGTCAAAATACGAAAGTATCAATGATAAAAATACGTTGATTCTCTCCACTCGATCGAGGTGGAAAAAAGTCATGGTCGATTGCGCTGTGCATAGAACGGAACTGAGGGTGCATAGTTCTTGATTCGAATCCCATCGTCTGCCGTTGACGATCAGCGCAGTAAACATTTCAATACAAAACTATGAAAAATTAAGTATCAAAAAATAAAGTAACATTAAGTGTAAAATTATAACGAACATCGACAGCGCAATCCAATTATAGGCATTATATTGATGAAAGTAATTTATGTCTGATATAAAAGTGTTAATGTTCAAATAGATATTTAAAGTACTAACCGTCGGGTGTGCTTATAAATTAAACTGTAGGTGCGTGCAAGAATAATGAATTATATAAATTTAGTAGCCATAAATAATCTCTTCGCAGCAATTGAAATAAACTGGAATCCTCCCTTTTGTAATTGCTTGTTTTATCGACTAATAAATCGCGTAAAAATAGTTAATGGGCCATAAGCCGTGGAAAAACAGAAGGTGGTATTCAAATATTCCGTTGTTTATACAATTACTGATTCGATACTGCAAAAACAATACAGTGAAAAAGTGTGAGAAACGTCTGAATCATGTCAAATTTTTTTGGTACATTGATTTTTTAACGGATCTCTTGGCCATGACTTTGACGAATAATCGATTATTCAACGCTCTACTTTCTTTTGCGTGCTTGATTTGAAATGATTTTTTTAAACTGTTTAGGTAATTCATCTACTTTGGTTAACAGCGAATAAAAAACTACGATAAAATTAATGCAAGAGACAAGATACTTGTTTTTATCGTGTTTTAAAACAAACTAAGAAATATTACAAAAAAAACATAGTTCTCGATAAATTACTTAACTGTTTCATGTTTGAAATTAATTAAAAAATAATTTATAAAAATAGGACTATAAGGTTTTATAATAATAATTTATTATAATAAATATTTATCAATCAAATAAATGGTGAATCAAAACTAAATATTTTTTAATAAAAAAGAATTTTAAAATTATAATTATGCAGTTTCACCAAGTATTGTCAGTTGATAACCTTAATGTTATTGAAAATTACTGTAGTTACACTTAATACTAAATAGATTAACTTGTTTTTGTTGTACCTGCTTCCTAGTTATTAATGTCGGAAAACTGTATAATTAAAAACGTAAAGATTGATCGATCACACGAATTAATGTACAACAGAAATATTCTAAGTAATGATTTTTTTTCAACTTCATTCCGTGTTAAAAATCTAACATTTTATAATTTAAATAATACTTTATAATCATGAATTTTAATACTGAAAATGCATTATTTTCAGTATTAACAAAGTGATCAAGATTCAAAGCAACGCATTTCCAGCGTCTAATATTGTCTTAAATGATCCTATCAGTGTCAAACTGACGACCAAACTTCACCAGTAATAAACAAAGTAACTCCTTAGGCAGTTCTTTTTTTCACCGTTTTCTCCGACGCATGGATATATTTTGAAAGAAGAAGCTCGTGTTTATCTTCACCTTGTTTGTTGGGTTTATTTCGAGAGTACAGAGGGGCTTAATGAACTCGTCTTAAATTATATAACAGATTTTCGAATCGTTAATCGATTTGTTTTTAGGGCAGAAAACTATCCAATAAAATCATCAATTACGTATCCACCACAATATTCGTTTCAAACCTAATGAAAAAAAGCAGATTTACAGTTTCTATACGCTTTAAATAAAATAAGTTAAGAAACAGTATGGACAGGACATTTATAGAATACACAAATTTTTGCATACATTTTTCGACAATACCATAATTTAAATTCCTCTACATCTTATTCGCTCACATTTAGTGTAGCTCGAAGAACGAATGAAACGAATGATTAATATGTTGACAATACCTTGGTTAGTTTCAGGAATTGTAGGGGATCGAAAGGACTTGCGTGGGCCAATTGTTAAATAAGACATATGCCAATGAGGCCCTTTTTATATTAGAACAAACATATTGAAAGATAAAACATTATCTAACAGAATATAAAATCGATATGAAAGTGTTGAAGAGGCGTCCAACTGGCAAAGAGTGTTATTTGAAGTTTTTTTTTCGGTTTGTGGTCATATTCTGGAAAGCGTTTTCCTATTTATATATTGCCTTGTTTGTTAGGTTTATTTCGAGATAGTTTGAGAGTGAGTACAGAGGGGCTGGTTGGTTGGTGGTTCTACTCGGTGCACTCTCACAGTCCAGATTCATTAATGCGCCAGTAAAGTTAGAGTTTAGCCTCGATTTACGGCCGAACCAGAGCAACAGCAGAGCTTGGCAACGGGTGCCTAAGACCGTAAGCTACTATGATCGCTGGAGGTAAAATACACTCTATAAGATTCCTTGAGCGAATATAGACAATCTATAGAAAACAAAAATAATACTTTTTCATTGAAACCTATTGATGACAGACTGTAGGTAATAATATTAGAAGTCGGCGGTTTTGATCTCTAGAAATGTAAATTGTAGACAATGACTCGGCTTATCATTCTCGGCTTGTGTTCCGAAGAAGAGTTATAAAACTGCTCAGTTTGTAAGATGTACTCGTTATTATAATGTTTATGATTTATTTCCATAATTGTTTGAAAATATAATATATCAAGTTGAGTGAAATTTACTCTTCCAATTTCTTTATCTCAGATATCGAAATACCAGGGTCGTGCAGTTTTCAAAGTTTGTATCAATATATACCGGAATAAATAATTAAACTATATTTACATGAACTTATTATTACATATAAATTTAAGTTCCTCCATCCACTTTTACTGACCAATTACATTGTTACGTTACTGAAAGATGTATGTATATTTTACATGCATCCTTTTTCATTTTTCGGCCTTCTAAATTCATCGATGGATTCAAATTCTATTAGTTACAGTAGAAATTTGTCAGAGAATTTCTTATTAGATATCTAAGCCCCCATTGTGTTTTTTTGTATGCTTATAAAGAAATATATGGCTTACTGCGTTTTATTCTCAGGTTACTGCAGTCATCTACTTTGTGCCTATCTCTACCGGAGCAAGAAGTACTTATTTGCTTCCAAAATAGACATCACGGATCGCTGTCCTAAATAAATATAAACTAAGTGTGAACACAAACATTTTTTACTGTCAATGCGACGCTCTTTCAATAGAAGCCATCTCCCTTCTGTTTTCATTAAATTATTAAGAAAATAAACATTTATTGAAGAAATAACAAAAAAATATTATGGTACAATAAGCAATACACGATGACTTTTATAAAAACTATTATAAATATACATCAATGTTGTTTACAATTTAATATTTAATCTATTAAGCAATCATTTTAATTATTAGAATTTCGTTAATTTATATAAAATCATTATTTAATCAATTATTTTAGTACACTAGCTCCAAAAACATACCATACTACAGCCAATAAAATAAAATTCATAATCAAGAGTTTTTTCAATTAAATTTCATAATCATTTGAATCTTTTGCTAATTAATTTTGGAGACACAATAAAAAAATGTGTTTACGAAATGTATAAAATTGGGCATTGACGACGTTTTGGATATTTTTACGGTATTGACCTTTCAATGGTATGTACTTGTTTAAAACATGACTTACAAATTAATTATATTTTTCGACCTAAAATCTAAATAAACGCGTACACTTTCGCATTTGCACCATCGCACGGCGAAATTCACGATTACACCTTTTAAATAAACAAAAAACTTTCATTCCTACTCCGCCGTACGAATCATTCATTGTTTATCCGCCCGTGAAATAAACATCGAGGTTTCCTTTCACCGCAAAAAAAAAACGGCAAATCATACAAATCAACACAATGGTCAGGGGGAGAGGCTGTTCGCTTTAAAATCCCATCAAATACCCATTCCGACGCCTGGTTCACAAATAATGGTGACTTTCTGTTTCCGCTTACACGGGGAGAGTTTCAGATAAAGCGATTTGAAAATCCTACAGGAATTCGCAGTACATATTTCTAATGTCCCGTTTGTCGTTGACTCAATACCTGTACAATCGTACGACTTAACCCAACCAGCGACACGCAAAATATTTAAGCGGTCACCATTATTATTATTATTATATTAGTATTTGTGTAGCGCTCTTTTATGACCGAATCATTCCAAAAGCGCTTCTTTGCCTCTCTGAGTAAAAAGGTGGGTCTTGAGTCTGCTTCTGAAGGATGCCTCCGCCTTAAGCTCTCTTATGCTTTCCGGTAGCGAGTTCCAGGCCATTGGTGCCACGTAGCTGAAAGTCCAATTGCCAAAGACCGTGCTAGGACTACTTTTCGTCAGCTGCAGGGTGCTTGTATTCGCTCTAGCTGATCTGAGTGTCTCTCCACTCCAGTACATTCCGCATACAACGTTCGCTAGTGTACCTGCTCTACTTATATATAATATAATAATATATGTCATATATAAATGTCATTCGATTACATATTAACAACTAGAAAACGTAATACATTCATAAATATTCAATTTATAGGTAATGACGCACATAAAATATTTATTATGTTGCCCTGCGATAGAATAAGAGCGACTGCGATTGCACCGTCAGAGACGTGACATATCGACAAATGTATATGCCACTGGGTCAGAGATAACTGACGCGAACTTACCTAATCGTGAATTAGTTCTACAATTTAGAACATTTCAATTGATATATGCATGTATTAAACATAATTTTGAGTGTTTTAATTAGTGTTCGACAATAGCCGATTAAGGTCGATATGAAACTAGCAGCTTTTGCTGAACTAATCGTGAGTTTAAAAGTAGCATAAGTAAAGTTGTACAAAGCGGAAAATCTAGTTAACTTTTATATATTTAGTCGAAAATATTTTTTTGGCCAAATTAATTAATAGATTTTACAAAACAAGTAGACTCCTCTTAACCAGTGTTCACAAAACTTTAAATACAGTTAAACTGAATGAAATCATTAATAATTTAAGTTTATTTTAATCGCCTATCCGTTAACCCTTTCCCTGCCACGGACGAGTTAACTCGCCAAACTCGTTAGGTCCCGCCAGGCGACGGACGAGTTAACTCGCCAGATTATTATTAAACTACACAATTTGTGATAACCCTGTTCGTATAAATTATCACAACATTATTTATCAATTAAGTGTATCTATTCTAATGGAAAAGGAAAAACATCCAAATTTGGTAAGTTTACATTAAATAACATTATATTAAGCACTTGTTGATTTTTTTAAATGACTTTTCTGACATTGAAAACGGCTGGCCTATGGGGGTCTTTCTTGCACAATTGGTCTGGCAGGGGAAAGGTTAAATCAAATGTTCACTCAACCAAATTCATCGAAACGTCCTTCGGCCAATATCCGGAAAACATCTTCTTACATTTTCATAAGATGTAATCTGCCTACTTCCTATGTTACTCGTGTCAGTCACAGAAGCGTATTTTAAGGTATCTAAAAAATATCAAAAGCACCGACTTTGTAAGGATTGCTCGGTTGTAATAATTGCGGTTCTATCGGCTTTCTCGGCTTTAGAGGCAAAAATCGTGACTTTGCAAGCCGAGCGGAAACCAACTCGCTTTTTATATCGACGAATGCTGAGTGAGTTTTTTCAACTCTTCCGTTCCATTTCTAAATGAAAACTCCGGAATTAGAACGAATGATTCAAAAAGCGAGAAATAAGAGTTCCGTGGAAATGCTATGTATTTCTTTGCCGGGCCTAAATAAACCATTCCAATGAGTGACGTTGAATATGTGGCCATCGGATGTTTCCCATTACCTTGACCATTCATCTTTTGATATTTCAGTCTTAATTAATGTCAAAATAATACCAAAATAGGCTAGAAGATTAACCGACTAGATTGTTAATTGAGAATTTTAATAACCACATCATATTTTGGAATAAAATATTTTAAAAAATGATTCATGCTGACAACCAGCGAATCAACTTTACAAGCCCTCCTCTGGCTAGAATTGGTGAAAATGAACTTTACGCAATGAAAATTTTTCATTCAATATTTTATTATGTGACTCATTTTTACAACAACGCCAAATAATTAAAATAATAAATTGAAAAATATAAAACATAAAAATTGTGAAAATCTATCATAAAGTTATCTATGACCAAATAATAATGTGACTGACACTACAATATTAAATTAAATATTTGTGTTCAATGATTATTTCATGAAATAAATACATTTTATTAAATGCTATCAATCTTGTTTAAAAATGTCATCACATTATAATTAATTATTATGTATAATGTTATTCACGATGATGCAATGAATAAATGCAGTTTGTAACATTACACATGCTGAACAGATGATTATTTATAAGAATCTGCTAATTAACATTATTATTCATATAGACAACTCATTTCTGATTATTTATTTTGCGCAACTAAAAAACGAATTATTTTATTCTATCCCACACTTTACATATACTCATTTTTTGAAGACTAACCAGAGCAATAAATAACTTCTTAGGTTTACCAGAACAATGATATTTATTTTCAGAATAAATAAATTAATTATTTTCGTATCAAAACCTTCTCACCACAAATATTATAAAACCATAAATAATAAACCAACAACTAATAAAGCTTTTTGTTGTATTGCAATAAGAATTTCACCCTGTATTGTATTATATGTTGTATATAAAAAAAGTAAAAAAAAATATTTTATAAATAAATTTTACATTACCCGTGAACAGGTATTATGTATATTTTACTTTAGAATCGATTCGAGGAAACGTTAATGCGGAGCTTAGATGGATTATAACTAAGCTAAGTTCATTGCAGGTTCAATGTAAGTGTGCCATACAAAACTATAAACTATTCATTAACAAGATGATTGTAATTCTGGTATTTAGGCTAGGATGTAGCCATGGATGAGCGCCCTAGAAGAAACTATACGAGTTATAGGACCCAAGTGAAGAGTACATACACTATAAGTACATCAAAAGTACACGGACAACATACAGTTTCTCGTAAATAAAAAAAAATAAGGCCGTAGGTATGAAAAACAAAGGTGAGGCATAAAAACCGCGTTATAACCGTATATCACTGTACTTTATTCTCTTCTTGGTATATTCACGGTTTCTGTGGCACCAAAAAAAACATGAATAATAAGTGTAATAAGAAGAGCCTCTCCGGCCGCCATTGTTCCGCATTCATGGCGGGACTGAAACTATTTAAAACAACATAGAAAGGGAGCGGACCTTTCGAGTGTCCTTTTTTATTGCGCAGATAATAAAAGTAAACCTTTCCAGAAAGGGTCACCGCTCGCTTCTTCGGCAGTAAATGCGGACAGACGCAAGTGGCGTAACCACGAACTATGAAACTGTAACATTGTATACTAGTACTTTCAACCTGTAGAGTTAAATTTGCTTTCTACAATAAAACAAGTTAAACCTAAATTAAAATATGTTCGTCAGTTATATAATATCTTATATTTTTCTACATTATCCAATCCATAGCTGAAGCAAATAGACACCAAAAAAGGCGCAAAATATTAATTTATTCATTTACACGCCAAAAGCATAAAAAATAATTGGAGTGAAATATCAATCATTAGATATACAGGTATACAAGTTATTTTATGAAATATTTTACAATGCATTTTTTTTTCTTTATGTCAGCGATGTCAAGTTGATTTAGCCCAATATCTGGCAACTTAGGTGGCCTGCCTGTTACTCAACAAAAGGTCCTAGGAGTAGCTAGTCGGGCACATGGGGAAGGATTTTCGATATGATGCAAAGGATTTCGTTCTACCAAGAGAGAACCTCCCTTCTACCTTAAAAACCTTGACTGGCGATTTACACAGTAAATTGATTAAAATAATCACGAGGGGACATTATTTATACCCACAAAAATGTAATTTAATAAGAAAACAAAAATAATAATCGTTAAGACGGTACACACATTTGTTTTAGAAAAAAACTAAACTTACAAGAAAGAATGAAACTCATTTCCTACACAGTGGAATCATTGCAAACATCAATAGTACGAGAGGCATCAGTCAATATGAAACAAAGCCTGATATCTCGTTCTATATTTATTTTATTTATATTTGTATAATTCTGTTAGCTGCCATTATCGTTGCCTCGTTACAAGATGCATTTTTTGGTTTATTTCGCATATGAAAACAACATTTATCTATGACACGATGTTGGAAAAATATATAAATTTTGCAAATAAAAAAAAATTACGAACTTTTATAAGGCTTCTGGTAACCCTGATTACAGTTCCCGGTACATATATAATGAGGCTACGCGACTAGAAAAAATTAAGAACCTATTAATATTATTCTTTGAGAAAACATCATTAAATAAGAAGTTTCTCGGAATTAATACGATATGGCTAGAACAAAGTGAAATAATGAAATTAAACATATAACATAGAGATTTATTCAAGACCTTTTTACGTTTATATATTTAACACAATAGAATAATTAAATTAATAGTTTTAAAATATAAGTTACTTGGGAATGGAAGCCTGAATTACATGTCTTAATATCATATACCCTTAACATGTACTCTTCAATAATAAGTTCTTGTGATAAATATACTCAAGATATAACTTTTTAACATTTTCATTTATTGTATTTTTTACCTAAATTTATAATGATCAATATTTATGTTTAGTACTGGCAACAACCGGACTTACTCGCATATGAAATCTTTGATTAACGTTTTGAAATAGAAAACTGCTATTATAAAAACACTTAATTAGTTGAATATATTTATTTTTATAAATTAAACGGACTTTGGTTTACTTTGGAAACACTGTGATACAATAAGCTCCTCTTGTTTTATTAATTTATACAAAATTGTATATATTTTGAGTGATACACTTATGTTATATGATTTTTATGTACAGATATTTTTTTTACGAGTTACGCCGGTGGACATACAGCCTTTTTTCGTTGAATAACAGTGTTGGAGTACTCTTTCTTCGGTTGACGCCTTCGAGTGGACAGCAATAACTATTTTATGGATCCCCTGCACGGGTATTACCAACTTCTGCGCTCCGTCTAAGACCCGGAACTCCCGCGAAGCCTCTTTTCAATCTGTCAATCTAACCGGAAACGTCGCAGCAAGGGTTGCCATCTCGACGTATGTCTTACTAGAAGATTAACCCGACCTCAATTTTACTAGAATATATCGTCACAAAAGGAAGCTTCACAAATAAAAAAGTCTACATTTCTTTAAAAGCAAATTGACTTTTAATAATAATTGCATTTTTTCATTTTAAAATGGTTGTAAGAAAGATTATTTTTTCAAAATGTTTCATTTGTTACAAGACTTGTTACGATCATCACCATTACATATCTATTTCCTTACTGAAGCTTATGGTCGTCACAAACTACGGCCACAAAAAATTATCAGCCGCCATGGTCACATGTAGGCTCTGCTTCCTAGAGCTTCGACACAGTTCATTATATGTTTTCGTTCTCGACACCCTTACAGCAAGAGCTCGGAGTACTTACGAAAATATAGCTACTGTAGCTTATGCTTTCCTGCGACCTCCGAATAACATGACTTAGCCCTTTTCTTTCTTTGTGTCCTAACTAAAAGTAGGAGAGAAGTTGTCTTGTCCGCTCTCTCACCTCGTTTGCTTGATAATATTTCATTCAACAAGTATATATAAGTCTTCTTGAAACAATAAAATCCTTTTCTGAATAGTCAGTATTTTCAAATTACTTCAATAGTTTAAAATATAAGTAAACTATATTATTACATTAAATGGCAACGAAGGAAACAAAGAGCACTTAAGATTTAAATCCTTTCAAATGACTAACGATGTATGACTGAAGAATAAAAAAACAAAAGAAATAAATTATATTTCGTTTTTGAAAGCTAACGTTTAAATGTCACAAACTTTAAACCGAAACTGAAAAAACGTGGCCCCATAAAATTCTCTTATGGCCTTCTCTCACCTGGCGTAAATTTCAAATTTAGGGCCCGAACCGTGCGGGATTTTCTTGGAAGGAATGGAAGTAACCTTTCGCTTGAAAGGAATTTCCGAAAATAAAAATTCGATTTGTTTTGACGTATGGAGGAATGCCATTCCACGTAAGCAAAGATTCACATAAAACCATTTTGTTCAAAGTTACGAAGTACGAGCATTTAAATAGAACATTGGGAAAATCATATTTAACAAGAGTTTCTTATTTACACAAACTCATGTAAACGAAAAAAAAATTCGACTGTGCTTGTTAACTTCTTTTATATAGAATGATGTTTTGTGCAATATTATTGCACAAGTGATAAAACAACTGTGATATGATAGCAAGATAGCAACATTATAATTGACAGATGTCTTCCTTTATAAAGCAATTTTAATTTGCTGGCAATACGAGTAACTAATATATTAATTGTAAATAATAGTAGAAAATATATTAATTGACTCGTATATATTGAATTTGTCTATATTCGAGATATTTCTTGTCTTTTTTACAATAATATGAAAAAAAGAATAAAATAATGCGTTTAATAAAATATATTTTTTATATAAAAATCAACAGGAGTATGGAATAATTTGAAATAAAAAATGTTTTGCATGTTGACATGTCATCTGTTAGGCTTTACTGAAAAAAGTGTTTTTCAATATTCGCAACATAGGCACATTTTGTCATCATAAATTGCTACTACAATTATAAATATTTATTTATAATTGTAGTAGCTACATGGATCACGTAAGATAAGTTCTCTGTATAGGAGACTACAGTTTCGACTAACTCGAAGCCTTTCTCAATCCATCACTTGTTAAGACATAACTTAACAAATGGTTGATAGAGTTATCTCTTAACAAGTGATGAATTGAGAAAGGCTATGAGTTAGTCGAAACCATCACTTGTTAAGACATAACTTAACAAGTGGTTGATGGAGTTATCTCTTAACAAGTGATGAATTGAGAAAGGCTATGAGTTAGTCGAAACTGCAGTCTCCTATACAGAGAACTTATCTTACGTGATCCATTTAAAAACAGGGTAAATAAATAAATATTTATATTTTATAATGGATCTCAAAGGGAATGCTGAAAACATTGAAAAAAGTGCCACTACAATGTTTCCGACGCTTACACTTGATGAACATTACAGCTCGTATTGTATCCGCATGTTCGTTTAATCTAACTAAATAGAAGTGAAATAAAAAATCCAAGCATCTCAAAGCGAATCTAAGCAATATGAATGATGCATCATAATTATTGTTTACGAATGCCTTAACGTTTAGTTTCTCAACAAGCCGACGTAATGATCAGACGGAGGAAGCCGCTAGTTCAGGATCTGATAGTCATCGTCTTGCCTGGAGATCGTTATCCTGACGACTTTATAGATCTCACCGCGGGGATGAGTCACGACATCTTAATCGGACCCATCGCCGGGAATTCTCGTGACGAAGAACCAGCCCAATGGAAGCAATGTAATATACCAACGTATCTTCAATACAGCTACAACCTTTGCCTGGGGGTATGGCTAATAAGTACAACGCATGCTTACAACACCAGTGGCTGTGGATTCGATTCCTGACGAAACTTAAATAATATATATATTTTAGATACATATTTTTGACTTTGGTGAGAGAGCGTAAAAGGGAGGCTTTCTGACAGTCGTTTAAGAGACGAAGGTGGGCCTGGTTCATGTACTTCGAATGTAGCAAGTGACCATAAGCTACAGCAGCATTTTTTCCAGTATCTCGCCGTCCTGGAAGAACTATGCATAACATTTTTTTTTTTAATCAAATATAAAAAGATACATTTTTTACACAGTAATTTACATTCCAATGTTTTTTTTCTTCTTAGATTCGCTTACCACACCGCTTAAGGATAAGATCTTGTGTGTGGCGTGGGATTTACTCAACGGAACTCTCGGAGGCAAAGCTGACATGGAATGAGGCGAGGATCATGGCGGCTGAGAGAGCTTTAGCAGCAGTTTATGACGACCATATGCTTAAATTAGAGATCGGGTAAAGAAATCCTTCACATGTAAAATGCCAATCGTAGTTCACTCATATATGTCATGTCGAGAATACCACCTGACGAATCCTCGAAAAAATGTATAATGCGTTAATGTCGAGCTGTAGTCGAATGACGATGGTTGATTAATATTTCACATACAGTCCCTGTTATTATTATTTGAAAAATATATAAAAAATACATCTCAACATTCTAAGCCATACATTACAGAACAAAACAATTGAAAAGGAAATTAACAATTCGCCATAATTCAGACTTTGAATAAGAAAATTAACACGTTAACATGTACAAGTGAATAGTTAATAAATGTAATAAGTGAAAAGTTATAAAATAAGAATATAAAATTAAATATCTCAAATGTAAAAACAATACGTCGATGTTTTCTTCTAGAAAATACAAATTAAATATATTCAAAAGAATGCCTATGAATTATTGATAATATCATATGCGAATAATGACTCATTGTTTTAAATTTTTATTAAGTTTTGTTATTTTTCTTGTAAGATCTTCTTCCTACTACACGAACATCAGGCGCATTAACTGCAAGATGGACGATGTTGTTAGTATTCCGCCGCCGATCGTGGGATCTTCTTCGCATTTTCCACAAACAAATCCTTTCGTCGAGTTAAAATAATAACACGAAAATTGAACTAAAACGGCGGGTAATCGCTCACATAACTGGTTTCACCGTTTAGCGTGGATACAACAATGGAGTAACGTTTTCAAGTACGTACAGGTATTTAAAATTTTCGTTTTTATTTTGAAGGAACATTATTTGCATAACATCCGTGAGCGTTCTAAGAGATATAAATGTAAAAAGTCAAGTAAATAATGCTTTTCGTAATACCAGTCCATCTGATGATCACTGAGCCCTTCTAAATTATATATTTTTTAAATTAAGGCACATATTATATACGTATGAAATTCAAATACATGGATTTCCGTGTATGAATCACAGTATAATCATTGATTATGTCACTCATAAGAATCATAATGTTACTTCAGGATCCTTAAGAGCTAGCTACAAGAGCGATAAGAATTGCTTGATTGCTTAATTTTCACCAAAACAAAAAAGACTGGTTTACAAACTTATTAATATTAATAGCTCTATTACTTTCCACGTTTAAATGTATAAATATTTGTCATGATATCACTGTGTTTGTATAGCTTTATCTCTTTTCAAAGCTTGTTCAATCGTGCAATCATGATGAGAAGCCGTTTACAGTCTATAATTAAACGGAAAAAAGTAACGCAAATAAAAAGAAACCAGTTATTAAAATATTTTTTATTGGAAACTAATTGTAAGGAAATTTAAAAAAATATATATATATATATATGTAATTATTTGCACATTTGAACTATGTATTTCACATTTTCATTTAAGGATAAAAATTAAACAAATATTAAATAAAATTCGTGTCAACTAATAAAAAAAATTGAGTCGCTTGGTCAAATAATCTTAAAGTACGAACGAGTAAATCCATCAGATCAAGCCTACCAACAACGAAAAAACTTTGGCCTAGTGAAAATGATATCCGGCGCGATAGCAGGCACGCATTCTTCAAATATACTTAGACAAAGTAGGGCCAAGTTTGTTTTGATTAATGCTGGGTGACTGACTACTTCGCCTGAAAAACTAAAGCGTGTATAATAACATAATCTGAAATTGTGAACCGAAAAACGTTTCACACGTAAAAGTTTTTTGACAGTCGAGATACACAGGTAACTGTAATGATGATTGATCTAAAATTTGCACTAAATAAATTATAATCAATTTAAAAACGTCCAATAATTATTACACCAAAAATATTATAACATTAATTTCATTAAATAGCGCTTTCATACTATTTTAAATGCATTTTTAATGGATGGTAATACACTTGCGATGTGCGTATTAATTTTACTTGGTACAATTAGGCAGCTGGGATGATTATTTATATATCATAATTTCAATCCTGAATCGCAACAACACATTATTATTAATTAAATGCACTTACCGTAATTAGGACTTAATTACCTCTCGAAGTAAATCAGAGAAGGTCAAATATTTCGAATAGATCAAGATCATGGGAGGACGTACGTCTCCAAAACTGGGTATTTTGTTTAAAACATATCGACTCTTTACCAACGTATAAACTGCTAATTCTATATAAAGCACAATTTTTCCCGGTACTCTAATATAACAGCCATATTTGATTGCTGATATGTTTAGAACAGTTCGATTTGAAACTATTATAATAAAATACTCCATCGTAAAAATAGACATTTTCAGAATATGAATGTTTTCTTGTAGAATTGTGGTTTTTTTAGTATGATTTTCATAATTCATTATTGTATTACTATAATGGGTTAATTGTTTTATAAGAGTTTGCTTCTCAGTTACTAATAATAATCGATTTTAAATATTATTGAACATTTTTTTAACTGAAAAGAAATAACGAACAGTTGGCAATATTATTAGACAGAGGCCCTACATGTTCGGGTCGAAATCCTCATCTATTTCCTGTCCACCTAATCGTCGAAAAGAAATATTTCAAGACGTGGATTTGAAGTGTATATCATCGCATTTATCCATCTGACACATTAATAACGCCTTCAGGGGAAGAGAAATTCCTCTGTGAGCTCCAGCAGCCGATGTGGGCGTAGTCTTAGCCGCTTATAACACCGAAATGATAACCACTTAACAATGACTGAGACAATGCTACAGTGAGCGTACCTACCAAGACCTAATAAGAACGAGTATTAATCGAACACACAAAGTAAGCTGTATACAATCGTAATCGTATTTATTATTATTTTCAAGGTAATTATAACATTCCAGAAGATCAAGTCAATACGCTTTGAACAGTCAGCGTGATAGGCAATGAACTAGACGTGGGTGTACAAATCTTCGGTTCGAATGCTCACGTTATTTTTCGACGATTAATTGAAGAAATAAATGTCATGTATTCATATGATGGTGTTTATTATACTTTTATATAACATTAAGGTTATCAAGTGACAATAAATGGTAAACCTGCATAATTATAATTTAAATTAATTTTAATTTAAATTTTTTAAATATTTTGTTTATAAATATGTTTGTACTAACGTAAGAACTAATACTTGTACGTACCTAGATAAGAATGCCAGTTTACAATTTAACCAATATTGAATATGGTCTACAAGGAGTCCGAAACATGTAATCATTATAAATAAATGTGAATCAAAAATAAATATTATTAATGTGTCAATTTTTTTATTAAAATTAATTTAAAATAATGATTTTTATGTTTATCAAATATTAAATTCACTGTGTTCGAAATGCAGGTATTATTAATATAAAAAATATTTTTTAACAGGCCAACTGACAATCAGGACATTGATTAGAAAAGAAAGGTCTTTATTCATTTTTTTTATTCAGAGAACCAGATTATAAAACGCTGTCAAGCATCTAAAAAATATGTTATAAAATATGTATACATTTTTATTACAATTTGTGTGTTAACCAATCTTTGGGTGAGGTTAGGTTGGGTGACATTGAGACGTTGAGCGAGGTTAGGTTAAACTTAATCAGCATGGTGACTAGTACATTTGATAGGACTAATGACCTTGCAGAAATACCAACTAATAAACATAGATTTTTTTATTATATCGCTTTCTTTGTCTGTTCGGGTGAAATTTAAGAAGCAAAAATCAACTTACTTCCCGTCATACAATCGAGCTGCAATTTTGCTTATCGACTTAATGTCGATGATAATACATTATTGTGTTGTTTTCTAAGCTGTAATTTTCTCATCGACTTGTTACTGATGTCGATGTATTCTTATACATTGTTAACGCGATACAAAAAACAGTATGCATATGAGTCGAAGACTTATTATGAATACTTTCTAAATGAGGCCGAGTAATTTGTATTTTCTTAATAAGACCGAAGTTTAGAGGAATATTAATATCCATTCAATTATATTTTAATGCATTCATGTTTTCACGTACATTTTTTATGGTAAGCACTGAAAATGTTTTTTTATCGAACATTAAAGTACTTTATTACTTGCATTCAAATTTCAATACTAAATTTCCATTAGAAATGCGATTTAAAAATAAATCAAATTCATAATTGATTTAACTCTTTTATTCATGGTATAAAAGATTAATAGAAATTTCCATTTTTATTATATTAAAAAATATATCTACCGTTCATCGCGAATCAATTAACGAATAGTTGTATCCAGCTTTTAATAAATGCTGCAGTGGATACAAAAAAAAATATCAATCCATTTATCAATGATCGTATCCAACCAATACTAATATCGAAAATACCTCTTAAGTATCTTTACGTTAATCTTTCTTCTTTAGCTGAACAAACCCATTCACGAAATATCCTCAGAAAGTAATAAATGAGCATTTCCAGGTAATTAAGCAAAGAAAGTAATAAAATATTGGTATAAAGGGATGTTAAATTAAATTATACAAGACTTAATGAATTTCTTTCAGCCGCATTAAACATTATTATGGGTTTAATTATATTTTTCCAAGGAATTGAAGTACTTTTTTACGAGTATTTTTTGTATGTGCAGTATACGCTCAGTACCAACCAAATGCATTATGATACTACATAACAATTATTATTAATTATATATAGAGTAATCATTGGAAAGACAATCGGTTTTAGTATTTTTTAAAATAACATTATCAAATTACAGTGAATCTTAATATCCATAATGATTTTATGTTCAAACATACTACAGAATAAACGCATATGAAATTTGATATGTATTTTTAAATCAACAAAATGTGCTCATGCAATATGATGCTCTTTCAATAAAAGCACATAAAAACTGCAGAATTTTTAATCGGGACACACACAACCAATACACATCATTTCCGCACGCAGTATAAGACCCAGCTTAACAACAAAGCACACTACTGGATAGCCAAAACAATAGTAGATTTATTTTTCCGATAGTGACTTAAATCCTCTGTTGGCATTCTGCTAGAAATGTTTGCATACAAAATACATCCGAAAGTTTATCAAAATTAACTTAGTCTAGAGGATTTTTTTCCATATTCATGTACTATTTGGAACACATGGTCAACACAAATTTCCGCCACACTGATCTGTAAGTTGCCCCAGATTACATGGGATTATTGACTTGAAGAAACAGTCGCTGAAGTATCTGAGTCATATTTAGAAAAAAAAATCAGCATTTTTAGTTGGATCCGATAAATAACCCAAATCTCTCTAGGCCGAGTTTTTTTTTCTATGGTGCCACTCAACGGGGATAACTTTAACATCGAAGTATACTCGTAGTTGTTAAAATATACATTATCTATGAGGTCGTCACTAACTAAGTTTGTATCCAGATGAACCTTCGAGTGCAGGGCTGTCTAAAGACAACCATGAACAATGGTAACTAGCAGAACTGAAAATCGGCATTTTCGGTGACCATAATTTCCAGATATGAAACGGAAATGTCATCAATATGAAGCAAAATCTTTAATGTTGTATGTTATCTTTTTTTTTCAGTTTTCCTTCTAGTTATAGTGTCATAACAAGTATTAAAACGTAAACCTAGTAAAAAGTTTTCTAAATCGAACAATTTTCAACACTTAACGTTGTTAATAGTATGGTTTCGTACATTTTAAAATAAGCCTGGTAATAAGTGCTGAAATAAAGTGCCTGCTGAAAATTCATCTCGGCTAATAACTGTTTTTAAACTCTTGTTGCCGAAAAAGGCATATTATTTTAGGATCGCGTTCATCAGCAATTCATCAACCCCGCATAATAAACGTTTTATTACCAACGGAGGGGTGGAGTTATAATATAACGTGACTGCTGACCATATGTTCGACACAGGTAACTAATATATGTTCGACACAGGTAACTAATATGCTCGCATTATGTTCAGCCAGCGTATTGTAAAAAATACATGGGCAAGTCGATAATTTATTAATGGCCCATCTTGGATGTACTCGCTGTAGGTAACTTGATACATTATGACAGCGAATTATATTCAGCTAAAATTAATGCCAAGCGGGATCGTAGGCATAAATTGTAAATTGTTTTTGTGCATCAATTATGTCACGTATAAATAAAAATCGTTTATATCCTTTTCTTTACGACTGCGAATCTTCGCTTCTCACAAAAAACATATGTAACTGTATAATGAGTTTTGAAGATATGGAAAATTATACTGTTAATACAATGGGTTAACTTTGTTAAAAATATCGAGTTGAGGAAGGGCAATTGAGAACCTTGCATGCAACAGTCGATTAAGAGACGAATATGAACCTGGCGTGGATATGTAGGATGGATGGTGCAGGAAAGCATAAGTTATAACTGCATTTTTTTAAGGCCCCAGGTTCTCATCGCCCTGGAAAACGTCGAGAAATATATATGGAATGTACTTGACAGAGCTCCGGGGGGCAGAGCTGATGTGGGATAAGGCGAGAACCATGGCAGCTAACAGAGATTTGTGGCGGTAAGCCGTTAAAATTATATCATTCAGTTAGAGGAGCAGATATGTAAATATTTATGTTGTTTTCAAAAGGAACCAAAATATATCTGTAAAAAGATAAACCACGAGTATTATTTCTATGTTTAGAGAGTGCGAGGTTTTATATTACAAACTAGCTAACTTTAGTAATGTACGAGTAAGTTGATAAGTAGACAGACGATCCTTGGAGGAGCACAGAGAATATGTTGAGAATCTCAGAACGCTTAGTAATAATGGATATATTGTATCCACATTGATACTTGTATTAATATAACTTTGAAACGATTTATGAATGCCTTTTTAGCCTTTCAGATTGAAACGATAAGAATTTGAGTAAACAGATTAATACGAATACGTTCGTATAATATTCAAAGTAATTAATCATTAAAAATAATATATTTAGAATATGTACTTCCTAGTTAATTTTATTTACTTTATTTACTGCTACCTATAGAAATGAAAAAACAGTGGTTTATTATTTTACTGACTACCTATTGCAGACACACAAAGTTATGATAATAACAAAAAAAAAAAAATTATGTGGTATTAATTAATTAACATAATTTCATAAGAAAACAAGTACGTTAGCAAACAATGCCTATATGATCATAATAAAATAAAGAAATTCTTAAATGAAAATTACCTAAAGTAATGTGAAAGCTCAGCTCTAGCAAAACCCACATGACTTTATTACTAAATAAACACTGTTATTCTATTAAAGTAATACACATATTTAAAATACATATATAATCTAGTAGCCCGTTAAATACGCGAACAATGATATCTACCTCATTTTTAGTCATTTATACTTGTAATATAAAAAACTCAAAGCAATATTCTCAAAAGTATAATTACAACAATTGAGTACATGGTGTGTAATTTTGGAAGATGTTTCATATCAAAATTACCAGCGGCATATTATTGTACGGGTATCTATAGTTTTCGATAATATTGAACACATGGTTATTGTGAGTGTAGGTTCCGTCTATCTCTAATGAAACGTACGTTAAGACTGTTGAGCAATATTGGCAGTACGCTGATAAGGAGTGAATTCGTTATTCACCCAAACAAACAGAAACAGGTAGAGCGCGATAAGAGCGTGATTATGTTCGGGAACACACCCAATGATACGAAATAATTATACCAAATTGATATACAAATTTACTACGAAATCTGGATGAAATTATAAACCCAAAATATGCAGTTTTGTTATCCAAGATTTGAAAGAAAAACTTCGTGGATTTTCGTCATACACGGACGTTTACTGCACACGGAAGCATACAAGGTGTTTGTGCCTACAATAGTAAACAGCTACATTTTGACATTAGTCTATGCATCACTACTTACTTATCATCATCATCATTACTATATCCGCTCCCCTAACTGGAACATATGTTTATCGCCACACAGCTATATCACTTGGAAATGTCCAAAAGGAAGCAAAAATACGCCAGGGGGTGAGACAAGGATGCTCTCTGTCGCCTGTACTCTTCAACGTATACATACAAAATGCAATTAATAACATCAGGGAAAAAATGGGCCATAGAGAGGGGGTTAAAATACATGGCCAAAAGATTGATATGATAAGGTTTGCTGACGACATTGCTCTGATTGCTGAAACTGAAGATGAACTCACGGAAGCTTAACATATCAATGCTAGGAGTACCCCTAAAAGATGCAAAAGAATTTGTATACCTTGGAAGTACAATCACCTGGGATGGCAGAACAAAAAGAGAAGTCAACAGTCGAATACATCAAACAAGGCTAGCTTTCAATAAAAAAGCCAAAATTCTTGAGTCAAAGAATATTTCTTTAGGGCTCCGCAAGCAACTTGCCAAAACACTTGTTTGGAGCATCTTAATGTACGGCTGTGAGACATGGTGCTTATCTGAAAGTGATAAAAAAAGACTAGAGGCCTTTGAGATGTGGTCGTACAGAAGAATTCTCGGAATTTCCTGGAGAGACCACGTCACGAACAATGAGGTTCTCAGAATAATCAAGGAAGATAGGCAACTAATAAGAACCATCTCAGAGAGGCGAGCCCGATGGATTGGTCACATCGTGCGCCACGATGGTCTCCTTCACGATATTGTGGAGGGGGTGGTTGAGGGTAAAAACTGTAGAGGGCGCCCTAGACGGGAGTATTTGCAGCAAGTATTCGAGGACATGAATTGTAGCGCTTATGCTGAGCTGAAAAGGGTTGCGGAGGACCGAGAGGAATGGAGATCGAGATGCAAGATTCTGTTGCTGCAAACCAATCCACCGGATTGATACTACGAAGAAGAAGCTATATTATCCGCCAGTCTTCGCCTCATCCCTTGTCAGCTATACCTCCCACAAGTCCTAAGAGTACATTATATGAACAGGGCCCGATGGCCTTCCAGGACGTCGGGAGCCCGGAGGCTTGAAAAAAAGACAGGGGTTGTTTATGTTATTTCTTAGTATGTGTGCCAACCAGGTCCCGCTTCTTAACCAACTATAGTATGGAAAGCTGCTTTGTACGTTCTATCACCTCGTCATTCCTCACAAAGTCAAAAAAACGTACTTCTATAATTATTTCAAAATCCATCATACAGCCGCATTGGCTTTTTGTGAGGTGCCAAGAATCACATAAGATAAAAGTACGCTATACTATCGTGGTTTGAAGAATAGAAAACCTAATACAAAGTTTTTTTTACAACATTTTTTCAGAACAATGCATGTTTCTGAACTGATGTGCCCACCTGTGAAATGTGACGAGTTCATCACCGTATCGTCCGTTGCTTATCCACTTAGTCTCACTGTGCGGTTTAAGTTAGATATTGATTATTCCGCAGAAATGTGACCAACGGCAAGATAACTACAATGATGTAACATTACTTTTTATGTCCGTCATAGAGCATACCTATTAAAGCATACTGTATTTCATTTTTTAACTTTAAATATTTCATTAACTGATGTAGTCTTTGATGAACAAATATGGCATTCAGTATTCTCTTGATTTTGAAGTAGACTTACTAATGACTTAATGTATTTTTTTGGTGATCACTTACGTTCCAAAGGAGGATATGTTTTCTACGAATGTACTTGAATGGTGACCACTTGAGAACACACCTTGTGTCGTTGGTTTGATCGAACCGCCCATTTATGATAAAATTGTCTCGAAAGTGCCTGACTAATCATCGCCCAAATATGTATCAGAAATCACATCCGCTTTCTCTTCAATACTCCTGCCATGGGAATTATGTATGTTCCCGGGTGAAATTCCAGGTGCAAATATGTCTAGGAGCAAGGCATGAACAATAATCAGGTAACAAAGCAATTTGTGGTGTCCATTAGTTCTAAATATATTATGGATATGACTAAAAATATATAATTATATTAACTAGGAGTTAATTTTGTTTGATTAAATGAGGTATTTTCAATTAAAAGGCGGCAGCATTTGGAAAACTTAAGTACATTTTTAAAGCGAAAATTCCGCAATGTCTTAAAACTAAGGCGTTTAACGAATGCATCCTCCCTGTATTAACTTATGGCGCAGAGGCGTGGAATCTGACAGCAAGTCTTACCCATAAAATAAAGGTCACTCAGCATTCTATGGCGAGATCCATGCTCGGAGTGTCGCTAAAAGATAGAATCCGAAACGAGGAAATACGCAGAAGAACTCAAGTGGTGGATGCTACCCAACGAATAGACACACTAAAGTGGCAATGGGCAGGACATATCTGTCGAAGAGGCGACGGTCGATGGGGAAGAAAAGTATTGAAATGGCGCCCAAGAACTGGCAAACGAAGCATTGGCCAACCTCCTACAAGATGGACTGACGATATAAAAAGAATATCGGGAGTGAGCTGGATGCGGAAGGCGGAGGAACGAAGAGAATGGAGACTCATACGGGAGGCCTGCGGTCAACAGTAGACGAACACAGGCTGATGATGATGACTATTACGAAAAAAAAAAGGAACTATGATTTTGGAAGAAACATGGATAGTGAATAGTAGCTCCTATGATTGTTTCAGCTACGGGTAGGATTTGTTAAATATTAGGCTATGACTGGATCTTCAGGACTACAGCAAACAGCGTTGTGAAGGCAATATCTCTGAAGACAGGATTGCGTTGATTGTGTGGATGACTGTATGAAGTACACACCAACCTAGGGTAGTTAGGTTTGCGTTCGCACAGTACAGGTGGACCTGCGGTTGGCGGCGACCGCGCGGTTCACGCTACTTTATCGATTATTTCACAGAAATGTTAGGAACGGCGAGTCTATGACACACATTCGAACCCGGGCAGCTAACTGAACACGCGACGCATTGTTTTGATTGAAATGTTTTACAATAATGCGGATAAAATACGAAAATAGAATAAGAAAAAAATGTGAAAAAAATATACACACCAAAATTCGTACAATCTTCATTGAATACAAAAAACGTAATTGATAAATCACGAAACAATTAAGACAAAGTAGAAGAATGAAGTACATAAAATACTCTAGACAATATTCATTAATAAAACCACATATAAATTGAATTTTTAATATATATTTAAAAGTGCTCTCATTTTTATAGTTTATATTTTTATTAATAATTATTATATTAATCGTAAAAAGAGGGAGTTCGCGTCTCAAGCAGTTAACCCATAAGGCATGAATTCAAGAAGAAAATAATGTTATTGAGATATTAATTTATAACATAAATATATATTTGTACATATAATGTAATTTTTTTATTTAACATTTACGTATCACGAATTAATTTTAATAATTTGTTGAATAAAAATTTATGTCCAGAAATTGTCGAAAATTTAGTGTTTAATTTTTGTTTTTATACAAATTTGAACAAAAAACGACTACGACAAAATAGGAATAGAAAGAAGTTACTTCGACTAAAAAATAATAATTATGCATCATAATGGACCAAAAAATGGATTTAATGTGATAATATTTTTAATTGCACAATTTGAAACAGAAGAAGTAATTCCAAGTTACTTTCTTTGACATTTTTATTTTCGTCATATTCATAAAATAAACTTTAATTTAACTTTTTTTCAAATAAATTTCAAATTTTAATAAATTCTAATCGTACATGTGCGTTCAAATTATTTCGCGCCAAAACACAGCTCCACCACTCGCCGGTCAGACACAAAAAATAATATTCCCGCAAGGCACCTTACCGAGAAACAATAAAAACACTTGACCACCTGAATAATAATGCCTTTGAAGTTATACCTTTGTGAAAACACTCTACCTGGTACCTTTGTGCTTTTAAAAATAATAAAGTTAACTAGTCTAATTGAACGAGAAGACTAGAATAATTTGTTTGCAAAGACAGAAAGTGAATGCTCTTGTGATACCTAGCAATCATCAAACAACAGAAAACGCGAGAAACGTGTTTTTAGTACTCGGCCAGTTGCTACACAACAATTATCATGCCTGATGATTCACAGGTCAATTCTACGTCAATTTAGCGACTATTTGTAACAGTTTAAAGCGTTTTTAATGGTGTTTTAAATGATTTAAGGTTATGTTTGGATGATTCTCTTATAAAAAAGGCAAACTCACCTTTAGATAGCGCCAGCAAGAGCCACACCACGGCATTTGCACCTGTTACACCTGAGCGCGCTGACATCTTGCCTCTCCTTCCTCTTCTCGCGGTCGAAACCCCACAAATCTGCTTCAAACTTCAATAAAACAGATATTGATACAACCGTCTACAATCACACTACAAAAACGGTGACATTTTCATAGCAAAAAAGTCGAAAACAATGCACAAAAAGTTGCTCGAAAGAATCACTTCAAAAAGTTTTAAAACTTTATTCTAAGTTCGATTTTTAAAACTTTAAGACATGGCGTCGCAGGGCGACGTTATTTGACACTGTCTTTATGACTTTGTATAGTTTTTAGTTGTTGTCGGATTTAGTTTTTAAATTGTTAGTTTCGTAAAGTAAGGTAGAGAGCGCGCGCGACACACCCAAGCGAGTGGACCGTCACCGACCAAGGTTCGGAACGAGTGAGCTCCGCAGCTCGTGGGGGGACCTGAGAAATGTACTGGAGGAGCGACGCCTGGCGGTCGCGCTGCGAAGCAGTGTTTGAAACAAAAACAATGCATTCGAAATTAATAACCTGATAGATGCATTAAGAATGTCATTTTATTTTTAAAAAATCTGAAAATATATTTCAATTTTTTTTATATAGGATTGCAGTATTCTTATAAATACATGTAAAATAAACACGTATGAATGAATAATTGGAAGTATTTACCTATCAATGCTAAACACATATTGTGTGGATTACATCTAAATATTTTTAAAAATAATTTTCTAAATTGAAATAATTCAAAAATACTATATAACTTAAAAATAAATATACTTTACAAATTAAATTCGTAATAATAAATATTTATTTAACAAATGTTAATAATTATTTATCCAACAGACTGGCATTTCATTAGTTATGCCATTTTGCTATTATTACACTACTTTTTAAATATTGTACTATTTTAACTACTCACATAAAAAACGTATATTTAAATTAAAAATATATGTTTTTCTACATTTGTCAAATACTATTTTCATCATTTATCTCATATATATATATGAGATAAATTTTAAAGCACATTATTCAAATACTATTTACGACTGTGAACAAAACAAACATTTTTCAATACTTTTTTTAGATTTTTGAATCCATTTGAAATATTTCCAGAATTGACGGTCTCGTAGCGAAAACCAAGAAGGTTTTTTTTTGTGTGCACCCTCCCACTCAAGCTGATTTGTAATTTCCAACTTGTTAAATAAAAGATCGAACGCTTGGAAATAAAGCTGCTTTTCTTTTTGGCGGATTCGATCTTTGGATTTATTTTAGTCTCATGGCGAAGAAAGCCGCCGAAAATGGAAAATTCCAGACTATTCATTCTTTGTTCGAGTGCTAAAAGCACTCTGGTACTGCGGAGTGTAAATTATTCATCTCGAAGCGCATACAAGAGCAAGTTTTCTCAGATCAAATAGCCGGGATTAAGGCGTAAGTCATTCTAAATTATTATTTTCACTTCCCAACGTTGAATAGATGTACTTGTTCCGTTAGTTTCCTATACATTGCGTGTTGTAGAATCTCTGCATTATAGAAAAAATACATTTTAGAACAAACGCATGTTCGCTGAAAATAAGTAAGAACTCTTTATTGCAGTCGACTCCATGGCGTTAAACAAAGACGGCTGAACGATTCAAACTGAAATAATGTGTGCTGTTTGTGTATGCGTTATAAGGATTTATTAAATTTTGAGTGTATGTTGCTCTATAAAAAGATCTCAATTGTTGTAGTAACAATAAGAGAGGAAGTTCTTCAATTCAGCTTTTAATATAATAAATAAAATAATAAACGGTTTTAAACTATCGCAATGGTTTTCTTTTTTTGACCAATATACAATTGGAAAACTTTTATTTTAGATAAATCTGGCAGTTATATGGTTTATTTAGTATGGTTCTGGAGTAAAATGCTACGACCCATCTTTCGGAAACGAAATGCTCTGAAAAATATACAACGTAATATTAACATTCGATTTTCGTACAAAATATTAATTGTATTTTACGAATATCTTTTTTTAGTTGTGTTCAATGGTTTTCTAAGGTTTGACAGTGTCTGACGCCGAATTCAAGAGCATTACTGCTATTTTTTCATATATATCTTTAATTTTATTATTATATTTATTACAAATAAACAACAGTTACCTGAGTGCCGTGGCTTCTTATTTCCAATTTTTGGCTTCAGCAGAAAGCCATTCAACAAATTATATCCTGAAAAAGATGTACTTCATAGAAAAAACTGTCAAGAACGTGCATAAATATACTTCTAAAATATTTTGGAAGTGATGCCAGAAAAGGAATTTGTAGACAGGAAACGATAGTGATCACAGAATGAATTTGAAGATGCGAGGAAGAAGATAGTCTGCATGAATATTGAAAAACCTGATAAAGGAGGCTTAAAAATCTTCTTTTGCTTCTGTTGCAGAAGAAAAGTACAGAATGCTTGTTATTCTCCAAAGGATTTCCATGCTTAGAACTTAAAATGTCTAATTTTTTTTATTTTGATTATTTGAACCATCAGTTCTCGTCATATTTAACGTTTTAATTAAATTATAAATATTTTTAATGTAAATTTCATGCACTTATTCAAGCATAAAATTTCATTCAAATTGGGTTATTTTAATTTTCAGCACGCAGCGATAACATTCAGTGTGGGCGGTTTAAATACTGAAATACTGAAAAGAAAAATACACACTCTGCCAAAGCCGGATACCGGAACATATAAATTTCCGCAGAGACAAAGCCTTGACAAAAAGGAGGACGTTGGATTGCTTCCAATTTTTGAAACAGCCCCCAATAATCCATTGGTATCTTCACATGCTCTAAAATAACTTGTGTTTAAATCCGTTTACATGCTACTTGTAGTATTTATGTATACATTGTTTGTGTTCCATGATGATCAATATATTGGTTTTATCTTCACAGACTTCGAATTTGAAATAAGTTATATTTAATTTGTACAATTATTGACTGTCAAGTACACACGCTTTTTTTTTCGACGCAAAAGAGGAAAAACTTCAAATAAACAAACCCACAGCAGATAACTTATTTTTGTAATATCCTTATTTAAAGCTAGAAATGGTAAATATAAAATGAAAAATGTATATCTACCAGAATTAAGGAAAAGAATTTCATGCAATTAATTATTTATTTATGATAAAATAGTATATAATAATAAAATGTGTAATGTGACGCTTCATTCGTGTATACATTACAACTTTTTAATTTTAATTCATGCTGAAATACCAAATGTGATACATTTATTTTTATGGTATAGTACTAGTAAGCATGTGGAAAGCTTAACCTATTATAACAATATAATTAAAAATAATAATTTATTATTCATTTAGTATTAAATTTTTATTCAGTAATGATTATAATTTTTGTTAAAAGTAATTTTTTAAAATATCATCGATTATCTTCCCGAAAATTAACAATGCTTATATTTCCACAAAAATAGTTTACTATGTTACTTGCTGCCGATATCTGAGTTATGGTTATTATGGTTATGATTAATACTAAAAATATGATTAATACTAACAAAAAAGAAAAAAAGAAGATCAGAAGATGTTCGGTGAAACTTGGGTGAAAAAAACTAGGGTGCTGGTTTAAGACGAGCTAAAGGACCAAGCAATACACTTTTATGTTTATTTGTGTCTCTCATATACTCCAAGCATTAAAATTTTCTATGTAGAAATGGATATGCAATAATCCGAAAATTATGACGTAATCGAGAGTCGATTTACAAACTAATGATTTAATCAATGGAATAGGGTCAGTCCCTCATGGGTGAGGATCGTGATTAATGCTGGTCTCTCGTCAGTTACTATGAATGCTCGCGTGACTAGGAATACTACCATTGATGAATGATGATTGAAAAATAATTTTGAACTGAGCAGTTTAGGTGAACCCTTGATGATTAGAAATATTGCACAAAACTTCGTATTGCGCATGCGCAGTACGCATTGCTATGAGCAGATCGTAAATGTGCGGAAAATAATATTGTTAAACGTAACTAATTGTAGGTCCGTTGTTTTCGGTTTATATGATTTTTTTTCCCATTCTGGATATGGTTAATTTCACTGAATTATTTTCTATAGATAATGATGAATATATAATGACAACTGAAATAACTACTAGAACCACTCGCACGTAGCAACAAAATGTTGTGAGCATATGAACAAATATAGCAGCATATACAAAATAAGCTACAGTGTAAGGTAAAAACTGAAAATTCTTGCATATCTTACATTTCTTTAAATTCACGTACACGGTAAAATCTCTATATTTTTCAACAATCGCATCATATTTTAATTATGTTTTATTATTATTTTACTATATTAATAAATACTAAAGCTTATATTTTTTTGATACAAGTACATTTACGGCTGTTATATATCAGTTTTTAAGTTATTAAATTAGATAAATTAAAAATACATTAGTATTAAAAAACGTATGAATAGTAAAATAGTTAAGATCCGATCGAGTTTCCCAAGGTAAACCTAATATTGTATAAATAATTAGATTGAGTATTAGGCCAGAGACTAAAACTCTAGAGTAATTACTTTATAAAAAATAGACTCGTGATAAAGTAATTGTTAGAATCTTAATAAATATACATACAGCTAAGAACAAGCGCCATTTATAAATAATATGGATCAATACTACAAAACGTGTTCATTGTTCGCACCCCTGAGTCTGTTTATTTTTTTCGATTAATCGATGAGAGAAATGTTAAAGATGATATTTGTTGTGAATTTGTATGTGTCATTATCATCATCAGCCTGGGTCGCTCCATTCAGAACCGGCTATAGACGCTGCGCCACCCGAGGGAATTATTTTTTCTAGCGCCTCATATTGTACCTTTTTTTTAATATATAAGAAAGATTGGTTGCTTTCGGCGCTCCTAGCTTATTCGACGCCCTGGGGCACCGACCCACTTCACCGCCCCCTAAATCCGGCACTGGCTCCACTTGCCAGTTTGTGGACACCACTCCAATACTTTTCTTCCCCATCGACCGTCATCTTTTCGACAGATATGTTTTTCCCATTACCACTTTAGTGTGCCTATTATTTATATGAGTATCAGTTGTTAATTAGAATAAACTGACGTGTTATGTTATTTATTTACATGATAATATTAGTTTCGATGCACCGTTACTGTTTGGTTGCACTATGCTTGTCTTGGGCGGTTCTTCTTAATTGTTGTAGTTTTTAATAACACTCTTTATGTCGCAACACGTTCTCGTGACAAGATCCTACCGCAGCGCCGCTTGGTGTCTTCAAAGTAAAGCTGATTAATATTATAAAGGTCCTCCCCTATACGGCGAGATGCGCCATCTGCACGCAGCGGCGCAATGTACACAGCCCATAAGGAGTGATATATCGCCATGCAAATCCAAAGAATCATTGCGGAAATCAAAGACAAGAAAAGAAATGGCACTCGAATTCAGTGTTGCCAACTGAAAAACGTAAATATCAACGCAGAAGATATTTAAAAAAAAAAACATCAAAATCAGGGTATTTTAATCAATACGCAATTATGTATAAATTTAGTGGATTACTCAAGAGAAATTATAAGTGTATATTGATTTCTCTTTAAAAAAGATCTAGTTGTTATAATGTAAGAAAAGATGAAGAGTATTGTAAAGCTTTCAGGTGGTGTTGATTAATATTTTTCAGTTTTCCTTTTTTCTTATTGACATGCGAGCTTCTTCTTCGTAGTATCAATCCGGTGGATTGGTTTGCAGCAACAGAATCTTACATCTCGATCTCCATTCCTCTCGGTCCTCCGCAACCCTTTTCAGCTCAGCATGAGCATATGCGAGCATATGATCTTTAAACACGATTGGGATAATCAGTTTTCGGTGAATAAAAATGATATTAACTCTGAGATGACATATAAATTTTTCTAATTCACATTGAGATACCTTTTTAAAATGACAATATAAATATATATGTTTATAATATATATTTTTCATAATTTTAAATTATGCACATGCTCGTAATTCAAAGCAGTATTATAAAAGCGAAAGTATATAATAATAAACATAGTTATCCAAATTAAAAATTACACATCACATATAAAATGAATACAGTTGTTTTTTTTATATATTCTTTTTTTATTATATTCGAAAGTGAACTTTATGCATATACTCGTATAAATTAGGTAGATCTAGATAGAAAGTCAATATACTGCAGTCACTACATTCTTTTACATTAGTCTACCATTTTTAAGTTTTATAGATATTTTTTTTATTGTTTTTATGTTTCGTGTATAAAATGTGAATTTCAAAATATGATTGGCAACACTACTACTTACATGTCACACATGGGGTGCAATTGGATTATATGCGGTAAATAAAACAAATCGACGTTCCGTTTTGAATTCAATTCGCCGGCGCAAGCTTTGTACAAGTGCTTCTATTTTGTTCAATACCCTCAATGCGAAAATTGTGAATATAAGATATGCATGTTTCAGAAGAAAAATAGCGAGATTTTCACTGAAAAAGTGAAGATAAATCGCATTAAACAATAAAAACAATGCGGATTTTAAACATATTTCAGCGTAGATTTTCCTTTTTACTTACATAAAATCAATAACTATGGATTATGTGTTACAAGTGATAATTGCCTTCGAAAATTAGGCCGTTCATTGTTTGATGAAATACTGATTAACATTTCTTATTAGTATTTTTAATTTCTAGCGAAATATGGGGTGGAAGTCTACTCGCGCAACATATTTATGTAGGAAACGTCGTTTCATTGGTATATTAAATTAAATATTGAAAAAAAAACAATATTCATATATTTGTATTAATTTTATACATAATATTGAAATATTCCGACGAAGCAAAAAAAAAAAGGTCTTATAACTTTTTTATTAATTCGACATTCATTAGAGCTTAAACAGCTCAAAAAAAAAATTTAGTATCTTTGAAAAAATATTTTTCTCAATAATATTTCATAGTATAACTTAATTTTTCACTAGACGAATAAAATTTGAATATATGTACTGGTAAAATTGTTTAAACACAAAAATCATTGAATAATTGACTTTCAATTATACATTATTAATTTTGCCTCTAAGGGACGTCATTAAATTAAAAGAAAATAAAATAATAAATTATGTATTTTAGGCTTCTTTAACTCGAATCAGTTAAATAAAAAGTTACATCATTTTTGTCACGAATCTGATTTAAAAACCTACAAATGACCTGCTATATTACAACAATTACCGTGTCACGGAATTATACAAGATTTGTAGAAATTTTGAAGAGTGTAAGAAACGTTTCGAAACACCAAAGCACTATGCGTTTGTGTTTCGAAACGTTTCTTACATAATGTACATATAATTGGTAAACAACGTGTTTCACGAAATAATTACAAAAAATTCCTTTCCAATTGACTGTCATCTTTTTTGGGTACGCTTCATATTAAAAAATTCCATTTTTCTGCCCCATAAAACGGCCCATACAAAATTCAAAAACGCACGTATGCCTCTTGGGTAGAAGAAGTGTGATTCTTTAAAAAAGTAAACACGCTCGTAAAAAATGTATGCGGTGCACCGGATGTGCAAGTTTATGAGTTTTTACAAAGGG
Source organism: Glossosoma conforme (assembly GCA_022606575.1). NCBI lineage: Eukaryota > Metazoa > Arthropoda > Insecta > Trichoptera > Glossosomatidae > Glossosoma > Glossosoma conforme. The sequence continues at coordinate 12,930,217 of JAGTXR010000013.1, forward strand.
TGCAGGGACGAATAAGGATCCGTAGAAGGGTGCCTGCGTGCGGGAGGACCCGGAACCTGCTAAGAACGAGGGAAGGACTCGGAAGATTAAACCTCCTGACCGTGAGGGTGGATACTTTTTTATTACTTTTTTTCTTCCCGGCTGCAAGTTAAACAATGTTCAAGGCTCCACGGAGCAAATATTTGTTCTCTGAAAGCACAAAAGCCACGAGTTGCTTAGTGTTTATCCCGTACCTTAAACGCCAATATAAATTATGTGAAATACACCCACAGAGAGTATACTCAATGTTCTTTCAGTTTAATTTGTAAAATGAAGGTAGAAATTTTAAAAGTATGTTATATTTCATAATTTTTAAAAAATATTATCTGTATTTAAAATTTGAGATAAATTTATAAAAAATATGGATTCAAAATATAACACGAGTATTTGTATTTTTATTTTTTCCTGTATGGAACTAGTGACTAATCACTTTAAATTTCCAACTGGCTATTTGGCTTATAGATTTTTCAGCTTATCTCTTATAACTATTTATGCATAATTATCCAAAATATAATAATATCCATAAACAACGTAACAGTTTTACAGCATTGTAAAATCTTCCTTATTTTTGTACAGCGCCGAATAGAAACATTTTATCAAAATTTATTGCACCCGTACAATAGGTTTTCAGAAGAGGCTCGAGTTTGTAAAGACTGATGTGGTGTAAGAGCAGAAACGGCAGCCTTCTAATAAGCAGTCTATTAAGAGACGAAGATTAACCTGGTTGGAACACGTTTTTCACATTCAGCTGGAGAGCATAGAAGCAGAACTAGAATTGCCTTTTATTTATGCATTGGACTCTCGCAGTCCTGAAACTCTGCAAGCAACAATATATAGTATTACTTAGTTAGATATAAGTTGAAGTAGTTAAACTGAGATGGAACGATGTGAAGATTTTGGGGAGTGACATACTTTACTGTAGCAATTTGTGACGATTGTATACTGCATTCAGTAAGATAAGAGATATGAAATAATGATGAATTTTATATATTTTTTTACATTGCAGAAAATGCTTACCTATTCCTAGGCAATTGTTATCGATTGCTCATCGCTGACAATCTATCTTTCTAGCAAGGCTTCTGCAGTAACGATGGTATATCTCCATGTCAGGGCTCTGCACCCAGTAACAAACACCCGACACTCTGAAGAGATGCCTGGTGAGAGTTGCTGGCTTTCATCCTTCTGCAATTACCATCAAGAAGATAGTGAACGTCAAAAGTCTCTGTCTAAAATCTAGAAGTGATTGAAAACTTCTTTGACTATCATACCGCATCAAATGTTGCTAGAGAAGTCTAGTACAGGATCAGTGTTTATCCCAAAGCTTATGCTTAGTGCCTTATTTTGTTTGATTGACATATTCGGTGTCCACCACATTATTATATTTGTTTCTCGTATGTGTTCATTGTATGTTTTACATTGAATGCCGCTGCTCTACTTGCATGTATTTATGTATTATCGAGATCTTATTAACTTTTCGTTTATATTGTAGTTTTATTGTTGCAGTGTCAATGTTTTTTTGCACAGATGTTCAATTTGCAACACATTTCGCTCAAAAATTATGATAACGATTAGCTTGTTAGGTAAGTCAATTAGTTTTTAGCGAAAAAAAACATATATCAGAGATTCAACTGATCGTGGACACGTAGTTGTTATCTGCCAGCCTGCATCAATGAATGCCTTCATTGTGCCTTCGTCAGTTTCACTGGCCTCCCAGGACATGGTGTATCTTCATCATAAAAATTCACGGGTTGTAATTTCCCACATCAGTTTTAGCAATAATGTTCCGTCAAAAGATCTTCTCCATGCACATCATATATTATTATTCTTGCTAGAACAGCTGTTTTGCCCTTTTTATCATAGAAAAGTATAACATGTCGAAAATGCTGTTTTTCACTTTCCATATTTGAAATTAAAAAAACTGCCGCGTAGAAGTTGACTTTGAAAAAATACAGTTTATTTATAAAATATATATATATACAGGTTATATATATAAGTCCCCTGCTGAAAAAAAAAACCTTTTTTTTCAGAATAACACAGTAAATAATGTTTTGTAACTATACATTAGAAAGAAATAAATATTTAATAAAAAATAAATTTTGATACCGTTTAATAATAATAAAATAGTAAAAAAAAATCTAGATAAGTTGTGGTTCTCTTCAATGCTGTGATGATATATTTCCACTGTATTAATTTAAATGAAAATTCAGCGTTCTTGATCGTATTTCACGACTCAACACAATAAGCTTTCCGTGAATATCAATAATTGTGAAATTTATGCAACATTAGACCGTCCCCGATACATAACAATTACGAAGGGTTCGCAGACTTCGCGGTAAGTTTTCAGGAGATATTTCAGGCCCCGTATTGTGAGCAAACAACGCCTCAGAGTATTAGGAAATACAATTTCATTTAAGAGATGTCAATTCCAGGGTCAACGGAGGCCCACACTTAAGTATATATTCAGCCTCTCATTATCTTTGTAACAATAGCTTAAGTTACCCTACTTTATGAGGTACTTTGGCCGTGTTTGACACAGTTTCCGGTACAGTTTGTACTACAGTAAATTTGTATTCACAATTGGACGTTTCTATTTTTATGATGACTGTTTTTCCCATTAAAATGATAATATAATTACTAAGATTTTTTTTGGAACGTCTAATAGCATATCGCATTATTTATGCATTTAAGCCAGGTATCACTCACCTCTTGCGGGAACGAAAAACCCTGAAAAATACTAAAAAAAATATCATATTAGATTCAAATGTGGAACGAAATTTGTATTTCGTTTCTAGATTTTTTTTTTTTTTTAAGTTGTGTTAAATTGTTTTCTAACGTTTGAAAGAGTATTACGACAACTTCTCTCGACTTTGACGAATTTTTCTTCACTGTTAGTTGCCACTGTCCATAGCTTTACTTTGTTACTTCGTTGAACTGAAGAAATCTCCATCGTAAGGTTCATTTATGGTTCTCGAAAACCTTTGGGACAGAAGCTCGGCGACTTGGACAGACGGTTTTTGTAATATCCGAGGCTTATTTTGGGTAATTAGTTAATTTTATTTTGTATGAAAGTCAAAAGATATACTGGACATTCCTTAGGCTATAAATTTTAAGTACATAATAAAATTATGATAAAAATACTTTTTTTTTCAATAATTTAGATGAATTCGGATTTCCATCACGTGAGCTAAAAACTCGTTACGATTTGAATCTTGCGCATAAAAATTTACGACATGCACGTTCCTTTGGCCCTGAAGGGGGAGAGGGAAAAAAATCACGTAAATCACTTTTATTGACTCGTTATATCCGAGATCTGCATACCGCCGGGCCGATGCACATTATCTTCCATATAATTCTTCCCCCATATAAAAATATGACCCGAGAGTAAGGTTCACTCGCGAAAACGCTCAAAAAAGCTCGATAAAACAGACGGCAGTGTCATACGAGTTTTATGATGGGTCGAACCGTAAAACGATTCTTAAAATCAAGCCCGCCGTAAATTACGGTTCAAAGAAAGTACCAAAGTTCCTGGCAGTTTATTTGAGATACTTGATAAAATTTATACGGCCCTATTCAAGGGATGGATATGCGAGTACTTCTTTTATTAAAATGCCATTCTGTTTTACATCATTCTGAATCGTTCTTTTTTACATTTTATCTTACTGTAGTTGTATTTTCAACGTTTATACGTTGTTTATACGTTAAATAATAATCTACATCTCTTTGTTACAATGCAACAATACAACAAATTGTAATTCTTACAGAAATCATTCGTTTTTTTTTCATTGGTATTTATTAATTTTGACAAAAAGCTAAAAACAATATTTCCGACGGATGTTTAGCCGAAAAACATTTGGCTGAATGGAAATTTGGCCAAAAAAACATTTGGCTTAATCAAACACACTAAATAACACTGTATCGTTACTATTTCAGAGTTTATATTCGCACTTTAGATATGTGTGCAATGTTCAAGAAATCCGTCCATTTAAATTACAAATTCCTTATATGTTTCTACATTAGCTCTTATTACAGTTTATCTATTTTTAAAATGGAACAAAATTATTGGAACCAAAATATTTGACTGTCAACAAAACAACGTCCCAGTTAAACACATTATATATAATGGCGTCGATGGATATCCAGAATGAAAATCCTCTAGTAATTTTCTCAACGAAACCACTTAATATAAATAATAATAATAAATTTCAAGAAAAATATATTTTGATACAAGCTTACCTTAATATTAAAAAAAATACGTATTATTTATTACTTTTTAATTCACCACTTTAAGTAATTTTGGAATTACCAAGTCTTATATTACATTATTTTATTACTTATTTATGGCGGAATAACGCATATTGCTGCTTCTATTATAACATACAAAGATGTAATATCACAACTCTAGAATTATTTTATGATATACAGTATTACAACAATAAAATGTCAATAGCTAGAATAAGGTACTAACATTTGAAGTAACCTAAAGCACCGCGGAGACCTTGTTCGCCATTTACTGCTGGATGCCTCAAGGCGGTACTGCAGCATCAGCAACGGTCAGGGACTGCAATGTAGAAAAGAAGAAACCAACTGGGTCATTAGTCTCTTTCAAGAAAAGTCTTCATTCAACGAGATTTATAAGAAAGGTTTAATTCTGTGTCACGAAGAAATTTATCATACAAAATGTCACATCAAGTATTTTTGATATATTTTAAGCAATGTTTATTTTTATTTTGAAGTAAATAATGAAACCTTAGCCATTGTCCTAAGAGACTTACATGATTATTTTGAAAAAGTTAGAGAAAGAAAGCGAGAAAAGACCACCATCATATTCCATAATCATGTTATCAGTTTCACACTGAATAAAAACACTTTTATTTTTGCAAACATGTTATAATAAATAGATCTCATAAGAGTGAATACCTTATTTTTTTCTATCTTCGTAGTATCAATCCGGTGGATTGGTTTGCAGCAACAGAATCTTGCATCTCGATCTCCATTCCTCTCGGTCCTCCGCAACCCTTTTCAGCTCAGCATAAGCGCTACAATTCATGTCCTCGAATACTTGCTGTAAATACTTCCGTCTAGGGCGCCCTCTACAGTTTCTACCCTCAACCATCCCCTCCACAATATCGTGAAGAAGACCATCGTGGCGCATGATCTGACCAATCCATCGGGCTCGCCTCTCTGAGATGGTTCTTATTAGGTGCCTATCTTCCTTGATTATCCTGAGAACCTCATTGTTCGTGACGTGGTATCTCCAGGAAATTCCGAGAATTCTTCTGTACGACCACATCTCAAAGGCCTCTAGTCTTTTTTTATCACTTTCAGATAAGCACCATGTCTCACAGCCGTACATTAAGATGCTCCAAACAAGTGTTTTGGCAAGTTGCTTGCGGAGCCCTAAAGTAATATTCTTTGACTCAAGAATTTTGGCTTTTTTATTGAAAGCTAGCCTTGCTTGATGTATTCGACTGTTGACTTCTCTTTTTGTTCTGCGATCCCATGATCGTACTTCCAAGGTATACAAATTCTTTTGTATCTTTTAGGGGTACTCCTAGCATTGATATGTTAATTTTCTGCTGCTCATTGCGGCTTACTCTCATAATTTGGTTTTTGTGCTGTTTATCTTCATATTGTAGTTGGAATTAAATATGTTTTCCATGGATGTCAGCGCTTCAGTGAGTTCATCTTCAGTTTCAGCAATCAGAGCAATGTCGTCAGCAAACCTTATCATATCAATCTTTTGGCCATGTATTTTAACCCCCTCTCTATGGCCCATTTTTTCCCTGATGTTATTAATTGCATTTTGTATGTATACGTTGAAGAGTACAGGCGACAGAGAGCATCCTTGTCTCACCCCTTGACGTATTTTTGCTTCCTTTCGGACATTTCCAAGTGATATTATGGCAGCTTCTTCTTTGTAAAGTGAAAATATGAGTCTTCGTTCCTTGTATTTGACTCCAATTTCTTTCATTACATCGAAGAGCTTCTCCTAATCTTTTTTTCTATATTGGATGATAATAAGAGGCAACTCTTGTAGTATTAATTTTTTTTGATGAAAATATATTATTATAAGTTTTTTTATATAAAAATAGGTATTTTATATATTAGAACACGGTTTGAATTTATGAGAAAAAATGGGTGAGAAAGAGGCGTTAGTTGCTTTCTATGCAACAAAACGAGACCTGGCTGTACCTTGTTGTTTGTGTACAGCATTAACTTCAGCTGCTCTTTCTTTCAGCCGATTTGTAACAATACATAGAATACACTCAGCATAACTCCAAATTTGACATTGGATAAGGTGAAAATCAAGACTGACAGAGCTTTGAGGTAGCAGTTTCAACGATAATATGTTTGAGCTTGGGAGAGGATATGTAAAGAGGACAATAATATGCTAGCTAGATGATAGAATGTCAAACAAGCTCTCTATAAAGTTATCCAAAATCAAGAGGATCGCGATGAAAACCGCAGAATACCTGATGGTTGACTATACAAAAAGAGCAGAAGTTAAGTCACATTGATCCAAATGCAGCTCATTAAAGCAACTATTTTCTAAGTCCAATTTATATATTTAAAGCAAATACGTCTTGAAGACCAGGAAGATCGAGTTCGGATAAAGAGATATGAAAAATATAAGAATAGATTTTACCGCACTGACCAAGGCAATTCTAGCCGTAGTCTCTCGTATTCGCCAATCGATAGTTTTATCTCCATCCTCCCTGGGATGTATCACAAAATGGGGACGAGCAATCCGAGACGTATCGACCCCCAAAAGTTGAGATACGTCCGCAGACTTGGCGGCGCCCGGCGCTTCATCCGCCCACGGTCCGGGGCCACAAGGCGGGGGCGGCGCCCCAGAAACAACAGATCATATAAACTACCAAGGTGAATACCAGACTTTTCTTCAAAGCAAAAGCGTTAGTCATCTTCTATCAAAGCAAATAAACGTTTATATTCTTCGCGGACAAAACAAATATTATTAGATTCATCGCTACCTAAAGAAATCTAGATGATTGTCAATCCAGGACGACTCTTTAAACGTCAGATTAAACTCATTCAATTTAGTTTCAAATTACAGCTACAAGAAAAACTACGGCAACTTTTTACCAAAACATAGACCACATTCTCTGGAACTGTCAGTTACTCATGTAAAAATGAGAGGATCTTTACAATGCAACTCAAGAGAAATGCCTCTACCTTATCGGGCATGCGGACAACTTTAATAAAACATCAGCGCATTTAACAGTTTTAATCGTATTTATAAAAAAATACTCTTTTTTTTCAGTCTCTAATTTTTTTAAATCCATGACTGATCTGTATCATATCATTCTTATCTCTATTAAGGAGGCTTTCTTTTAAAAAGCTCTTTTCACTGGACTTTTCAGTTGTTCGCATACATAATCTGAATGAACGAATCGTCAAGATATATTGTCCTCAAGTGTGATATTAACTATTAATATTTGACAAAATCGTCCACACTGAATATGAACCCTGCAATGGCGATCAAAATATTGGTGCAGAGAAATTCGCCAAACATGGATAAACCCAAAAGCCACAATACCAAATCTGGCCATGAAAGCCTATGAAGTCTTGTATTTAAGCATTTCTTTCATTTCTAAATTAATATATATTAAGGCGAAGGATTTGTCTACCATAACGCCTAGTATAAAGCAAATCAAATGCTTTGATATGTTACGTACCACAAATTTTGTAATACATTTGTTTTAGTGTCGATCGAGAATGAATTTCGTTGCACCATTACATCGTATGAAGTACATGATTCATTCATTTTATATCGATAAAACATGTAAAAGCATTTCTTTTAATAACCTTTTGTAAATAAAAGAATATATAATTCTTGGTAAAGGTGTATATTTAAACCGAAATAAAAACATCACAAAATTATTTACAAGTTTTCGAATTTATTTTATTTTTTATCTTCAGCCTAAGCTTTCTCTCCAAAGACCTATCTAATCCTGCCTCAACAAAACATTTTTTCTCTCTAAATGCAGCGCTTTTGCTTAGCGTGGCAGTACAGGAGCTTTAGCACCGAGAAAAGCTCCGTTACAGAGAACGTGGGTGAGTCATTGATATTCCGCAGGCGGACGAGCGCTTACTGCTTAGGAAAAAATACACGGGGGAGCTTCCACCGTCTCTGGCCGCACATATCACAAACTATCGGGTAACCTTTTGCAAAGTAATTCAACGCACATAATAATTACGGAGTAAGGATTTTCATTAGCGGCCAAGTTGTCTGGGAACGGGGTTAGTGGGATCAGCTATAATCAAAGTTAAGGCAACTTAGTTGGCCGACGAGTTTTAAAAAATAAACTCGTTAAATGTTTTCCCATCATCCGTCCATCTATATATATTGAGATCAGACAACGTTTTTAAAATTAAAAATTTACAAATCTTGTTTGTATCTTCGTTCATGTTTAATAAAAGTATTTATATAAACTTACATTGTAATTTGTTTTATTTATGTCAAACACTAGCAAAATATACACAGTATTAACAACTTGTACCTATCGATTTTTATGTAACATATTCATGTCTGGTAGTTCAATTTGTATATCATTTACAAACAGTCTCAGAGGGAAATCAAAATTTTCATACACACTGCACACTTTATTATCTTTTAGCAGTAAAAATTTCTAATCGTCCGCCAGTTCCACAGAAAAGATGATCTTTAAAGTAGGTGGACCTAGTATAAAGTATAGTTGCCTTTTCTTTAAGCCCACGGTATCGAGCCGTCCCTGAAAGCCATCGAGAACTATACATAGAATGTACTCGATGTAGCTGTGGAAGGCGGAGCTGACTTGAGATCAGGCGAAGACTATGGTGGCTGACAGAGTTTTGTATCGACAGTTAGTGAGTGCCATATACCATAATACCTTTTTTGAAAATATTTAGTCAGGAACAAACAATTGTTGGTTTTTAGAAATAAGAATATAAAGGATATTTCTTTCTTCGGCTTCATGAGAACAATGCAAAAACATTATTTTACAAAATATAAAGTAAGAAATATACTTATCAAAAAAATCTCATATCCTTTTCTGCGAACTAAATTTATATGCGGTTGATACAAAAAATATTTTTATAAATTTTAAATGTCAAGGGGCACTTTATAAAAACAGTGTAAAAATTCTTTTCGAAACCTTAACGCCCACTATGAAGACTGAAGTACATATCAGTAGTAGGTGGTAGAGTTCTATATCCACTGATTTACATTATAACATTAAAATATATTTACAACTATATATGCTTTTAAATCATTATTCCATATCCGAATCCTATCTTGAACATTTGACCACAAATTGCTGCCTTGAATCTCTCAGCTGACATGACCCTCTTATCATCCCAACTTGAGCTCTGCCGAGTACATTATAAGTATAGTTCCCGATGACCTTTCACGAAGGCTTTTCAGGAAAAATTTCGACGCGATAATATATGATCTTCCGAATATATGCATCCGAATAAAGTGTTCTAGCTAGATCTATCTTCGTCTCTTATGCAGCTGTAGGACTGCAAATTGAGTAGCTTGTCCACTGCTTCACAAAGTCATATTATTGTACCCATAGAATTTTACGTATTGGAGATAGTACAAGTGCTATAGAGGATCATATTTATTTATTTATTTATTTTAATTTATTTTTTTCCCTTACTGAAACATTACAAATTTGAACAATTCAATTCGTTTCTGAAGTACAATAATAATTAATTATAAAATTAAAAATTTACAATATATCCAAATATAGGTACTTTTGATTAAGTACTAACAACAAAGCAGTAAAGACAAGCAACAAAAGGTCGCAATGCTCATCAAACAGACGACGCCAACAAATTATTCCTCCAAAGAAACTCGTGGAGTTCATGTCTGAATTGGGCCTGCCTTACGTGAAATATATCAACATCCGAGGCGATTTGGTTAAACAATCTGATCCCTCTCCCAAGAGGCATAGACTCTGGCAGGTTAGTGTTACTTTTTGGAAGATCGAACAATATGTGCCTCCTTATTCTTAGATATTTATCGGGGACACACAAACCGATCTTCAACCAAATTTCAGGATTCTCGAACACGCCAAGCAACGAAATGCATTCCTAAGCACATATAAATAACTCATTTAAAATTTTGAACAGCTGTGACATTAAATGTAATTTGTCAAATACACATAAAGCATAAATTTGTAATATATGAAGTAAATCTATCTAAACTTTAGTGACTAATTTCATTATGAAGTCATTAACTTGCATAGTTTATACGATTATAAAACATTATCTAAAGCGAAATTAATACGAAGCTACGACGAAACTAGTTCAGCAACAAACTTCGGCGGTAAACAAATTCTGAGGATGTTCGAAACGTTCAATAGATGTCTCAACGAGTAATACATATATGGCATCAATACAGCGTTGAAATACATCCTCTCGGTTGACAACTGGGGAAATTTATACCCGCTATTGCTGTCATATTAATTATTATCTCATGCGCAACTATACAAATGAGAATTCAATCAAAGGAAGATGTGTACGGTATTTACTAGTGGCTTAATGATGGATGCTGAGACTCAACCTGAATCATTTAACTTAAGTAAATTGTTACATACAAGGCATTTTTAAGTCAACTACGAGTACATTGTATATAACAATTGAGATTCTAAAAATTGTTGTTTTGTGATTACATTTCATTACATCAATAAACCTGCAGTTGGGGACATGTGTCACAAGCTAGTTTTCATAAATTATGTCTCTTTTCTCTCACTGAAATATATGCTTCAAAAATAGAGCATACAACTACCACGAAAATAACGACAGATAACTCAACTGCCCAGAAATTTATTAAATTCCCTAAGTCGACTTAATTTCTTGTTAGGGCGATGTGAAATAAAAACTTTTAAATAAGAAGTTGTTTTGATTATTGTTTTCCAGCGTATAAGAACAATGTTTATGAAAATTAGAAGAAGATTTGAAAAATCTATAATGCGAAGGATACAAATTGATTTTCATATTTTAGAAGACTGAGATATTAGTGGGAATACAAAGCATTTTTTTTACACTGATTACTTAATATATTGGTAATGATTTATATAAATAAAACACGACAATTGTTTCCAGAAACGCTTATCGACTAATATAAAGAAAACCTTTTTAAAAAATATTGACGAAAATTGAAGTTTTTTTATAAAATTACGTCTAGAAGTAAATGGATGGACATAATGGAAACTGTAAAAAAATATTATTTATATAATTTATTTGTAAAAAGTCAATTTAACAAAAAGCGTTTTTTTATACACAACCTTCTTATTTTATTTCACGTGGGCGTGACTGAACAAATCTGAAGATATAAAAGAGCAAATTATGACATAATAGTCTAGTGAAAAACTTCTTTCGTTCAAACCCATATGGCTGTTTTTTATTAGTAAAAATATTTGTCCTCATTTCTCCCTGACAAACAAATAAATTACTTCAAGCTTAAAAAAAAACAGTATTTTTACTATGTTATCAATAAAATATCTACATTAGATTCTCATCACAAGTGAAACTTCTTAGGTTCTAGAAGCAGTTTTATGCTCTTTTTCATATATTGATGATTTTATTTTATCAGGGTCAAGAAATGGTATTGTAAGATTTTATTTTTTACTTAATAAAATACATTAGATTTTTTAGATATACCTCCATAAGAATTATAAATTTAAATTTATGCTTTTAAATAGATATTCTTTTATTAATTTTCATTGTAAAATATTTTTTGAACTACAATACCTGTGTAAACTTTCTAATATATTTGACTTTGTGAAAGTTCTTGTCGGTGACGAGGACTTTTAAGAGTCTTTTCTTCAGAAGCATGACTGGAGTTAAGTAAAAAAGCATAAAAATGAAATTTGAAACTGGCAGATACCTGCAAGAAAATAATGCCCAGTCTCCTTTTGTAACAGTTTTCAAATAAAACTCTATAATAAGATATTTTCAGGACAATATTCTTTGCGTTTCGTGGAAACTTTAGACACATTTTCATATTACCAATACAAAGATGTCTTTTTTAAATTGAGCACAAAAATTTATTATTATATAATGGCCTGATACATTAAAAAAACACATACTTATTAATTTTGTAATATATTTTTCCAATTGTTTTACCCGCACACATATACAACCTGTAAATATGTGTGTACTAATGTGGGAACTTATTACTTGTACATACCTATATAAACCACTGCCAGTTTTTATTTTATTAATCATATTGAAGATTGTCTCCAGGGAGGCGGAAACATGTAATCATTTAAAATAAATGTGAATCAAAACCAAATCTTTTTAATTAATTACATTTTTAATTAAAATTATTTTTAAATTACCATTATGCAGTTTCACCAAGTATTGTCAGTTGATAATCTTAATGTTATTGAAAAAGTTAATATTAAAACAGGTTTTCATGAATGAATAATAGATGAAATAATATTTTATAGAATATAATCAATAACAATATAAGGTTGATTATTATTTTAATTTTATATGTTAGCAGAAGGTATTTGTTTGTGGGATATTTTAAATATAATGGATATATTTGCTGTACCTACGAAAAACTGTGTCATTATTTGAAGTGTTTGAAATACCTGTACATGTAATTATTAAATTATTCCGTCAATTGAATTTAATAAATAATTTTTACCATCAAGATAATCGTCATCAACATCATCATCCTGTATCTGTCCACTGCCTCCCGCATGAGTTTCCATCCTCTTCGATCCTCCGCCTTCTGTATCCAGGTCACTTCCGCTATTCTTCTTATGTCGTCAATCCATCTTGCAGGGGGTTGGCCAATGCTTCGTTAGCCAGTTCTTGGTCACCACTTCAATACTTTTCTTCTCCATCAACCATCGTCTCTACGACAGATATGTGTGCTTTTTCCTTAGGTAGCTTCCACTACTTGAGTTCTTCTGCGGATATCCTCGTTTCGGATCTTTTAACGATAATAACCAAATTAAATTGATTATTAGTATAATAAACTTTGTTTTAACATGGATCACACAGAGCACTTTTCACTTGATGGAAGACTGCAGTTCACGATCTATGAAAACATCATCAGCTCTAACGTGCACAAACGTACTCCTAACACAAACATACTGGTACGTTCAATTTGATATTAAAATGGATCCCAAAGTGAATATTATTAAATAACATAAAAACAAAAATATTAATTCGAAATTCACCTTTTTTTTACGAAGTTATTAAATGGTTTTTTCGTCTATATATGCTTACGTACTGTAACATATATTTGTGAAATATATATCATTTAGTTTGTCAGTCAGCTGGCATAACTTTTGATTCATGTATAAATTTTAAATTATTTACATTATATTCGTGACCTTATACAAATCTTCCTAAGCCGATGACAAATTAATAAAGTAAGAAGACATTTAATTAATTAACCTTTATGTCAAAGACAAAACAAAATACATTGCCATCAAATCCCTCTAAATGCCAAAAAGGGATGAGTCGACTTACCCTCGACCGTGACACGCACCCCATTATCTTTCGATATTTAAAGCAATCAATATGAATGGAAATAGTGTTTCCTCGAGGCGGGTGCAGAAGAAGCCAAGGGTTAGTCGCAGAGCTTAATGTATAATTTAACACGCGACATCTTCCGTGTAATGTGATGGCTGAGCTGAGCGGGCTTAGTCCTGTCCCCTAAGCCGCCCCTATGCACCGACAGGCCCAGAATGTTAATACCGAGTTATCAAAGATGAATAAGGGGCATCACCCCACATCCTTGCATCGGCAACCTTTTTAATACTATAACCATTCTACGTGAAAAATACTTATTAGTGTCTTATTTGTTTCTCATCATTGCACTCTAAGATAGCTTCATTTAATAATTATTATTCACTCTAATCATAGATACTTCTGCTGAGTATATTAAAATATATAGCGCAATTTTTTTCCCACATCTATTCCATATCAAAAGAATATGTAGCTTGTCCCAAGACATCTCCACCGAAATTCGAATAGGAAACACATTATTTCCGATAACATCCCGGGATCGGGAATAGAAGAGACGACCATTGTAGTATCCGAAGCATATTTTGGATAGAAGATCGGATGAGTCTGGAAAAGTAGGTACTGAAAGGGGGTTCAACCTAACCAGTAACAAGCGTTAAGTAACAGATGGTAACCTATTTCAGTTTCGGTCCACGCCGCATGTTACTTTATATTGCTGATCTAAAAAAAACTACGCTTATAATGTGCTATTGTCGTTGGTCAATTTTTCAATGTTCACTTTACAGCTTTTCATGAGATGGATACAAACTTTCAACTGGAAAGGATGGTTTCATTTTGACCTTTACAAAAGAGCAAAGGAAGTGAAGGTATGTATACGCGACTTATCTTAAAATATTACCATAGAAATCATTGTAATAATAAAAATTAAAAATGAACACCCATTCTACACTATAGTATCTGAGATAGAAAGAAAAATAATCGATCAAAAGTAAATTGCACTTCCAATATGTTCTCTTTTTATTGCCACAAGAAAATTGCGGAGGTCAGAATCTGATTCGTCTATAATAAATAATACAGTTCACTTAAATGCAGGAAGATTTAGTACCTCTATCACTGTTCAAAAATAGAGAACACGCATACATCCGCATATAGTGAAAACAATAAGTTTATTTTTAGACTTTGTTTTAGATGCATTTTACTCACATTAAAATATGTTTGTGTGTACTTACATTGTTGTACATTGTCGCAAAAGAGAATTTAACTTAATATATCCACTCTTTCAAATTTACAATAAAGATACATATTTTAGCGATAATCTATATAAATTTAAGCAATTATCATGATTACTTGGAAGTCAACGACGAAGATTTTAGTATGAATTTGAGGTAAGGAGCATGGCAAACGACAGAACTTTATTATGGCGGAAATTTTTTACAACTATATGGCTTTGGCAGTGAGTGAAAAAATACTCCAAAATATTCATCGCAATTGAAAACGAATGTAGCATTTTCTTAAATGAAAGATTATGAATGTCTGCCCACCCTTTCGATATCGACCAATCGGTTCCGCGGTCCGCTACGTCGTTTGAATTTTTTTCACATCCTCCCAATAACGATATAGCCCACCGTATATGTAATGTGATTTATAATGAATGCGAGGAAAATGACGGGATTCTATTTGAAATAATTTTATTCCGTATCAAGGGATCGTTTGCTGAAATAGCCGCGCTATCTCATATATGGTTTCAGGCAAAAAATATTTCGGGCGTTTCCGTTATCACACGCTTTCGTGTCATAGCCCACATCAAATAACGTTTCACGCAAGTAAGTAAGGCATTTTGTTATGAACTATTATATATAGCTGGTTATGTATTTACCTTACAGTACAAAACTATTTATAGACAGAACAATTGATCGACGGTCTATGTACGAGTATATAGAGAAAAAAACATGATTTGTATCAATAAAAATATAATTGGAATGTACAATACAATGAAATTACACTTTCTCGGGTATTTAATTTAGTTTTTCAAATAAACATGCAAAAAACGCAATGAATAAAATATAAGTAAGACGAAAAATAGTGGTTAATTTTATGAAATTACGAATAACACATTATTATTTAATTTTTGCATAATAAACCATTAATATATAAGCACACTTTCAACTGCATGACAAGCTTAATATTTTCTAGATATCGAGGAATGCATTCACGGATAGTTTAAAAAATGTGACGTTTTTCAATTCACTTTAAAAAAAAATATTCAATGTACGAGTATATTTAGAAACTACCTTATTATTGTTTTTTTTGCAAATGTTTTTTTTTTCTAATAATAATAAACTATTTATCTTACTCTCAAGAAAAAATGTTCAACTTCAGGAAAGCAATTTGTTATGATCATGTTTATACGATGGCTTTACAGAGGAAGCAACTTTATCTAACAACTTCTCCAAAATGTATTACTCCAGATGCACCCGGAAGCGTTTAGAAATTTGTTACACCCGAGCAATATCATTGCATGTGTCATTGACACAGGGCCGGTCCATTCACTGCATACAAAACACTCCACCCCTTATGAAAGGGCGACCAACTAGCGGCCCGAGAACCTTCGTTATACGGCCCGCGAAGCCCTTTCAGGAGATGGCTCCGGAAGACTTTTCGTGTAGCTGGCAAAGCACATTCAGCGATACCTATTATATGTTCCAAAAGTTTTGACAAACAAAAGTCTATCCAGTACTATTTATCTCCAGTACTATCCGAAGTTATTTTGTCTAAAGATATCTTACCTCACCATTGATTATCGTAATAGCTAAACGACTTTGAAGATCTTTTTCTGTTAATATGTTTGTACGTATTTCTAGACTTAATAACAAAATACCAGCAATATTTTTTTTAACCTTGTCCATTAATCAAATTGCGATACCATTCCATATTTATTAGCCTTTTCAGTTATAGACAGCATCAATCTCTCTAATTTCATTTTATTGATATTAGAAAGTTAAGCACATTATGTAAATTGTTTCATTATGTTACTTGACGTATATTATATGAGGTGTTACAGCAAAGATGTTATATTTAATATGATAATTGAATATACGTTTTTAATAAATTTTAGGCAGGGTATATACATGTTTATAGAGTTTTAGGCGCACAAATTTTATACAAAACAAGCTTGTTGGAAAAAAATAGTAATAAATTTAAAAATATATAAATCGGACGGGTGGTATTGTTCAGTGGTAAGAGGGTTTTTTTGTCATTCAGGCGCTGTCGGTTCAAAACCCGTCCGACCTTGATTTTCAAAAAATGAATTTAATGAAATATAAGCTCTGTTCATGCCCCCGGTAGAGTTGAGATACCTCTTAAAGACAAATATAAAATGTCCAGGCCTAGAGAGCGTCGGACTGATCATCAGATATCTTTAAAAAAATCGTGATCATTGAACACCACCCAAATATTTCTATGGTCCCACAATTATTTCACTTTAAAATAGACATTGTGAATGTCAGCGCAAAGTCAAATAAATAAAAATGGAAGCAATATAAAATAGCATGGCGCCATCTGGTCTATAACACAAGATATATTGTACAAAATTTTGGAAAATAAATTTTAGGACATATTTAGTTGTTCTCTCCTGGTCTAATGGAAGGAAACTTGACTCCTCCGCAGACTTTTCGCACAATGCGCTGAAACGATACCCATTATTTTCACTTTCAGGGCAACGTTGGAAAGTGTCGGTCCTTCAGTGGCTTTCAGGCCAAGTTGAAAAACCCAACAACATTCGGATTCACTCAACAAAAAAAATACCACTGTTTTTTCTGAGACATGTGTTGCGGACACTATGAAAGTATTACTTTTCCACGAAACAAGAAAAAAACGTAGATATTTTACAACATTACAATAAAAATAGTTTAATATATGTTTATTTTAACATTTAAAAAAACAATTTAATTACAATATTTGAAAAATAAATTTTATTGATTCCATAAAAAAGATATTTTCACTACAATGGTATGGAAAATATACATTAATATAAATATCATTTTTTTTGTTATCTTATAATGTATACAAAACTAAGCTTTGCCTTTAACAATTGTAACAAAAGCTTTCCTTTCCCAAAAACTGTTTTCAAAACAAAATGTTTGCTTTAAATATGTATTTTTTTATGTAAAATATTGAATAAAAGAATCAATTAAAAAGTCATTAACCAATAATATAAACTTTATTCGATAAAAGTTGTAAATTATAAAAAACGTTACGCTAAAAAACCATCAATAAATTTATTTCAAACTGATTCATCAAACACATTTTTACATAATCTTATAATAAGAAAATGTTACCATATATTTATTTAATAACATTAAGGCTTCTTTCTTCGTAGTATCAATCCGGTGGATTGGTTTGCAGCAACAAAATCTTGCATCTCGATCTCCATTCCTCTCGGTCCTCCGCAACCCTTTTCAGCTCAGCATAAGCGCTACAATTCATGTCCTCGAATATTTGCTGCAAACACTCCCGTCTAGGGCGCCCTCTACAGTTTCTACCTTCAACCATCCCCTCCACAATATCGTGAAGAAGACCATCGTGGCGCATGATGTGACCAATCCATCGGGCTCGCCTCTCTGAGATGGTTCTTATTAGTTGCCTATCTTCCTTGATTATCCTGAGAACCTCATTGTTCGTGACATTAAGGCTATAAAATGGCAATACTTGATAAAATCGCATAATTATAATTTTAAATTTATTGAAGATTATATTTATTAAAGATGTTCTCCAGGAAATCCGAAACATGTCATCAATAACCCTTTAATTACGACTCGGTGGAATACAAATTATACTGGCAATTATAAAGCTAGTATTTAAAGCATTAATATACTATCTGGTCTATTTTCATATATCACATTGGTTCTTGTATTCTTTAGCTATCAGATGATGGATAAAAAACTATTTTAAGAAAGTAGCTAAACGATATATCACGGCTACCGATGTCAACAGGTAATTTCAAATTATAATATGTTTATTTATTATCATTTTTCTATGTATAATGAATTGTATATGTACCTCGTTTACTGTTTGATTTACTCAATTAATTCATGCCTTAAACACAACGTTATATTCTATATTACAAATATATTTTCTAATTTAAATTATTATTTATACTTGTATATGTGAGTTGGTATGGGGCTCTAATTACGTTTTAATACAGAGTAGTCCGAAGCAGGTTGAAGATTGTGTCACACCAGTTCTGCGGATAGACAAAGGGGAGATGTTCCAGCTCGGTCCAGCCGCTATCAGCTATCGGAGATGCTCAGGGGTCCAGGCCAGGGAAGCTGGGCATAGGGGACAGATACCGACCCGGTGACATGTGTTGACAAGCATGAAATGAAAAACTGGATACCATCGACGGGAGAGCGGCTGCGCGACATGCGAGGGATCCGCAGGACTCTTCGTGGCTTCTGCCACCTCCTCGCGTGGTGTGATATCCTGAATAATGGATTTACAAACTGTCACTAGTAAATATACACAACTAACTTCAAAACTTTCGAAATTCTTAAAAATATATCAGCTTATGCAAAGCATATTACAATTTAAATAACATATTAGAAAACACGAATACATATTATTCTAATAATTCGTATTATTCATAATTTTGCTCCCACATCAACTCATACTAGTATTTCTGTCTATACTAGTATGAGTTGATACTCATACTAGTATTTCTACGACATCCGGCTTAGATCGACTGTGACATAAAAATACAATACTAATGAAATAAATTTATACCCGGTTCTAACTTTACGTACGAAATACGAAGTACGTAAGTATTTCCCAAATGAGACTGTGTCGTTCTTAATTCTCTGCCTTTTGTATCCAACCTCTTCTTATTATTTTTCTATTGAGATATTTTCAGTTTATTAAGTAGATCGACATAATCTTTACCTATTTTTAGATACCATTCCAACACCTTCCATCCCTATAGAATATTGTCTTTCCGGCAGTTGTGTCTTGCCAATTACCACTGACTATTTGCAACCTTTATTATGTGATAACAGGTAATCATTCTTTTACGTAGGTATTTGTTATTTATGAAATTGACGAAGTAATGGACCAATAATACTTGTGAACCTCTGCATCTTACCCTAGTAGTGCTGTTTAAGGGTGAGAGGGGAAATAGCTCCGATCGAAATAGCTTTTCGTTACACTTGCGGCGCTAAGTTTGTCGATGGAATAATAAATGTTAAAGTGGATACCGCGGAGCATTTCATTGGATTTGCTGGCTGCGTGTGTGTGTTTTGAAGCAGCTCGTTGCATAGGCTCTGAAGTAATGTATTCCTAAAAGCAAATAAAATCGAACGAATTGCATGGCTGTAATAAAAACGGCAGTATAGCCGGTCTCACTTACGCATAAAATGCACGCAAAAAAAACATAAACCGAATTTATTTCCTTCTACTTTGGAGTCTAATAAATATTGACCTATTTTTAAATAACGTAAGCCACTAGAGTATGCTATGCATATTCAAATTAAATACATTTAATATTCTATTGGTATGCGATATTGGTAAATATTTTGTGTTTTTATTTTATACTAATACGGAAAAAGTACGTGTTATTATAAAAAAAACTTTGTAAAAAAAAACATCAAATATATTTACTTATATACCGGTCTTGTAAAAAGGTACATATATTAATTTCTAATCATAAGAGACGTCATGAATTAGGATATTATGGGCTTCGAATTGCCGTAACAGGAAGTAGTTATTTCAAGAAAACACAATTTATAGGTACTTTTTTCATTCAATATACAAAGTTAGATGTACATATAAGGGCTTAGGTGATGTGCTAGTTAATTATGCGCAAGGTTGCGAATTTACAATAAAGCTTACAATTAAAGTTATTTTAATCAATTTTTGAGCTCTAAGGAAGCATCGGGAAAATAATCAGATTTCCATGAAATAATAATCCTTAAATACAGCTGCTTTTTAATCACGGATTGTGTTGGCAATGTTTAACGATTGTATGCTTCGGCAAATAACATATTTGAAATGTGAAAATAGTTTTAATACCCATTTGGAAAGTTCAGCATCATCGTAAGTGGGATAATCATTCTTATGAAATGTTATGTATTAAATAATCAATTTAAGAAGTATACTATAAAAATACGTTAAAGTACAACTCATATTCTACTAAACACGTTTTTCATTTGTTTGACCATAAAATTACAATACTAAAATGTTTGTAAGCACAGTTGTACATAGTATACATAGTATTAAATAAAGATTCATGTATGCATTCTGTACAGTGATGTTCAGCAGTTGCGCAACACATACTCGTACAATAAATTTCGCAAGAAAGGTAAACTTCCGAAGTGAACTGTCATCCATTTGATGCTTAATTGCTCTATCTGATCCCCTACCCACCGTTTTGGGCGGGATGCTGTGGAAGCTTATGTCGCCTTCGTTTCATCACCAGCGAGAGCCGGATTAAGGATTAACCTGATAATCTAAGTACTTATCGTCTTTTCTTACCACTCATATTTGAAAAATTTGCTCTCCACTTCATTGAAGACACTTTTATGCTTTAAATGGGTGCTACTTTAGTAAACTTTATTACTGCAATAAAATTAGTATTTCCTTGTCATTTTGTATCAATAAAATAATAACACTATAAGGCTAATGTACTATTTGTACATAATATTTAAACAGTGTACAACAGTGTAGCTTACCGTAAACCTCAATACACATTAACATTTTATTAAAAATCGCAAAAATATTATGCTTTCTTGTATTAAAATATCAATGTACAAATTACAATACTTGTCAATTTTTTTGTTTAAAATTTTCAAAATTGAATATTACTAACATGTAACAAAATCAACTACGAAATAATGTAAAATTATAACATACAATTTAATTATACAACACAATAATTGATGCAACAACGCAATTATAATTGCTTGTATATTCATTCTTGCATTTTATTATTTATAGACAACTTCCTGTACTGTTATTTGTTCGCAAAATATAACCATGCTAAAAGAATAACCACTTTTGACGCAAAATAGTTTATATAAAGAAGGAAATTCGCCGTTTCTGAATCATTAAAACTTTTGAAACAATGTTCGATAACTATAACGAAAATCTTGACTTTTTAATTCTTGTATGAATATCTATAAAATTATAAACTCGTAATAAAATCAATCATCCCCAAAATATTGGAATCAATCATAACCAGAAAAATAACTCCCTTATTTAAAAATGTATTGATTGACCAGCATACACGTTTCTGGTTGCTTGCAGACGACGACAAAGTCCTAAAATTAATCAAATCTCCTAATGAGTGTCTTCTACTTCAACATGACATCAATCGCTTCAATGACTGGTGCATTTCAAACTGTCTACACCTTAACATTGATAAATGTAAAATTATTTCTTTCACCAGAATTAAGAATTCTATTAAGTTTATTTATAACATCAACAATGTTGCCCTTTCTCATGTTCCTACTATAAAGGACCTTGGCGTCACCCTAAATAGTAAATTATCTTATCACGACCATATTGATAGTATTGTGAACAAGTCCTTTAAGCTACTAGGTTTTATCAATAGAATCACTAAGGATTTTAAAAACCTGAGCTCCATCAAGGTCCTTTACTGTTCACTGATTCGTCCGCAGCTAGAATATGCTAGCGTTAAATGGTCTCCCTGCTATCGAACTCATATCAACCGGATTTAATCAGTCCAACATCGCTTCTTGTCAAGAGTTGCACGACTGATCGGCCTTGAGAGAAGTAGCTACTCCTATGAAGATATAGAGAGGCGACTTAATGTATCTACATTGGAGAGACGTAGAACAGTGACTGACTTGCTGTTTATTTTTAAAATTATGAAATCCATAATCGATGACTCGACATTATTGCAGGAAATTACGTTCAATGTTCCCTCCCGGTTCACTAGAGGCAGTGACCTGCTACATGTAAGGACATGCAAAACCAACTACGGTTTCTATTCTCCTATGTTAAGAATGTGTAGACTGGTTAACTCCTCTAGTGACTTGGACTTTTTCGGGGTGGACCTTCCAGCATTTCGCAGATCCCTCCACTAATGTGCTAGATCTGTTTTTTTTTACTCTGTTCATGTTTTGTCTAATAATAAATAAAATAAAATAAAATAAAATAAAATAAAATAAAATAAAATAAAATAAAATAAAAATAAAATAAAATAAAATAAAAATAAAATAAAATAAAATAAAATAAAATAAAATAAAATAAAATAAAATAAAATAAAATAAAATAAAATAAAATAAACAAAATAAAATAAAATAAAATAAAATAAAAATAAAATAAAATAAAATAAAATAAAATAAAATAAAATAAAATAAAATAAAATAAAATAAAATAAAATAAAATAAAATAAAATAAAATAAAATAAAATAAAATAAAATAAAATAAAATAAAATAAAATAAAATAAAATAAAATAAAATAAAATAAAATAAAATAAAATAAAATAAAATAAAATAAAATAAAATAAAATAAAATAAAATAAAATAAAATAAAATAAAATAAAATAAAATAAAATAAAATAAAATAAAATAAAATAAAATAAAATAAAATAAAATAAAAAACGCTGTATGTTTTTTAATAGCTATTAAAAAACAAAATAATTATAAAATACATAATACTGGTAGAGCACACTGAAAATATTTAAGGTTCCGAATAGCTTATCATATGCGTAATTTTTTTCCTCAACAGACGAGGTGGCGCTGAAAACCGGCGCCTAGGGAACGTTCACGTGATTTCCAATTACGTCTAACGTGCCGTTATAGCGCAGACCTCTATGCCGGGAATAAAGTGGGCGGAAATCAAAATTTGGTACCGTTTCGAAAGGCGCGCATTCGAAAAGTTTCATGCTAATGAACGGCCTGCTTCCGAGAAGCATTCTAGAATACTAATAATAATTTCGACTCTGATAATTTCCACTGTATCATTCCCGAATTGCGGCGGGCACCAACCAACTAATGAATACTCCTTTTACAAATGATATACCTCCTGCTATGATAACTCAAATTATATTACACATCGCTGAGAGTTTCGACATGCTAATGAATATCTGAAACGTATAATTTTACATTAAATGAATGATGATTGTTAGAAAAGCTGTAATGTGAGTGCAATAAAATATTTTCAACATAATTTAAAAGATTTCTAGATTTTTTTAAATTCAATGTTTTAGTTTATGCCAAATTTTTTCAAAAAAAAAATCAGTACAATATGTGCCACATTTGAATGTGTTATAAATACATTTTTTCTTCCCATATCCATTCTTTAGTATATCGTCATGCATATATACACGTGGTCGCCACAAATTTCGGCTATTCATTTTGTCAATTGCCACTAACCATGCCACATCCTTATACGACACTCCACCTGGCAAGATGTTGTTACCGACGGCCTACACAGTTAAAGCCCAAGGTCTTGAAGAGACAGCAGCTGTAGTATCCAATGCTTCTACACTGATTTATTAAATAATTAGAGTGATTTGTACAACGTTCTTGAGACTTCTTAGGTCCTAAGGAGCAGCCCAATCCAATCAGCGATACGCTGTTTATCCCATTTATTTTTTGATCCGCTTCAAATATCGGCTAACTTCGGTGATCTAACGAGAACTGCACTTAGAATGTGCTATTTTTTAAGAAAGATTATTGGAAACAAAAGACTACCTTAGCTTACTAAATTGGTTCAATAAGTTTAAATGATACATTTTATGAGTATTTATGAAATAAAATAAGAAAATATAAAGCATATAATTTATATTTCACTAATAATAGTGAATTATATTAGTTTTATAATATCTTAAATAAATCAGAGATCATAATTAAGATAACTGAAATCTGAATAACCTAATTAACAGATGCTTTACAATTCCACTAATTGTACTATTATCTAAAGCATTATAACACCGCTCCTGAAATTAACTCAACCGTAAGCCACAAAATATAATAGTTTTATAACTGATTTGAATAATTTATTACATTTTTCGTAACGAGTTTATCTATTATTAAAAAAAATACTTCTTTTTAATCATTAAACTGAGTCATTTGATGGCATATTTTTTACTATTGTATAACCAGTTACAAACTTAAGAGGGTTAAAAAATATCAAAAAGTTTTAAGCATTTTTTAAATACACGTTCTTTAATACTGATGTACATATTTATCAAAGAGACAACGGTCGATGAAGAAGTAAAGTATTAGAGTAGCGCCCAAGAACAGGAAAGCGAAGCGTTGTCCGACCCCCTGTAAAATAGGCTAACGACAAGAATAATAGCGAGAGTGGCCTGGACGCAGAAGGCAGAGGATCAAAGAGTATGGAGACTCATACAGGAGTCTTTCGTTCATCAGTGGATGGACACCGGCTGATCATGATGATATTAATCCAATAATAATTTTATTGATGGAAAACAAAGGAAATAATGAGGGAAGAAATTTTATTAATGTTTCAAATTCAAATATAATTTATATTTACTGACGACATCTTAAGACAAAAGACGTATGTGGATTCGACTGGGATGCTGTAGGAGAGTATATGCTCTAGTTGCTTTTTCTTCAAGCCCCCGAGCTCGTGGCGTTCAGGAAAAACTTCGAAAACTATACATAAAATGTATTTGTGGATCTTTGAGAGACAAATCTGACATGAGATGATGCGAAAACCTTGGCGGCTGACAGAGCTATATGGTAGCAGTTCATGACAATTATATGCTGAAAAGATTGTGAGAGATGCAGGTAATGCAGCAATCGTTCCAAGTTAGATGAACACAGGTAGATAGATGATGTGATAATTTTCATCATCGTTTTAGAACAATCAATGGGCAAATCACATCGCCAGATATTCCTATTATCTGATGTTTCACAATTCCACTGAAGTCGTCCAACTTTACAATTGCCTTTGGGATAAACAATTCCCACTGCAACAAATTAGCGCAGTCATAAACTCAACAAACTTCAACAATGACCTCATCTAATCGATGTTGTATGGCTCCAAGGCTTCAGCTATTAACTGCTCAGGCAGTGCCATAATTAGTTATTGTGCCGCCTGAGGCAATATAAGAATTTGCCGCCCCTCAAAATAACATAAGCCATTAATTTTTTTTAAATCGTTTATTCATTCCCATAATTCAAAAATCATATGATTCCAATTTTTTTAGTAACCTGAAGGTCCTTTAAGCATGAATATTAATTTATTTCATTAAAAGAATATCTTTTCCATTATTTTCATTACAAAAATGCGGTAAAAACAGTAGAAAGTTTAAATAAAACTTTAATTATCAAGTTGTAAAAATACACACAACAAAAATCTACTATCAATATAAAGAGACATTAACGGCTTAACATAATTAATCTCTTCGATAAATTGATATTAATTTTCATTTCAGTTCGTAATTCATATTTAACTTTTTCATAACTAATACATTACCTATTACCGTTTTGCACTACTATTTATTTAAGACATAATTTTTAACACTTTATTTACTTACTATATACTGACGAGTCCATTATGAATACATTAACTAGTATTCATAAGTATAATTGTATAATAAATTTATATAAATAATAAACCTAGCCACATCTTACTATACATGTTACAATGAGGTTTTGGTTAAATGATCAATACTTTAATTTAATATGCTTCTTCTTCGTAGTATCAATCCGGTGGATTGGTTTGCAGCAACAGAATCTTGCATCTCGACCTCCATTCCTTTCGGTCCTCCGCAACCCTTTTCAGCTCAGCATAAGCGCTACAGTTCATGTCCTCGAATACTTGCTGCAAATACTCCCGTCTAGGGCGCCGTTCTGCAGTAATGTTCGAACATTCCAGGTGGCATATCTTGTTGGCTGAAGGTTTTTCTTATTTGTCTTGGTTGTTTTGTCTCGAGCAGTCCCCACCCGGAGATCCGATTGGGGGACTATTTTATCTCCGGAAAATTTTACTTGAGATGCAATCATTTTTTGCTGATACGTGGGATGTCTTTAAGACCTTTAATGTGGTATTTTCCCCTTTATTTCCACATCCTAATGCCGTTGACCATAAAGGTTCATCCGCCTTAGGAGGGCATTTACTACCTCCAGGACAATAGAGTGCCCTAACCAGCTTGACCTGATGAGGTTAGCTGGGTGTTAGCTTATTCCGGCCAACATTCGGTCCAAAAAATCTGATCTTACAATTAATACGCTATGTAAAAGATATTAGCATTGATATAAAAAGTTTTTTTTTTTAAATTTGTTTTTCAATCATATTCTGTACCCTTCAAAAGCCACCACAAAAAAAAACGATTTTATTGAACCAAAAAAATTATCCTTATTAAAGGCTAGTTAATGTATTCGTATATTGTTTACATACTCGTACTAAGTTATCTCACAAAACATGCCTCCTAAGTTGGAGTTTTTACGCCTTTTTTCTCATTACGTTACTGTACCCAGCTATTGAATCGACAAGTTTCTAGAGGCATTTAGGATATCCATCCGTCTACGAGCGTAATTTTCAAGAGCACCGGCAACATCCATTAGCCAACTTTCATAGCGAACAAGTTTCTAACCGCTTTACCTGGATGACTCAAGATGGATGTTCTATTAAGAATATTACTACAAGACATTGTTATGTTGCCTTGTGCAATAGATAACGTTGTTATACTTTACTTCAGAAATGAGGGAAACTCATTGTCGCACTGAAAATATTTCCTTAAAATATAATACATTATTTTATTAGTAATAATACTCGTAAAACAAATGATCTTAAATATAATATAATAAAAAAATGGAATGATGATTAATTATTTGTATTGTTATGTTATTCATTTTCATCTGAAGCATCTGAATGTTAACTTAAATGAAATGTTTAATTTGTAATAATATTCATAAAATAGTCTATTAACCTTCATTGAATTTATGTCTTCCATAAATGTTTGAGCAAGACTACGTTCTTTAATAACACGTAGAATCATTTATGTAGCTTAATAGATAGATTTATCTAAAATAACTACTTTTCCAATAATTACGATTACAGAATACTCCTTGGTCGCACTTTTCTTCACTATATGTAGACTGTCGTATTTTCAATAGATATGTCCAGCCCATTACACTTGAATGTGCTTATTCTTTTGGTAGATATCACTACTCGAGTTCTTATTCGGACATCTTCGTTTCGAATCTTGTAGACACTCCGAGCATGGGCAATGGGCATCTCTTTATGGTAAGTTTAGTGACGTTTGTCATATTTTGGGTCAAGCCTGCTATTGGTTTCCTCTTCTCTGCGCCAAGATAATACTGAGAGTATGCATCGACTAAGCTTCTTAATTTTAAGACATTGCAATATTTTAGGGCAGATGCCCTAAGCCGTAAATTACGTGATTGTAAGATTACATCACGTAATTTACGCCTTTCCGTTTTCGTAACAATTACGAAAACAGAAAGGCTTTCTATGTTGGCCACATACCAAACTACCCGATTCTTGAATTTATAGCATTAATATACTTCATAACATTGAAATGTAACGCATAATCATATCATGTAAATGTACACTGAAACGAATTTTATTTTAGTTTGTAAAAAAACTCATTATGCGGATATACGAGTAGTCAAGTGCTTTAGTTAACTTAACTCTGAAGCAGTCAGTCCGTGGGCGAGTTATTGATTATCTGTATTCCCTCCTTATCTTATTTGAACACCGACTTAGCACTAAGGTTTCAATGACTCACATGTCTCAACTAACTTGTGTACCATCTTTCACTTGCGCGATGCACTTGATACGACCTTACAAATAACTTGCTAGATATTAACTCGCCAAACACTTAGAAAGCATGAACTTTGAAAAACTTTGCGCTTTCGGAGCTTAGCAATTCTATTTTTTTTTTTTATTTAAAGGCATGCAGGAGAGCACAACCGGTCAAGACCAGTGCACTCTATGACGCTCAGCCAGGGAGGCTGGACGCTGCATGCGGGAAACGTGTGTTGTGTTCGTATTTGTATGTGGGTTGGGGAGATTGCAAGTGTATATTTATCTGTTTCTTGAAGAGATCCAGATTGTAGGAAGGAGGAAACACAGACAATTTACGATTGTTCTATAAACAGTTTAATTCATCATGCAGTTGAACAAAATTTAAAGTAATGATTAAATATATCAGCTTTAAGCATGATATATTGTTTCCATTTCTATTCCCAAAGACTTAAAAAAAGAAAAAAAACGGAAAGAAGTGGCTACTATAGTATTCTAGATATATTTATTTTTATTTTATTAAGAATTATTAAAAATATGATATGGTTAACCTGACCCTTCAGAGGCCTGAAACATTTTATTCTCAGGCACGATTCAACCCAACATAAATCGTAATATATTTAATCAAGACTATTCGACTTAAAACAACACTAGGGATTCTTTTTGTATTTTTAATTTTATAACTTAAAGTTTTATAATACGAGTATATACACAAATAAACTGTGTACTTTTACCAAATGTATTAATTCCTGAGGAAATTAAAGTTTTTTTTTTGCTTACCTTTGTTAAAAAAATTTCAACATTTCTCACGTTTCACTGTTTTAATATTTTACATTCTCCTAATTCACTTTGTAATTTAATTATAAGAATTATAATTTCATAATTAACATGAATAATAGAGGACAAACGCAAGAGTGTATTTTTAGTAGCGGGATCAAATTGCTTAAATGTATACCGAGTCGGATTTCGCTGAACATAATTTTATATCAAAAATACTTTTATTTATGAGAAAGAAGTATTAAAATTCTTGCTTCACTTCAAATTGGTTACATCAAAATGTATTAATTTCAAAGGTTATACATATGAAGATACGAGAAGGATGATTATATTTTATTTGATTTTATATGATTTCTTAGGAATATAAAAGAGAATAGTGTATTTTACGAGTTATATGCAAAAAAAATACATAAACTTGAAAAATTATTAGAATCGCTACTTAGTTAATAGAATTGCTTTCAAAAAATAAAAATGTTCTATATAAAATGGCAAAAGTAAACGTTTTTAAAATACACATTTATTGAAATGTTTTCGGAAAAAATATTTTATTGACATAATACGAATATAACAAATATTTTTTAAATTATTACGTACTTGTATTTTATACATTAAGTAAATAAATCAAAGATATTTTTAAAGTATAAAAAAATATCATTAAGATGCTTGAAATCACTCTGAAGTGTTATTATTTATGTTAACCCCCTTGAGAGTATTTTTAGACAGGTTGCCAGAGTGAGCTCATCAACACCTTCAAATTAGGTATTAGAGTACAATCTGAGGTACAAATTACTTCAGCATGCCGCAACAGATGCAACCATCTTCTATAAATCCTCGCATCAACTAAGCTAATACCGTGGTCATGATTTATTTTTTATATATAACTAGCAAAGTTCATTGTTTTGGTTATGCGTGTGCACTATTCATTATTTTATAACGAGTATGTATATATTTTTTGTCATTTACATTTCTTAGCTGAAACATTCGGCCGCCACACAATTCTATCATTATTATCATTTTAATTTCTGATACTTTAAAATTGTCGTCACAAGCTACGGCCATATACCACTGCAACAGTCTTCCGGGAGAAGATAGCTCAGGGTTGTGAAGAAAATTCTTTAGTTATAGTTTATGCTGTTTTGTGGCACATATCTCAGTCAGTTCTAATTTGGTCTATTGACTAATCATAGTTCAAAATTCTGCTTTTACAACTCTTTCTTTACTTAGAAAATCAAGAGTAGAATACTACGCAGTAATCAGTTTTTAAAATCCTATTTTATACTCGTATGTGTTAGTTGCGATGAATTTTTTTTTCTTCCCATATCCTTTTCATATCTAGTACATATGGTCACTGTAAGATTCCACCATTCAGTACTGTCAGTTGCCACTGTGTATCCGTTATCTCAAGACATCTCTGCACCAGGAGAGAAGCCCGAGGACTTCTGCAAAAGACATCAGCGTAGGCGAAGCATTGTTAAGTAATTCGTTGATAGTTATTTATAAGGAAATGAGATGATTAGCCCAAAGTTCCCTAGGCCGGGACCATTTATTCATCAGGATAACCCAATTAACTATGCCTTGACTTAAGTCAACTTTCATTGATAATAATCACACATTTTTTGTACATAAATTTGGTATCATGAAATTTTATAAAATTAATCTGTACATTAAGAAGGCCCAGTTACCAATCGGTCCAATATACTATATAGAAAGTATTGATTCTACTGCGAGCTTAAAAATTGTAGAAAAGTCCAATGCATGTCGGAATAGATCTATGAAAATACATCTCAATGCCCCTAAGTCCAAAATTTACCCCATAAACCAATAATAAAATACTAAAGAGAAATAACATTTCCCATCCATCTGAAATAATCACCGAAGTGCATTAATTGTAAGAATCGAATCTGGCAGAATTGCCATTCGGTCACGCCTGCAATTTGCCGCGATGCAATCCGTCGTACTTTAAGAACGTCAAGTAGCGGGCAAGATCAAGATGGATGCCCGGTCTTGCAAGCTGTGTCCGCCGGTAGCTTCATACGTCAGGAATGACATATGGGATTGAGATATGGATCAGGGCGATGGGGAAGGGCATACTCGTATAGGACAGAGGGTGAAGAAGTTATCTCATCTATCGATTTAATAACATTTTTATTTTATACTAGCTGACCCGGCAGACTTCGTACTGCCTCAATCGATTAATAAAACAAACAAAACGAATCCGTATTTAATAAAAAAGCATTTTTTTAATGAAGCATGAAGTTGATACAGTCTGTTAATCAATTTAAAGCTTTCTCATAAACTTTTTGTTTTGTTTTACTTACAAAACAGAGTTTTCCTGAAATACTGGCTATTTATAAGGCTTAAATTTGATATTGACAGACACACACTGTTATGATACAGTCTGTTAATCAATTTAAAGCTTTCTTAGAAACTTTATTTTTTGTTTTGTTTTGTGGTGCGTAAATAAACAAAGAAGACGGTATAATTGTCCATGCGCGATACAGGGAAACTCCAAGTTGATTCCGCAAACTTCTAATGACTGTCCTTGCGATTTATTTATGGTCATCGTAAAGGCCAGACGTACTGGAAATTGTAAGCGTTTAAAATCGAATGGTAAATCCGTTGGAATCATCGGTATCCGCGGGATCAAGACATCGTCTCATTTGTATTTTCCTTTTATGATTGTTGCCTCAATGACGTTATTCATCAGCTTTTTCACAGCCAGTCTTGTTCCATTGCACAGTCGAGGTTGATTAATGTTACGCAGCATGATGACAACTGATCCTACTTTTAACTGCAAATTGTGAGGTGGTAATCCAGACAATTCCTGTGAATTTAAAAACTCCGTGGGATAGTTGACTACGTCATCCTGGTTCATAACGGTGTCGACTGATTTGCAGGAAACTAACTGTCTTGGAAGAAAATTCTGAATGGTCGCATTGAGATCCTCGACATCTTTATTTTTTGCCGCCAATATTGCTCGTTCACCCAGCCAATTATGGTTACTGAACTTTTGCTCTATATCTGGGAAAACACGCTGAATAAGCTCCTCTTTTGAGTCTGTGATGTGACAGAAATCTGTGGGTAATGTGATGAATCTGGTCAAGGTGTCCACTACAACTTCATTGTTTCCAATGTCTAACAATTGCTTCTCAAACACATTTGCAGTTTCATATTGTTGCAAAAATACTCGCATGTTAGTTGTTAATTGAAGTGTCTTTACATACTGCCACAAATTCGATGATTTTAGGCATGCATTTAGTTCATCAGCAACAGTTGATCGGGGAATAACTGGAAGAGTCTGACGAAAATCACCTGACAACAGAATCATGGCCCCACCAAAAATATTTTGGTTGTCACGAAGATCTTTCAACGTTCTGTCCAGTGCCTCCAGTGACCTCTTATGGGCCATTGTACATTCATCCCAACCAATCAATTTGCATACCTGTAGGATCTTGGCCATAGCGCTATTTTTGGCGATGTTGCAAATTGCTGTTTTGGTGATTTTCTTATTAAACATTTAATGGTAATTTTAAGGCAGAATGTGCAGTTCGCCCGGCTTCTAGCAGAGTCGCAGCTATTCCAGATAAAGCCAACGCTAGAGCAACATCATTTCTCGATCTAATCCTCGCCAAAAGCCATGAAATTAAGAACGTTTTTCCGGTTCCTCCGGGAGCATCAAGGAAATAAATTCCACCAGATCCACTGTTCACAGCTTCTATCAAAGTGTTGTACGCAATTCTTTGTTGTTGATTTAATTGTGGAACATTTGTACGAACTGTTTCGGCCAATGCTTCAATGTCGTACTGTTGTTTTCTTTGCAACTCGTGGTTTAATGCATCGTGCATATGACCATTTGGTGCTGTCATTCCCAAACACGACAAAACATCCTCAGACATGTCATCTCTATACTCAACCCACAAATCTTTTGGATTCGAGGGGAAACATGTCGATATGATAATCGCAAACAATGTACGAATTTGATGCGGCGATGAAGATATTACGGAATCCTTGAGCGTATCATCCCAGTGCGAATCGTTCTCAAGTAAATGTAATAGTTGACATGCCTCACGGTAAGTCGCACAGAGCTGTCCATTAATTGTTCTCAGTTGCTTAAACGATGTTGGACCACGAACATTCACCAACAACAACCGCAAATAATAACATTCATCGTTATTTGGATGTACTGTGTAGATGTGACCCAGAGCATCTGAAGCAAATACATTTGGATGTCCTTCAACTGGTGTTCCTTGTTTTCGACGCTGAAATGATTTCGATGATGCATTCCATATGTAATAGCGTGGCATGTCAGCATACAGCAAAGTGCGAGGAAAATCATCAGTTTGACAGACTGTGAAGAAACTTGTTAATGTTGTTGACGGTGGACGTGCCGCTCTGTCTGCCGCGTTCGATTCATTAAAATAAACTCGCTGACCATTTTCTAAATGTACTGCCAAATGGACTACAGTAGGTTGTCTTTCATGGATCGCAAATGAAAAGATACGCCAAACTGCTTCGTTGCTACTTACATAGCGACCCATCTGGTACTGTGATATTTCATCATTTGGATTGGTTACAGCGAAGACAGCCATATCGCTACCTTTGTTAACATATTTACATATGTACTTTATCGACTATTTTCTTGATCTGTCTTTCTCTGGTCAGTGCGGTTAGCACGTGAGGTAGCTCTTCGCACATTTGATTGACTGCGATGACCTAAGTCAGGTCGTCTTCTCCTCGGCATCGTAAATTGTAATTAATCAAAGTGAGAAAATTTCTCGCTCACTTAGCAGTAAAGTGTCACTATCACAAAATATCAACAACAACAAAAAGAACCGCGTCACTGTTGACAGTTCACTCGTTCGCTTTGCGAGTCCATTTCGCAGAGGTACCAACAGATGGTGTTGCCATATACAACAGATCACCAAAGTAAAAAAAGTTCTCGCGCACTCATAGATATCGTAACACAATATCGTAATACTTTTTTCCGTGTGCGACAGGATGGATTGACATATTAGTTGGTTGTCAAATCTAATGTCAAATATTATTGTTGCGTTCAGAAATTTAATTTGTGACAAAACTTAATATTTATAAAACAAAATAATCCCATAGATTAACAACTGAAGTTAGCTAAAACTAAGTTTCGCGAAGCCGCCCAAATTGAAAATCAGTACTACTAATGATCTATTACATTTTGTGACTATACAATTTGGTCGCATTCACGATATTATCACTTTTTTGAGTTTCGGAACACGACATTAGATCCTCCTCGCGAAGACTTTTTTGATAGATATGATTGAATTTGAACTTTTTACAGCGGTAATAACTTGCAAATTGACTCTTCGAAGTTAGGAACACACCTACATTTCTTAGACAACAGTGAGTGATTATAATTTAATATGAACTTTATTGAATAGCAATAATATAGATATATAGATAGATATATAGATAATACGTACCGAGAAACTGTGTCAAGTGCGCGGTAAGCACTATGCGCACACAACTTTATTCGATAGTAAAGCGCGCCGCACAAATTGAATTGTGTGTATCAAAGCTGATTTTGTGTGCGGATCGTAAATAGAGATATTTAAATGCGTGTCATGTCAACCGCGCGTCATGTCAACCGCGCGGTAAATATTATGTACACACTTCGCGCTCTCATAATAACACGCGGTGCTTGAAATTAATAAAGCATATGAAAGATGATATTGTGTATAGATCTTGTTTATACGGGACTTTTATATGGGAAAAAGAAAAGGGCTGTTTGTAGGGTTTTCCCGGCAATTATTCAATTTTTTCTCACCTTTTATACCTTCCTTAGACCTCCACGAACATTTTAAGACCAAGATAAGATAAATCCGTTCAGCCGTTCTCGAGTTTAGCCAGACTAACGAACAGCAATTGATTTATATATATATAGATAGATGGCATATACGTCCAGCGTCAGTGGCACATCGTTAAAGCAATTTTCGTTAGATCTCTCAAATTAAGCAACATTGGAAGCTGACCACAACTTGGATGGGTTAACGCCTATTATTAGTCGCGGGTCGGTGGTTGGGTTAAGCCGCTATTTAGGATCTGAGTCTAGGCTAGGGAGCGTCGAGCTAATCATCCTAAATCCTCAAAAAATTATTAAACAAACACCCAAAATACGCCTCAGATACTAGAGCGGCCGTCTTTTTAAGTCTTCTGTTTCAGGGCCATCAGGAAACATATAGGAGTTTGTTTCCAGGAATAGTTTCAGATGAAGAGATGTCTAGGGATAAAGCATGAGTAGTGGTTACTGACAGAAGTAAATGGCGGCCATATGTTTCAGTTATGAAACGGATATGGACAGAAAGATATAAGCAGGAAAATGACACCATATAAATGATCCATTATGAGAATTTTAAATTAACTTCCAGCTTTATTTCTGAAGAAGCTTCGGTTTTGAAGCCTTTTTTATGGAAACACATACAACAGAACCGATTTTTTGCTCTTCCAAATATTAATTAATATTGTCACGCTAGTCTTATCAATAGTACATTTTACTCTCTCGAATATTAATATCGATCAGTGAATATTATTTAGCAATTATTGATCAACAGCTGGTCATTTGGCTTTAAATGTAGTCCAGATTTAGTGGTATTGTACTATGAATCCTCACTAGCTTATCTTGCTAGGAGATCACAGTTTTTAGGTGACAGACCTTCTCTTCAATCGAGATGCCTGACCAACTGTTACTAGATCATCACATTTAATGATGGTAAATTCATGTGAAAAATCCACAGAATACGTGTTTCTTTTCTGTTCGTATATTATATATTTATTATGAAAAAAAAATTATGAACACACATTGTTTAGTCTAGTTTATAAATGACCTAGTTGACAGAGATTTAGTCAAACCGATATGTAGAACGAATATTTTTTATTAATACGAAAATATTTTATCATTAAAACTTTATTTTTTACTAATACAAATATTTGCCGTAATGAATTATTTATAACGATATCATATTATATTATTTTAATTATTTTATATTATTTGTCATATTTTTTAATAATACGTGTATATCGACTGTTTTAAAGTAATTATTGTATCACATAGAACAATAAAATTACATACAAAAAGGAATTTTCTTAATATTTATCACTTTAAACTTAAAACAAATAAATATAACAAATAATTATAAAATCATTCGAACAATTATCCACTAAACAAATGTTCATTCAAATTCTGTTCGATCAATTGTGAACCAAATTGATTTAAGTTAATCTTCACTGTTTCATCCATAAATTAGTGATAAAATAAATCCTTAAATAAATATTTTACTAATATAAATAATCACAAACTTAATTTAAATAGCATTGAGAGGCATTATAGTGTGTAATATTGCACAGCATATTGCAGTCTATTTTATTTTTTCTACAATACAACTTACTAGTAAGAATAACTTCCATACGAAAGACATAAACACGACCTTACTAAAAATGTCACAGTGTCAGCACATTTATCATTGTGTAATATTACATACACACTATTGTGTTGTAGTAGATAAAGTAGATACGTCTTTTATGAACTGTTGCGTATCTTAAGCAACTTTCAGCGGATATATAGTTTTATGGCTGCAATAAACAGATTCATATCTAATGGGGAGACGCAACGGCCATCGAAGATTGCGAAAGAAAATGCATTCTTTATCGGCCAAAATCTGAAATAGTCTAGCGTGAAATTTGTTTCCATTGTTATACCTGATATTTATTACTTTGAAGCACCAGCTTCGAATTTTATAAATGCCACCGCTGAAGGATTTTATTTTATCGCTATTTGTTTTATTTTTATTTATTCTTCTTTTGTCTGAACTTCTTACAAACGCAATACGTTAGTCTGGAAAAATGATTAATATGGAGTATTAATATTTGTAGACAATTTTTTTTGCCATTGAAAATGAATCACAGACATAAAAGAATCACTATAAAATATTAAAGTTTTGTTTTACAATATCTATATATATAAAAGAAAGTCGGGTTATATTTGTTTTTATAACTCAAGAACGGCCAAACCGACTTGGCTGAAAATTGGTGGAAAGGTAGCTTAGAACCCAAAAACGTCCATGGTATGCTCAAAATTGATTTGATTAAGAAAAAATATTGAACATTTACGTAAACATGTTTTCATACAAGACTATTGTAACTTGACAGCTGTCAGTTGAGACGGTGGCGCCATAGGCCAGCAAGATAACTAAAAATGACGCAATAGTAGGTATTGTAAGTAGGTACCTACGTAAGGTACGGAATATTTTGAAACAAAAAAGAAAACAAAAGGCAGGAAAAAAAGACAAAAACAAAATAAATATTAGTGAAAATATCAGTTTAATCTGTTATTTGTAAAAATGTTATAACAAAAAGCAAATGGAAAGGCATCTTCTTATTCTATTGTGTTATTTTTATTTTTATTATTTTCTCTATTTATTGTATATTTATGTATACTATTCTAAATATATGTTTCTAAATATTTGTAAAAAAATTGGAATTTCGATTCTGTATATCTATATATATAAAGGAAAGTCGGGTTATATTTGTTTTTATAACTCAAGAACGGCCTAACCGACTTGGCTGAAAATTAATATCATAGTTTTGATTCCGTCATGACATACATTTTACAGTGCTTGGTTTTGCTTTAGATTTCCAATAAATGACCAATTACACTGCTTATTACCAGGAAAATAACAGACTTAAAGATTAAGATGTTTGTTTAGAGAAAATTTGACAAATAACCGGCAAACGATTTAATATCATTTACCTTCACCCCTTTATAATTATGCTACAAATATGGATGTTAGCTGCACATACAAAATAGCAAATCTATTGTCTTAATTTCAGGTGAAGAAACTACCAAGAAGGTTAGCTCGCCGAATTATTACGCATATCGTTTGATTATTCGTCGAAATGCTGACAACTACTTGCTGAAGTTTCGTCGTTTACTGCAATAGAATTCAACCAGACCAAATATATGATATCATATGTACCGAAAAATTCAACTTAATAAA
The DNA here is from genome assembly GCA_022606575.1 of Glossosoma conforme. NCBI lineage: Eukaryota > Metazoa > Arthropoda > Insecta > Trichoptera > Glossosomatidae > Glossosoma > Glossosoma conforme. The sequence continues at coordinate 12,968,317 of JAGTXR010000013.1, forward strand.
ATGCAAAATCTGCTCATTTATTGCCTTTCGGGTGAAACAAAGTTCACCGGGTCAGCTAGTTTATTATAGAAACGTCTAATACAGAACTATTTCTTCGAAGAAAAAGAGGCTCCTTAATTGTTGATTTTACGGTATATAAATATAAAAATTATTAAATAAATTTAATTTTTCATAACTTTATTTTTGTAAAAATTTTTTTTTTTAAATAAATAAAGCAATTAGTTTTTATTTGTGCATCATCATCATCATCAGCCTGTATCCGTCCACTATTGAACGTAAGCCTCCCGCATGAGTCTTCATCTTCTTCAAGCCTCTGCCTTGCGCATCCAGGCCACTCCCGCTATTATTCATGTCGACAGTCCGGGGGATCTTGGAGGGAGTCAGCCAATACTTCGTTTGTGAGTTCTTGGGCACCACTCCAATACTTTTCTTCCCCATCGACTGTCGTCTCTTCGACAGATATGCCTATTGCCACTTGAGAGAGCCTTTTCCTTGGGTAGCCTCCACTACTTGAGTTCCTCTACGGATATCTTTGTTTCGAATTTTATCTTTTAGCGATATTCCGAGCATGGATCTCTCCATAGTACGCTGGGTGACCTTTGTTTTATGGCAAGACTTGCCGTTAGATTCCACGTCTCTGCACCATAATTTAATACAGGGAGGATGCATTGGTTAAACTTCTTAGTTTTATGCGTATACGAGTATTTATTTTACCGCCAGTCCTGCTTGATTTCTTGTTTTGTGGACAAATATTGTAAATATAAATAAATAAATTGTATTATTGGTTATCTATCTGAGTCGAAATTGTACACATCGACTTTATGCCAATGATATTGTATTTTTACAAACTGTACAATCTTAAAATAACGAAACAGAGAAATTTTGTAATAAATACTTAATTTGGTCAGTTTATATACGATTATGAATATTTTTAAACATATTAAAAGCAAATACAATTCTGGAAAAACTAAATGAATATTGATTTATTGATCATGCATTGAATTACAGAAACATTTATATATCTTATAAGCATGTCAGAACTAACCATTATAAATTAAATACCTAACAGCAGCTAGTTTTGTGTATATTATAGTTTTTTTTAGAATGTTAATTTACTGGATAAATATAGATGTTTTTGCCTCAAAGCAGCCAGGGGCCAAACCTCTGTTTTATTTAATCAATTATCCGTTAATTCCTATATCAGATCGATACAGCCCTTACAGGCTGGTGCTAAAAAGCCTCAATATACAATCTTTCATCTCTTTTTTGTTCGCTCGTCGGACACACATGTGTTGGGGTATGTCATTTGTAATGCACACGGCTGTATGTTATTGGTGTGCCATTAATTCTATAAATGGCCACTGCATTAGTTACCGCGCTATGCTGTCGCAACTGCCGGAGTCGTCAGTTGTGATCGGTTCGGGGCCTAAAGCATTTAGCTCCGCCTCGGTGACCGAAAGTTTGTCAGTCTTTATCTTAAATATATATCAATGTGCTTCTGCAAAGTCTGCTCTTTACCTCTCTACAAAACGTTCTGATAACGATCCCAGCGACGTAAAGTCGTTTTCATATAGTAACGGGGATGTTAACTACAATTTCTACAATAATTATTATATTCAGATTACAATTTCAATTTAAATATAAAAAAAAAATGTAAATTAAAAGCCCCGATGTATTTAAAAATTGAAACAAAATATATTGAATAGTATTCTGGCAATTTAGTGGCAATTCAATAAAACATTGCACATCGTCTCAAATGATGAAATGAATTGTAATCGTCGACATCTTTGAAAAGTTCTCTCATTTTTCGTTAAAATATTATTTTAAAATATCTACCGAAATGCTTACCCATTAGAAACATGATATGATACATCCGACATTGACACCCGCAACATGTTTTAAAAATAAATCAAATCTTAGCATGAAGTCGTTCCGCTGCACTTTTGATACAATTTCACGTCCGAGAGATATTACAATATATTGTATGATGCAAGCTTTCAAAAGATCCATGAAAATGACAAGCAATTAAATAGTGAAATTTCACCCTTCGGAAAGCTATTTGCGTCAGAGTGAATAGTGACAATCCGGTTTTATTGCGCCATTTAGGGTTTGCTCCCATGTCATAACTCAGTGCATAAACTTGACATTGTAGGAGACTGGGAATATTCCCTGGAGTCCCTGGAGAGCCTGGAGAGATTTTTAACGCATCCCATCTAATACATTCCCTACTTAGAAGCACTGCGCTATTAATAAAGTCACAAAATGAATATAACAACTAACTCTCGCCATTCTTCTAACCGGAGAAATATTCACTGTTATTTTATGAATTAGATAAATTAAGTAATTTTACTTCGTGAAAGGATTCAAGTAGTTTTCATTCATTGTTTAAAGTATAATATTAATTAAAATATTAATTTTTGTTTTCTTACTGCAGTAGTGTTTTTTTTTAATATGTATTTTACCAAACATTTTTAATGAAATTTGTAATTTCAATATTTAGCAGAATAAGAAAAACTAAGTAACTTTACTCAGTGAAAGTATTCCAGTACTTGAGATTAATTGTTCAAATGTCTTTTTTTAATTAATTTATTTATCTTACAGAACCTTAGTTCTAAGATATACAAGAAAAACATAGAGCATATAGATACACAAAAAATAATTACAGCATTTTTACATTTAAAAATACATATAAAATCAGAAGATGTCACGTGTTAAAGACCTCAGAGATCCAGTAAAACAATACTATCGACAAATGAGGAAAAGGAGGTAAGAAAAGGATCGAGGTGTGCTTCAGCCGTTCTTAGCATCTGCGATTCCTCTCTTATTTATACAATCTGAATGTCTGTACTCCAAGAAGTAGCTGAATAAATATATTCGATTTAATAGTTACACTACAAAATCACTATACGTCTATTCCACACGAAGCGTTTAGCTTACACTGCTAAACTTTTGGAATATGTGAAGTACTTAAAGCCTCTACTGATGCTCTTCTGAGTTTTTATATAATATACAAAAATACATACTGAAAACATTTAAGTATACAAATACTGTTGTTTTTCACAAAAAATTACATGAAAAAATTCTGGGGTATCAATTTTAAGCTTTGTTTAACAAAATATACAATAACTACGAAAATTATTCCTGTACAGCGTTGAAATTTCGTGACTTCTCATATTTTTAAAACAAAAAAATCCATTGGCCTTTTATTACTTCGATTCATCGCAAATGCAAATAGTTGGCAAAATAATTAAGATCGGAGTCTTCATTAGACATCGCTTCAGCTCCGAAACAATAAAGTTATCCCGATCACAATGACGGCTTTTGACCCCGATCTTTTGTGGAGACATTAGGTACTGAGGCGGACTGCAAAGACCGTCTCTTCCACAAAGGCCAAAGAATCGATATTGTCGGCTCTTCAGCAAAATACAGGGGAACTTTGCAACAATTGGGCAACATACTTAGCAACTCCAAAAACGATTTAATATTTCCCGGCGCTAATTACGAAAGCTTTTTTAAACTTTTTTCGGAATATAGTTTGCGAAAATTCGTATATTTTTCTTTGTTATTCCATTATAAAATTTATATTTTGTTTAATTTATACATAGGAGTACATCATCATAATTAGCCAGATATTCTTCCACTACTAAATTTGTATGATTCAAGACACTTATTTTCTCAGCGTTCTATCTTTTACTGATATTGTCTGTTCAATCTGGCAGACGAAAACCCGTTTTCCGGTTCATAGGCGCCACTCCAACATCTTACTTTCCTATTACTACTGAAATCTTTTTAGCAGATGTTTCCTGCCTATTATAACTTTAGTTGAATATTTTGCTTAAAAAGAGTGATATTAACCTCTAATAACAGTGTCACTTGGAAAGGTGATCCGACTGTTTCACGTTTTTGGGCCTTTAAGCCCACTAGTCAGTCACGTTGTACCTGCGCTTCCAAGAAACACTTATCAACGCGTTTTCAGAACACTTTATCTTTATGTGAATTAGATATTTAACTTAATTGTCTCGTATATTGACCTATTCTGATAGATAATTGACATTATATTTATTAAAAAGGATTTTTGGAATTCAATTTTATTGTTTTTTTTTTGCATCAACATCCTATTTTATTTTTGTATTAATTAATTGATTTATGTCATTTTTATGACGTTTTTTTCATGTTGTTTTATCTTTAGTACTTGTAAATGATCATAATTTAAATTAATTTTTAGTAAAAACTCAAAGAAACTTTTGGTTAAAACCATTTTTTTTTATTTATGATAAAATATTTTTTACTTATTAGTTAATTAGACAAGGACTTAATTGGATAATCTTAGGTAAGTTAATTTGGGTTTATGTAAATTTATAAAATAGGTTTAATAATAAAAAATATTACTAATTTTACATTTAATTTATATAAAAAATTTGTAGTTTTGATCAGTCATTATATATTATGCCGTACAATAATGTATGTTATGTTTAAAAATAATATGAAAAATAAATTGAAAAAAAAATTAAATGACAGTTTTCAGTCATATATATTGATCTCAAAGATAGTTGAATATGTAAATAATTGGCAAAGTGTATTCGAGGACGTTAAATTTGGGCACTTCTGTACCGGAGCAGACTATAGCTTGGTGTCTTAACCCAGGAGGCAGTGATATCGCCAATATTGGCGAAGCCTCCTTAGAGCTGGAGGCCATAATGCCGGCTCTGAACTGCTCATTAGCCAAACAGTCAGCCATCTGTGCCCCGCCAAGACGCACGCTTGTATAGGGAGATATTGCAGTAAATTAATGAACTCCCTATACTTACCATGATACTCGTATATTCCAGTAAGTAACAGTTTTGAATCGATATATGTTGTTACGCTTCTGGGACAATTTTGTTTAGTAAAAAGCTAATTAATATCCTATGTAAGTGTTCTTAATATATGTTTCAAATACTACTAGTATATTTAAAAAGTTATTAATTATTTGCTTGAGCCGCCTCTTAGAATCAAATAATCCAGATCTCGATATCGTAGCACTTATCAAATGATCTCCTTAATATTCCAATTAACAAATGACACAAAATATACCTTGCATACTACTCGTATGTTTGCCGTCTCTCGGTCATCAGACTTTTTCCATAGAACTCGTTGGGAATTATATGCCACGGTATATGTTCTCGGGTGGACCTCCGGAAGCAGAGATGTCTTGAAACAAAACATTTATAGTGGCAAGTGAGATAACAAATTGTCGACAATTTTTGGTGATCATATGCTCTAAATATGGAACGAATATGAAAAGAAGATCTTATTAAAGTATTTTTTAAGCGTACCCAAAAATCTGAATTACCTTTATTTTATAGAAAAAGATGAGAAAGGGATATATTTATGACTTATAAATGATTTAGTTAAATAAACGCTAAATTATGAAATCACTATTACAGTCATTGTTCTATGCGATTGACTGATAAAGCGTATTGTGTCATAAACCATGGTTTAATTTACGAGATTAACACTTACTCTACGAGATCCATGTTAAAGCAATTAAAAATATAAAAATCAAGTTTAATTTAAACTGGTTTTCTTAGTAAATAACTTCATAAAATCAATATAAGGGTAAATACAAAAATATACGCAAAAATAAACTGTATCTCAAAAGCATGTTTTCGTGAAAAAATTCAGTGCCTCTGCTGACGGCGTATCTCTTCATAAAACCTTGTCAAATGTAAGTTGAGACAAACAGCGTAACAGCTTAATGGCCACTGAACGTACTACAGGACGTATTTTTTATGCGTCCCAGACGATCCGGAATTCGTCGACAAGGATAACCCGCAAGGATTTTCTTTGTTATTCCGAATATCTCGGATGAGACGCGAGCACAATGCGTATACATCGAAAACGTATTCATGCAGACATTTTACCCATCGTCGAAAATAACACATTTTATGGAGGCATATATATATTTTATTCTTAAGAATTTTCTGTTCTGTCTTGTATATTATATACCTTTGTTTCGAACGTAACCTTGTAAGTATCTATCGATTTATTACAAATAACATACATTTTAATAATTGTTACATTATTTTAATTACGCTGAAAGTTAAGCGACTTGAAAGCATAGAGTGATGTAACACCAGTTCTTGTTTGATCATTAAAATTAGGCAGTATAGAAGAAAAAACGTACTTTACAAGTACAACGCGTGTCAATTGTTAGGTTATTCCACCCCATAGAATTAAATTATTAATATTAAAATGCTCTATGAAAAATAAACAAAATTATGCCTTGGATACTAAAGTACTTTCTCATCAAAGATCTGGGCTTTCGTTCAACCATCAAGAACCATCTACCCAAGTGGAGCTCCGGGTATAGAGATGATTTGGAACAAGGTATTGATATTTTCAGCTTACAGAACAGTGCGAGGATAATTTATGGTGACAATATGCTCCATTTATGCGATTGTGGATAGAAAATATTATGTATTTATGTTTGAATATATTCTCATAGTCTTTATATAAATTCGTAGCATTAAATAGTTGTAAGTAATTGCTGTTGTGTTTTTCTCCAAAATTGATTTTAAATGCTTAACAAAATTGTGTAAGCATACAAGTATACTCATATAAATATGTATGTATGTAAAACAATAAATTATTCAGTATGCTGCGTATCTGCTGGTCAACGAGTTTTTAAACTACTTTTTGTAAATTCAATTTATTCGCACGTACCGCGGTAAAATAATTGAAAACGCGGTGGCATTTTAAAACACTGCCTGTGTGGGTAAATAACATTGCACGGACAAGGCATTTATTCGCAGGGAAAACCATCAATCTCCATACATCGCCCAACGTGCATGATATGGAACAGATTACCGACGGGTTCCGTCTCTTGGGATTACAAACTCCACAGAAAACTGACGCTGGAAAACCTCAGACACCATTCCAGTATAAATATAAGTTAGATACTCTTAAGTACTACGGGAAGAGAATATTTTGCGAAGCATATCGATCCAGCACCATGCGATTGAAGGTTGATGCACACAAATATTAATTTACAAATTTGCAAGTGTAATTTATTATGAATCGCTTCCATTTTACGGACTGATCGCTGGATGGAAGGGCATAATGTTAGTATTATAAAAGCATTTTTTTAATTATTACGTTTTAAGTGTTTACAATTCTTGCGTACTATCTTGGCGTACAATTCACTGTGTGCGACGCCTTGTAGAGAGAGAAAGCTTTTCATTCTGGGAAAGCTAGAGCGTCTTTTGACTTTTTGCGTTTTATTTGTAAGCATACACGATCAAAACAAAGTGCCGCCTATACAGCACCTGTATTACAATTACACTTCTATCAATATCATTGTTTTATGTCCGTCCACTATCCACAACGTAAGCCTCCTTCATGAGTCTCCACCCCTCTCGATTCTCCACCTCCCGCATTCAATCTCCTATCACTTTTCTTCTGATGTCGTCATCTTGTGGAGGGGATTGCACTGCCATATTCAGTTTTTGGGCGCCACTCAGATTATTCACTCAGCCAACAGTTTTTTTCACCGTCATCTTTTCAACAGATATGTGCTGCTCTTTACCACTTGAGATTACCTCTATCTAGGTCCCTTCTCGTAATTCGGTTTTCCTTGGATTCATTCGCATGCCTAACAGCATTAATATTGCTTGCAACTAGTTGATAATGTCTATTATCTCTTATTAAACAGGTAATAAATCTACTTGGGTGTATCTCACGTCAATGGTTGGACATGACATCAGATATTTTTCTTGTTGTAACCCAAAAAATATTCATTTTACAAGCTGAATCTAACAAAATACAGACAAATCTGAAAATGCTAACTTTATGAATAATTTCCCGACGATAGTTGGTCCCATACACGTGTCCGCTTTACCGCAGGTCAGCGGCGTCCGGCTACGTCCAGCCTCGCCTTAAATATGTCATGAGGCGGTGGGCACCTGCTGTCGCTCGCAGGACTATTAGGAGCCACGTCCGAGGGAGGTTTTAAGCCAGTAATTCACAACCAACGACTATTCCATACACTTCTTCTGTCACAGGATGGAAAAAATTGGGCAGAAAACCGTTTTCAAGGGGCCCTGCTCCGAGGTTTCTTTCATTCAAAACAGGATGAAGATTGAAGAACACAATATAACCTACATCTACTCGTATGATGAATGCTTCAATGGAGAGTCATTGAGTATACCTCCAGCCTGCAGTTTATATAATATTCTGCTCTCAAAAAATATGAAAATACCCTTCTTCATATCATTATCACTCCATATCCGCTCATTAGCTAGAGCACATGTTATCGTGGTGAGAAACTGCAGCCACAAAGCTATGTCTACTATGATAATTGTCAGCCCTGGAGCTTAAATAAAATTCATGTATGGTCTATCCTCTCCTGCAGTATCCGAATTACATGTACCGGCCAGATAAATCTTTGTCTTTTAACTGACTGTAGGATGCGAGTCTACAGTCGTATCGCCCCCTTACCTTGTCATTTATCACATAGTCAAGCTATCATACTCTTAATATTTGACGCAAGCACCATTTTCAAAATAACAATGATAATGTTTTTCCATTTCATTTTGGTAAGAAGTTGATTATACTCAACGATTTTAAAGAGATCGAACGATAATCCCGCTCACCGAGCCTGGGCAAATCGGTTCTAAAGAGGCGACTGGACTTCATCAACTAAACGCGGTTTACTTAAGCAATCTCCCTCTAAATGCGTTTTTTTTTTTTTTTTTTATTTAATCAAATATAAAAGATACATTTTTACACAGTAATTTACATTCGAATCTTTTTTTTTTTTTTTTTCTTTTTTTTTACATTCGCTTACCACACCACTTAAAGATAAGATCTTGTTTGTGGCGTGGGATTCATCTATGTTACTTTACAGTTTTATATAATTATACAGAGTTTTACATATACACATTTATACATTTACATGATTTTGAAATAATACTAACATTAAATAATTAATAATTTAAGACACTATAAATTGAATTAAATCTAAAGTATATATAAATTAATAATACATTTTTGGTACATTTCATTGTTTCAATTTGTTATGCAGTGACGTCGATTCTGGTCGTAATTCTTTGAAAGTACTGTTTCACCTTTTTTAATCAATATTTTAATATCACTGATCGCTTTTATTTACCGAGGAAGATTGTTAAAATTAACTATTCCGTTATATTTGTAACCATTTTTTGCATGTTGTGTGTTAAATTTTGGTATTAATAAGTTGTACATAAACCTAGCAGAATGACAAGTGTACCAGTTTTCGATTCTCCTTTCTTTAATAATCTGTAAAATAGTGTATTTTTGGTATAGTGTATCCACCGTTGGCACTTTGAATTTATTGTATAGGCTTTCTGTTGGGTAGGTGGGAGGCCTTTTCAATATCACTTTGATGATAAGTTTTTGTACAGTTCTAATAGGGTTGGTAGTATTTAGGTATGTTCCTCCCCAACCAACAATGCCATATTGCAGTTGAGATTGGACAATGGAGTAGTATACCATTTTTAGATCTGCTTTAGTTAAGATGTTTCTGAGTCTGATGAATAAATAGATGCATTTGCGTATACGTTTTACTAATTCAGCTGTGTGTGATTTCCATTTTAAGTTACTGTCGATAAATAAACCCAGGTATTTTATTTTATAAGTAGCTTTGATCAATGAGCAGGTTTTTTCGCAGTTGGTATTATTACATCCAGGGTAATGAATAAATAATTTAGATATGGGAGTTTTCGTTATTTTTTTGTTAGTGGAGAATGGGATTAGATATGTCTTTTCTGCGTTTAATGTAAGTAGATTAACGTCAAACCATCGTTTAAGACTGTTAATATCATCATTTGCTAGTTTTATTGTATCATTCCAGTTATTGCTCTCAATGATTATTGCTGTATCGTCAGCATAAGATATTATTTTACCGTTCAGATTCTGTTTGAATATATCGTTTACGTAGATAATAAATAATAGTGGTCCCAATACTGTTCCTTGCTTATTTACGTTCCTCATCTTATTTATCATAAATAAGGTTGGTAATCGAACAAAAACTGTTGTTTTTAAATGCTATGAATCGTGAACATTAACATTTAATTAAAATTTAAAAATCATGCTTACTGTAGTTATATGAATATGTAACGAATAAAAATGAGTAAACACTAGTTTTTCGAAAGGAAAACTTTTAGAAAATATAAAATTTTGTCCTTTTTAAATGTAAGAATATTCGGACTATCTCAAAGTAAAGTGATCTCGTAGTTTTAAAATGCTGCGCACCACTGCTTTAAACTATTTAGCTTAAGTGCACCATAAATTATGCTCGCGGTCGAGTACTCCGGAATTAAAAATGCTATTAAGGTTTTTTGCTCGGCAAATATACACCTTTGTTTTTTTTAATTATTACACAATTGCAGTTCTGTAGCGCAATTTTTTCTTATTATTTTACACAAATAAACACAAAGTTTTGCCAATGAAAAATTTGTTAGAAGAATGATAAAGAAAGTAAAGAAGATACACGTATATGAAAATAAATGATATTTAACAATTAATATACGTATATTAAGTATTTTTAGCAATTGAAAAAACATCCGAAGAGCCTTGAATTATTTGTCATTTTATATGCCACATTAAGAAGCTTAAGTGTTTTTTTGGCTACTACAAGAAACGTGGTTTTTTATCCGATTACTACACGGGGGTAAGCTGCATTACTTGAATGTTTTTTTCAGTCCCGTTTTTAAATTAAGTGCCGTATGATTTATATGAAACGGTGCAACGCCTAGGGTGCACTAATGCATAACACACTTTATCCGGTGTAATATTTATATTAATGAGATCGCATCTCAATTTAGAGGATGCTGTTGTTACAGATGGGTCCGTGATCCATGATTTACGATTCGAGAGGAACCGTTTCGACTGTGAAAGAAGGGGGCTCATATCTGGACCATCTAAACATAAATATTGTGACCCGCGCGACAAAATGCACTTAAAATTTAACTGGAGAATGGGAACATCTATATGGGGCAACGTATTAATATCTTCAAATGACATAAATTATTATTTATATTAAGTTTTATTGAGAGAGGTATGGTGTTAAATGATCCATGTCTCTCTATGTGCTTTTATTTTCAATTTACTTGTTTTATATTAAATTTCAAATTATGTTGAATTTATATGAAATGTATTTATTAAATATGACACAAAAATTGATCACAATTAAGTTGTATTGATAAAAATCTGAAAAGTCAAAAAAAAACTAAAAAATGTGTACTATTTAACCAATATAATTCAATTCAATTCAATTTATTTCATCTTTTTCTAACATTAGAAATTTAATGCGGTACTGAAATACAAGTATAATTAATAATTCAATAGATAAAATATATAACGGGTCCGCCAAATAACTTTTTTTTTTTGAAAATGGGGCGCAAAACATCGAGTGTAGCTTCGGCTGTGTGGCACGTAGCACCGTCCTGTTGAAACCAAATGTTACCAATATCCTCCTCTTCAATTTTTGTGAAAAAAATGGCCCGATAACGATCGCCATTGACTGTAACGGCCACTCCTTGCTCATTTTCAAAGAAAAATGGCCTGATTTTCAAAGTAATGTCGCAATATTTCTCAGCGTTGTTCAAGCGTATACACAACCATATTCGTTCAGCGGAAGGATAAAACTAATTATCTTTCAAATCTGACATGAGTTAAGTGTTACCATTCATGAAATAAGCACTAGTTGAAAAAAAACGTTAGATAGCGGACCCTATATAAAAATAGGTACTTATGATGAAGTATTAAGAAACAAAGCAATAAAGAGAAGTAACAGAAGGTCCCAATTCTCATCAAATCGATGACTCCAACAAATTATTCTTGTAAACAAATTCGTAGAGTTCGTGCCTGAATAAGGGCTAACCTTGTGTTAAATATATCAACATAATACACAATTAATATCTCAAAAATTTGTTTAAATAAAAAACATTAAACAAAATATTAGTCATTTGAAGTCATCTAGGGCGGTCTCTATTCAAATACGTCTCACATCCATATTGCTTAACTACGATGATTAAAAAAATCGGTGTTATAACTTACCTTTTCACTATTTTTATAATAGCTTTACTGTTTTGTTAAATAGTATAAAATATACGCATATATCTATATAATTATCGAAAGTTTTACAGGACAGCAAGATCTCGAGAGACTGAAAAAAACATAACGTGTAGTTCGGAACCAACTACGACCGAAGAATATTTTAATAGAAAATAAAAACACTTAATTTATACTCGTATATTGACTGTAATATTCACATCATTTACAAAACACTCGTATTACGCATAAAATATGTAATATGTACTGACATATAATACTTTCAGATTAAACCAAAAACTTTCATTAAAATTCCCAAACTTTCGCTCACCGAAATTCCTTTTATTTATAATCATCTCTACTGTTAAACTTTGAAATGTTCCGAACAAAAAACACTTCATTTGTATATAAATGGGCCGCAGAAAAAATACCCTACACCTTAATTACTTAACTTGAACTTTTCTAATTAAACGTTTTCTTATTTATGTAAAGCAATATGGTCGGAAATTTGTACATTATTGTATTTTTTCGTGTAACCTACACACTAATATTTAGCAACTTTGAAAAAAAAACTTTTAAATACAATCGAAGAACTCTAATAACATCGCTCCAAACGGTTATTTATTTATCTTTACAAACATAGAAGCATGACATTTTTATGTTTACAAAGCATTACAAACCGCAGAGTATTATAATAAATTTATACAAACAAGGTATTTTTAAAAAGGGATATTTTTTCTAGTTAAATGTATGAGTCATGAGTCATGACTCATACATAACTAAATTAAATTAGCATAATGATGCTAATTTAATTTAGCTACACTAAACCATAACCTAACCAAACCAAAAGAATTAATTTAATATCAGTTGAAACATGCTGATATCGTAAAATAGTTCAAATGTATCAACGTGTTTATGAAATAATAGCATTCTGGTTAAAATACACTAAAAACTTCACTAGACACAAGAAAACATACCAACATACCAACAACCTAAGTAAACGATATTTATTAGAATTTGTAATGTTTCAATTGTTTTCAAATAACAAAAAGCTATCTTTCGGTGATTTTAAGCATTATTTCAAATAAGCTCACATTAAAAATCAATTTAACATTTGCCCGATACTTGATACATCGTATGTCTGCTCTCAACGACGACCAATAAAAAATGTAATACATCAAAGAACAAGGGTTAGATCCCCAACTAGATGGAATAACCAGGTGAGCAAGATTACCACCCTTGCGGGAACTTCTCTAACCACGAAACGCAGTGACCGATTGAGGGGTTGATCGACATCAAAGAGAATCGCTGAAGAGGTCATGCTTTTTAGTACCCAATGATATGACCGGAGAATGACACAGGTTCCATAAATCGATAGTATAAAAGTTTGAGTTGTATTTTCAATGTTTTTTAAAAGTATTTTATGTCATCTAAAGACATACAGGAATAAAATCCTTCATCAAATACATCAAATAGAAGAGAGATAATTATACAATTTAAGATGAAAATCATCCTTCCAATTTCAGGTAAAAATAATCTAAGATTAAGTAATAAATTCTGAAATATATCCGTAAAAGGCTTGCAGCATTCAAGCAGGAAAATTCGACCAAGAAAGCGGTAGTGAAGGGATTGCGTACGAAGAGTGTGTTTTAAAAGCATTATGAGTATAGCAGCTAACAAGATACCACTGGGCATACGACCTCCTGGAAGACCGTTTAAAAATGGTGCAACAACTTGATATCCCTAATTTGAACCTAATTTTAGTGATTGTAATTATTTACACTTTTATATATCCTAAACGAGAGTGGGAGAAGCTCAAAGTTGCGTATAATAACTCATACCGCCAACTTATGCAACTCCCTAGATTTTGTAGCGCATCTGACATGTTTGTGGAGGGCGGAGTCCATTCATTTCCAGCATTATTGTGACACCGTGTTGCCGGCTTCTGGAGCAGGATAAGGAGGTCCAACAACATCATCATCCTGGCTGCTTCTGAATGGCTCAACTCCTCCCTGAGCCATCGATGGATGGAGATGGTGCACAAACCACCATGAAATACTATTTTATTTTATTTTAATTTTTATTTTATCCTCACAAAATTAAAACTTTGTTCAATGCTATGTATTTAAAAAATATGGCAGATTGGGTATTGCACAACCCACCCAATCCTGCTGGAATAAAAACTTTATTATTATTATTATTATTATTATTATTATTATATATATACCCGGATTCTAATAAGTAGAATCTATTTAGATCAGTAGTTAGGAATAATGCTTAAGATTCTTGAGGATATATATTTAATATAATATTTGCACTATACTATCGCTACACATCGTTGAAACTTTGTAGCTCATATTTGTTTTATTTTAAACAATATTTGCATAACAAAAAATGCGATTTTATTTTTAAGCAATTGAATAACTTAAGGTCCAATACACAAAAAAACAATAACCCAAAAATAGCGACAAAAGAAATGAAAATTTCTCGAACGTTTCATTCGATTTGTCAAAACGTGGAGACGCGCAAATTGGATTGAAAAAAATATTTATGCGCTAGAAGGTCATACTTAAATTAAAGCGCGCCCGGGGACTGCATCCTGGTGGCTCCCTTAGAAAAGGGGGGCCCATCGACGCCCTTTCTCCCCTTGGCCTTCGTTGTGCATCTCCCCCGGTTCCGCCCCTTTCATTTCGCCCACAACAAAACTAAATTATTTCGCGCCCCTTGCCTTATTTCTACGCTTTTGCCATGTCAGACGCACCCTTAATGCGATCCTGACGCGAGACAACAACGACGCTCTGCCTGAACATGTTCGCGTTGCATTGTGCTTTTGTTACCTTTCATTTTTTGTCGAAATGAAAGACATTGATTCATTCGATACAATCGAAATGTTTGCTTGATGACCATCAATTATCGATTCGGCACCATTCGCAGCAATTGGGCCTCTATTACTCAACAACGTGGATAATTTTGCGAAAGGATTTAGGTGTGAAGCCTTACAAAATACAGCTGGTGCAAGAATTGAAGCCGAACGATCTACCACAACGCAGAATTTTTGGTGAATGGGCTCTTGAAAAGTTGGTGGAAGATTCATATTTTTATCGAAAAATTGTGTTTAGCGACGAAGCTCATTTTTGGCTGAATGGATTCGTAAATAAGCAGAATTGTCGGTTTTGGAGTGAAGATCAGCCAGAAGCATTGCAAGAGCTACCAATGCATCCAGAAAGAGTTACTGTTTATGGACTGTACTATTGATTCAAATAAAGATTTCATGCATTTTTATTAATTTTATGTGTCTTTTTTGGAAAAATTTCCTATAGCTATTAAAAAATCACCCTTTATAATTATCATCATACAATATGTGTTAGATACGACTGTCATTTTACGGATAATGGGTCAAATTCACACCAACCGGGGGCTCGAAATACAGCTTTGAAATTTTTTACAAAACCGTTTTATTTTAATCTTCACCGAAATTCAAACCCACGACCAGAGACTAGTGAGATAGAACGAAGTATAATCATAATTATTTAATTAAATTTGTCATTCAGCATTACGTTTTTTTAAACAAGAACATCTTTAATTAAGACTCTACATTAACTTCTCCATAAAACAATTAAGCTCTTTACCATTAAAATCTATCTATGAAGCTATTAACAGACCCAATCAAGACGTTAGAGCATTCGGACAAACTGTTCGTCTAAAGTGCTCCCACCCTCCGCCCCAATTGCACACGAGCAATATTGACACGGTCAATAGAGAGCATTATCAAGTACAATGGCGAATTTCCATAACACGCCGCTAAATATCCTCGCGGAATTATTTACGTGCTCGGCCCTTAATAAATCGGCGTAGACAAAGCCATTTTTTGGTCTGTCAGTTTTGAGGTTTGCCAGTATTATTAGTAATTCATGAATATGTATGCAACTTGAGCATATTCAACGAATAACAACTATTGTTTTATTAAGCTTATTTTATATGAGAAATGACATTTTGTGATGTTTCCTAGCTTACACAAACCGCATTTACCCATGTTTTTCATGAATTTGTATTAATTATAAAACTGAATTCAAGGTTCTTAGCATACATTGATACTCACTGGTGTAAGTGCTTTTATAACAAATAGATTACCTCTCTCATAGAACAAGAATTATAGCAACAAGTTAATTTAGAGCTTTGGTATAATTAACTTTCTTTTCTTACCAAATCCGTTCCAAATCTAGAATATCTGTTATCCCCAAATTTATAGTGATACTCAGTTTTTTTAGTTATCCTTGCCTTGTCTCAAGACGTCACTGTACCCGAAGGTCCATCTGAGAACATTTACGGTTCTCGACAGTCTCCAAGGCTTGGGGACATAATATATGGCTCAATTTAAATCACCTTGTCTCTATAAATACAATAGATTATGCTTTAACCATAGCAGCTAAGTAAAATTATTTACATTTTTGATATAAAATATAATCGTCAATTTATCATCTGACATTATGGTGTTATGGTTATAATTTCAACTGAATTCAGTTGCCATAGGAGAACACAAACCAAGGGTACTTGGTTGTATGTATCTCTTATCATACGAAAGTTCATTGAATATATAATTTATTTGGAAGAACTTTAGAATGTGTTATGATTTAAGCCTAGGCTATATATTTGGTAGATGGCAGAGCTTCTTGATATAAATATAATTATTCTAACGCTAAGTAGAGATAATAAAGGTAAAAACGTATTTTAACGGACAAATTATTTAACTATATCGAATTACAACCATTGTTACAACATAGTGAATCTATTAAATTTATGTTAAATAGTTTGCGGCTCCCCCATAAGGTTTTTTTGCTGCGGTTAGCTTATGCGGGTGTACGAAACAGATGTTAGATTAAATTAATGTTTTTAATCAGATTATCCGCTTTAGTTTAAAATATTTTATAGCCGATTTGTAATTGTTCAAAGTCTTCATACCAATATCAATTCGCACACTTGATTATTACATAAATTGGTATGATTTTTTTGATGATTTTTATTATTGATATGATGAATAATTAAATTGTTACTTAAAAATGTACGTTAGGAAATGAAAGTCGTTCAATACAAAGTGAAATAAAATAGGGAAATAGGACAAGTTTGGAAAATAGCAACTAAAAATAGTAAGTGTCAGTAATCTTTGGTAGCCGATGAAGAAAAATATATTTAACTCATTCACTGAGTATGACGTCTATAGCGGTTATGATCTCTACACGGAATATGTAGCCTCATAATACAGCTTTATTCTACTCTACTGTTGTGATGTTTAAAATAAACTTACTTTATAACTGAATATAAAAAATATTGCATTCCAGTCACGAACTATAAGCAATAACTGATGTTTACTTAAATAACTTCTTAGGTTTTCACGGCCAGATTTGATGTTGTGGCTTATGGGTTAAGCCGTGTGTGGTGAACTTTTTTCAACCAATATTACGATACTTCGGAATGAAACTTGAGTTGCCATGGAGATATTAATCAATAACGCTCATAAAAGAAATATATAATCTGAATAAACCAACTAAAAACTAAATAAATTATTAATCCTGAAGAAGACCCCTGCAATGGCGGTCGAAATATTGGTTGAAAAAAGTTCACTACACACGGCTCAACCCATAAGCCACAACATCAATAACTGATGTATTTGTTTGGTAGAAAATATATTACAGTCTCTATAATTTGTCCAAAAATCGGTTAAGAAATTTACCAAAAAATCGCCGCGTTTACAAGATTTAAAAAAATGTGTATTTTTAAGAAAATTTAATTAATTCAAAAGGTTATTAACCTTAATTTAATTATAATTTTATACTTTTTAAAAGCAATAGCATTCCTTATTGCGTGATTTAATTTTTTATAGGTACAAAATCGTATCAATTTTAATCTGCATTAAATTATTGCTTCGGAAATTCTAATAAAGTTGTAGTCTTAACGACTGAGGCATAAAAATAAATTTAATTTTAGAATAAAGAAGTATCGAAATTAATATTTTATACATTTAAAAAGTCGTAAAGCCCTGGCGGGGTGGGGTCTACGGGTCACGCACCAAAAGTATTTCCGAAACGATAACTCCCTTTGTGAACTTTTGAACCAAAGCAACATACTGGCTGTCACTAACAAAGCTTTAATATAAAATAACAATTTCGTAAATATACATATGTACCTGTCTAAACGAAGAAAAATACATTTTTCATGTATTTTATTTTATAACAATACTGACGCAATTCACCTGGAAGTGAAGTTAAAAGTTATAATTAACATACAGATTCGTGATCACGCACATTGTTAGCGCGGTTATCGTTATATCAGAGTAGTTAATCAACATTGAACCAGACCAAAAAAATGATGGACTACCGTCTGTGTCTTACCACGTGTCGTTGTCGGGACCAAATGCTCCAGGCGGCAGCGTCTGTTTAATACAATCACCCAAATATGCCTAGGATACTACAGCTCTCTTCTAAGTCTCCGGGCTCTTGTTATGGAGGTTGACGGGAATTATATATGTTACTAAGTTGCCCTTCAAGTGCACACATGTCATGAAATAAGACATGGATAATGGTAACTAGCAAATCTGAGTGGTGGCAATTTGTGGTGACCATTTGGTTCTGATATCAGCTTGATATAGCTCCTTAAGGCCGATGCCGTAAAGCCTCGACAAGCGATCTTTTGTCTATTATTTATGTCCGCTTGCCTGACATCTACATCGAATCTTTATTTTAATTATATAATGTTGCACGGCGCTTGCATGCGCCATTTTGTTTGTTATGACAGTTGGCCTATTGTTGGTTGGTAGGACTGTCATATTGGCAGTTGGTACCGTGGAGATGTGAGATCGCGCCGTGGGCTGGCAGTTGAAGTTTGACACGCGCCCGTCACAGTGCGTGCGTCCTGTGCGTCCGCTGTGGCGGGCGACGTTTGTGACAATAAACAAATAATATGTGAAACAAGTGTTTATAATGTGAACCTGATCCTGCATCCTTCATCCAGTAAGCCGATGTCCTATAAATGGAAGAGGAGGATATCAATTGGCGCCCCACGTTGGGCGCCAATTGATATCCTCCTCTTCCATTTAAGACATAGATTTACTGGATGAAGGATGCAGGATCAGGTTCACATTATAAACAACTTGTTTCTGTTTCACGATACATGTTTATTGTCACAAACGTCGCCCGCCACAGCGAACGCACAGGACGCACGCACTGTGACGGGCGCGTGTTAAACTTCAACTAACTCCCCGCGCGTTCTCCTGTCAGCCGCGCTCTCACATTTCAGCAGTACCAACCGCCAAGAGGACAGTTCTACCAACTGTCATAACAATTATTTTGGCGTATGCAAACACCACTTAATATTCGATGTAGATGTCACGCAAGCGAACCAAAATAATAGACAAAAGATCGTTTGTTGAGGCTTTACGGCATCGGCTTTAAGGAGCTATATCAAGCTGATATCAGTTCATATGTGAAACTGGTGGCAAAAAATAGTAAATAAAGTTAATTATATAACTTCTTAGGTTTTCACGGCCAGATTTGATGTTGTGGCTTTTGGGTTGAGCCGTGTGTGGTGAACTTTTTTCAACCAATATTTCGACCGCCAATGCAGGGGTCTTCTTCAGGATTAATAATTTATTTAGTTTTGAGTTGGTTTATTCAGATTATACATTTCTTTTATCCTGAAGAAGACCCCTGAAACGGCGGTCGAAATATTGGTTGAAAAAAGTTCACCACACACGGCTCAACCCAAAAGCCACAACATCAAAGTTAGTTATTTCGGAAATAGCGTTTTAACCGCAATAGATCTTAACTGTCGGACACGTAAGTCACTGAATGGACTGAAAATTAAAGTCAGATAAACGCGAACGAGATAACTTGAACCTTTACTTCAGCAGACTGCAACTGCCAATACCTCCAGACTGCATCACATCTTAATCCTATCGCATGTGCCTAAATAGCTGCTCCACCTAGGATCTCGTGTTAGCCAACAGACGGGCCATCGATGTTATCGGGTATTATGTTGAATCAATATGACATCGCTGACACAAAGAAGAAAATATTGACTACCAAGATTAAAACCTATAAGTACTTTTAAACTATGTCAAAGATGTTAGAATATTTAATGAAGCATCTTCATGTGTTGTAAATATTTTTCGTTCTCTCCACAATAAACAATTTTTGTGTATTTTTATTTTTAACATCCTATTCATTTTATACCAAATGTCAAAATTCAAGTTAAATTTATACTAATGACCTAGTAACCATAAAATTACTTGTGAATTTCTTCACATAAGTTATGTTTATGTCATACTATTTTATGTTTTAATATTCCTTGTCACACTGCCTTCCCCATAAAAAGTTTTTTGCTCGTTTTATGGCAAAAGTTCGGAACTTAATCAGTCCATGGCCCTGTTTATTACTCCGCGTGTGTTTGGCTGGGACATATGGCAGTTATCGGTATGAATAATAATATAATTTCTTCGCTAATTGATTGAATTCCATGATCCGGGGATTACCATGTAAACCTCTTACTGTTGCGTTTCCCCTCATTCAAATAAATTGGTAAATGTAATCTTTACTGCACATGAAACTGCCGCTGCATACAGAGATTGTAAACTGATAATGCACTCCACTTTTATATGTTTTAGATTTTTAGAAAAAGCTAGAGACTTTCATTTTGGAACTTTAGACATTTTTCTACATTTTAGTGTATATTATTTAAAGGTTACATAATATATATATATGTCTATTAAGTAGTAATAAAGATCAACAATAAAGATAAAAAATTACTGACAACGTAATAGGATTATTACATAAATTACTGTCTATTCTGTTTTTAAAGCTGAAAGTTCTACGTTAAAAGCACAACGATTTTATGTACTTAATAAATCAGGAAATAAACATTCAAATAAAAGTAAGAATTACATTTATTACCCTGGTTTAGTTTATTTCGTATTAAAAAAATGTTTTAAATTGTATATTTCTCTTAGTATTTCAATCTTCATCATCAGCCTGTGTCCGTCCACTGTTGAACGTAGGCCTCCCGCATGAGTCTCCATCCTCTTCGATCCTCCGCCTTCCGCATCCAGGTCACTCCCGCTATTCTTCTTATATCGTCGGTCCATCTTGTAGGGGGTCGGCCAATGCTTCGTTTGCCAGTTCTTGGGTGCCATTCCAATACTTTTCTTCCCCATCGACCGTCGTCTCTTCGACAGATATGTCCTGCCCATTGCCACTTGAGTGTGCCTATTCGTTGGGTAGCATCCACTACTTGAGTTCTTCTGCGTATTTCCTCGTTTCGGATTCTATCTTTTAGCGACACTCCGAGCATGGATCTCTCCATAGCACGCTGGGTCACTTTTATTTTATGGGTAAGACTTGCTGTCAGATTCCACGTCTCTGCGCCATTAGTTAATACAGGGAGGATGCATTGGTTAAACGCCTTAGTTTTAAGGCATTGCGGAATTTTCGCTTTTAAAATGTACTTTAGTTTTCCAAATGCTGCCCATCCCAGTTGTATGCGCCTGTCGATTTCTTTTGAGAAGTTATTTCGCCCTAGTTGTATTACTTGTCCCAGAGAGGTATAGTCGTTTACAATGTGGAATAAATATTAACGGAGAGTACATTTCTCACCTCCGATTTGCAGATGACATAGTGCTAATAGCCGAATCACCTGACAAGCTCCAAGACATGCTCTACGACCTCAATGAAGCGTCGAACAAAATTGGTCTGAAAATGAACATGGATAAAACAAAAGCCATGATTAATAGTCATATTTCACAGACCTTCGATCCTATTTCCATTGGAGGAACAGAAATAGAGGTTGTAAACGACTATACCTATCTGGGACAAGTAATACAACTAGGGCGAAATTTCAATCTTATCATGTATAAAAGTATTATTGAAATGATGTGATCTATGGAGAGATCCATACTCGGAGTGTCTTTAAAAGATCGGAAACAATGATATCCGAAGAAACCTCAAATAGTGGAAGGCTACCCAACGAATAGGCACATCCAAGTGGCAATGGCCAAGACGTACCTGTCAAAGAGACGACCGTCGATGGGTAAGAAGTGTTAGACTGGCGCCCAAGAACTAGCAAAAGAAGCGTTGGCCGACATCAGACATATAGCGGGACTGGCCTGGATGCGGGAGGCCTACTTTCAACAGTAAACGGACACAGGCTAATGATGAATGATCTATGAAAAAATATGAATGTATTTACTACGTTCTAATTATCATTTATCATATGATGTGTTAATATACTCGTCTTCTTCGTAGTATCAATCCGGTGGATTGGTTTGCAGCAACTAAATCTTGCATCTCGATCTCCACTCATTCATTTTTGCTGATACATGGGTTGTCTTTTAGACCTTTAATGTGGTATTTTTCCCTTTATTTCCACATCCTAATGCCGTTGACCATAAAGGTTCATCCGCCTTTGGAGAGCATTTACTACCTCCAGAACAGTAGATATACTCGTATTTATGTATATTTTATTGTGAAATGTATATTTTATTGTGTGTTAAATATAAAACGTTGAAAAAAGAATTTTATGTATAGTATATGTATATTTAAGTAATAATAATATTGTAATATAGTCAATGATCTATAAAAGTAGATTAGAATATTGAAATAATAAAATAATATTCTAATAAAAAATTAAAAAATTCATATGTTAAATATAAATTATAAAAAAATAACGACTCATATTATTTTGACCTGTTTTGTATATCTAATGCGAATTGCCAGTTATGTCTATCAGTATTAATGTGATAAATTGAACATTATCTCTGCGAGTTAGTGATTGCTCGTGATGTAATTGTTGGCGATACATGACATAATAATATCTAACAGAATATCGGTATTAACCTATTGGGGCATGTTGAATATTATGCATTAAGGAAGGGTGGAGTAATTGATATTGTTCTCTACCACCCCAACTATGTTATAGATAGATGAAAGATTTCTTATTTCTACAACAAATACTAAGCAAAATTAAAATTATTTAACTTTTCTTCTAACTAATTGCCTTAAGTAAAAAACCGAGAAAGCACGAGAAAACTTTAATGTATTTGTTTAATTTATTTATTATAATAAAGCTTCTATATCAAATTGCATGCACAAGTAAATACGAGCCAGTAGTTAGGATTATTGTATTAAAGCTGCCCCATAGAAGAAAGTTCCATGAATATGTTTAACATAAAAATGATAAATGTATATTTTATTCACTTCCATATCTGGAGCATATGATCACCACAAATTGGCGTTACTCATTTATGCCAGTTGCCATTGTCCAAGCATTGTCTTACGACATCTCTGCATCCTTGGAATTATTTATATATATTTTCCCGACAACCTCCAGGACAGGTATTTAGAAACTCAAAGAGACGGCAGCATATATAGAATAAAACTTTACCTTGTTTTACTTTGTTGTTTTTTTTATCATGTTGAGTAACTGTTTTAATGGATCATGGTTTCGTGCAGTCCACTCACTTTCTCAGTAAATTACTAGTAAATAATCACAAATAGTACATAGTCCGCGAAGGACCAATATATCCCACTTCTACGTGTGTTTTTACAAAGTAAAATTAATAAAAATGGCCCACTTTACTTGACAAATATTTATATTATAAAGTAGCTTACATAGTCTTTGAAAATAATAATACACGTAACATCATTAAAATGCAAACATTTACAATGCTGATTGTAAAAAATATTAATTTTCCGAATTTCCGACATTTTTTTTGTCAAAATATTTAATAATGTTAAAAACATGAATATTCAAAAATAAATTATATTTAAGCATAAAAAAACATTACACAAAAAAACTGAAAAAATAAAATAATCAGATTAAAATGTTTCATACATCGGTTTGGCATTTTTTGACATTTTACTGCCGTCCACAATATGCAATAAAAACGTGGCTTAATTATGTACATTTACGTTGGAAAAAAAAACACCGTTTTTTAGCTTAAAAACATGTAAACACAGCATTAAGCCGTCGGCCGCCGCATACACATATTATCCAATTATACGGCGTTTTCGTGAGACGCGAGTTAACCTAACCTAACCTGCTTAGCGTCATTAGGTAATTTAACGTTCTTTATTTCCACCCCATTTAGCGGAAGGTCTCGCAGCCACGAGGGTAGGATGCCTTTTTATCTGCGCAAAAATTAATCAAGTGAATTTTTAATTCATGCTCTATACAGCGACGTTAATTAAAGATAATGAGATCCTTAATGAAAATGTGTATTTTTTAAATTGAATCATATTTGTAGGTTGTGAAAGAACATATTATAATTTAATAAAAAAGATATTTATGTTTTCTTTTCATATATGTAATATGAAATACCAAGATATTCTAAAAAGCATTTTGATTCAAAATCTATAGAATTAATCAACTTAAGATATTCTACTTTTTCTGAGACTTACACCAAAGATGCAAATTATAAATATATTTAATAAAATTGTCCCGTGAGTGTTACTCTATGGGCCAACGTATTTAGACTCGTTGTTTATTGAATGTTTTTTACTACATCTTTAGACAGACTGTAGAGTCTAGAGTCTAGACGCAAATCAAGTATAGATTTTCTTTAATTCTAATATTAAAATTTCTTGACGTTCTACCAATATAAAAAGATTCACAATCTTGGCAATTTAATTTATATATTCCAGTTGCTGGAATATATAAATTAAATTGCCAAGATTGTTAATCTTTTTATACAAGTATAGATTATTTCATAGTATAAGCTCGCGCTTTAAGGCGAAGCTTTTATAAGAGCGGAGAACGTACGACATATAAACCAGTTACCCTCTTGTTAATATTAATTGCTTCACATTTATATCGCGAGAATGTTTTATATTCTCACAACTGTAATGACTCCCCCGACGACCTACCCCTTTATGGCACCACCTTTTGTCTTGAGATACAGTATTTACTTTAATAGTGGTGAGTTTGTATCCCCCTTCAGTCTAAAAGTATGTATTGAGTTTAAGCAGTAGTGTTTATAAGATAAGAATAATAAAAAATAATATACACACAACCATTTATTAATAATTTTCCAATTAACCTAACCTATCTTAACTAAATTTAACCCATCGAAAATCATTCATCTTAGTTTATTAAGACAATAACATATTAATAATCAAATGTTTAAATGACTTTTAGTATAGTTACAAAAAAAACTACCGTTTTTTTTACTAAATAAGCAATTTTTCAGATTTGGTGCAACATATATTGTATAAGGCAATCTTGTGAGCAAGATGACACGAAAGTCTGGTAAAAGGCAGTCAAATTGAATGAGAGAAACGGCAAACATTTCTGAATTCAAGTTCCTTAGCTGGAGAATGGTCTCACGGATCTCGTCGTCTAATCCCAGGGGATCTGATGGAGTCTGTGGAGCATCTGACGGCAAAACTAGGGAACGTGTGCAATTTCCTCAGCAGAAAACTTTGGATGCCGCAAAATTTGGTTCATTCCCGACAACTTTTTGACTCAGTTTGTTATCTTAGTACAAAAATTTATTTAGAGATGTGTACTCGGAGCGTCTTGTTACGTTTTGTTACAATTTGAGCTGCAACATTGTGAGAATAAACTCGTGCAATTTTAAAATGTTAGTAAATTATACTTACATTTAAACACAAATATACTATATTTTTCTTTCGTATCCCTCCTTTTGTGGCTTTCAGGCGTCTTTTTGTCTCTGGATCCTGAAACTCAAATGTGAACATATTTTGAATTGTTTCCTATTGCTTTATTATTTATGAATTTTCATTTTACTACAGAAAGTACGTTTCAACCATTTTTTTTTTATAATCGAATATAATATTTAAAACATTGTATATTATAGACTGAGTACAACATCATCATCATTCGTCCACTGTTGAACGTAAGCCTCCCGCGTGAGTTTCCATCCTCTTCGATCTTCTGCCTTATGCATCCAGCCCACTACCACTATTCTTCTTATGTCGGAGTGTCGCTAAAAGATAGAATCCGAAACGAGGATATCCGCAGAAGAACTCAAGTAGTGGAGGCTACCCAACGAATAGGCACACTCAAGTGACAATGAGCAGGACATATCTGTCGAAGAGACGACGGTCATTGAAGATGAAAAGTATTGAAGTGGCGCTCAAGAATTGGCAAATGAAACATTGGCCGACCTCCTGCAAGATGGACTGATGACATAAAAAGACATAATATCTTAGAAATAAAAGTGTAAAAGAAAAATGGGACGACACGAAGATTTTTGTAGCTAATGATTGTTAAACTATGAATTCTCATCAAACATATCTAAAATGTAAGTTAGTAATGGGTAAGATTTGCATAAAATTATCTGAACAGGTAGCATTTGCGATCAACATTGAATGGATACAAAATGATGATGATGAATCATAAAAATTTAATTCAATCGATTTCATTAAAAATTATTGTAATTTTAGTAAAATGTTTTACGAACTACTTTCAATTACTCTATAATAAAAGTCAAAGATAATTGAAAAAGGTCACAAATCTAAGAAGAAACAGAACACTTGTATTATTTCACTGCGCAGGTAAAATTTACTTGCGCTCCATTTTTGCAGACAAAGATTTATATAGTTGCCCAATAATTGGATTAAATCCAATTAGAGGTAAACTTTTGAAAACAAAAGCTCTTATTCTCTCCGAAAAAATGTCACATCCGCCGAGTAAAAGCTCGCGGGGAAAGTAAACTTTCGCAAATCTCTGCGAGCGTCCTCGGGCTTTTCGAATCGGAAGGTATAAACATAATTTGTCCAGAGCAAACTGCCGTTTGCTTTTCTTATTTTTTTTTAGATTTTTCTCGGAAGTTTTTGTCGAGCAAGGGGTCGGACCTCGAATGAACCCTCGTAGACGATGTGCGTGCCACGATTCAAAGCGTGCCGAACAAAACTTGGTTCATCCTTTCCACGAGGATCTGGACCTTTCCATACTATATTCACAGGATGATTTACATTTGATGCAACCAACTTAAGCTTTTGACCGCAGTGCCATTTTGGTGTATTTTGGAGTATTAATAATAATTACATTTTGTCAAATACATTCATCAATATCTTATATTATAATATTATATAATAAATTATATTTATTTATATTTGATATAATGGGATTCCACCAAGAATTATGAATCAAAAAAATATAATTTGTAAAAAATAAATGTAGCAGTGGGCACTGAATATTCCAGTAGATTATATTGTACATTAAATATTAATCCTATATCAAAAATTACAGCAACATACTATATATGTGTTGAGAAAGCCGATTATTATTTAGTATAAAAAACTAAAACATTCTGAACAATATTTCCTATACACTACTTTGATTTTAAAGCAACAATTCTTTGTTCCAGAACTTTTGAATAGTGTCTCATTGATAAGTATTTCTACTTACTTTAAAGACATAGACGTATAATAAATTACTAATAGACGGCTTTTCCACACCATTTATCTCTCTTCTATAGAATAAGAAAGAAATGGATATGGACATACTCGTAGCAGATGAATTTAATATAACATATATTGTTTCTTGCTAATTGCATTCCATAAAGTTCCATTCACGCTGTATATAAAGGTTCTAGTATAAGAATCTAATGCTGGGAGCACGTATTTATTTCACGGACTGCCTATTCAATTCTATTATCGACTATCGGCCGGTTATCCTGGATCTGAGAATAAAAGATTAATGCGATATCATAACTTTGTTCAGCCGGGGAGGAGAAAATTTATTAATGCGATCGCTGAATGGAAACGTTAGACTTATTAGTTATTGCTCAAATACTAGATATTGAGTGATTGAACGGACGATACAACTGAAATTGACAATTTAATAGCAAGCTCTTATATTTATGACTACTCATATATCATGCACTAAACTGCACTTTTGAAATTATCTTATGAGAAAAATCACATCAAAACATTAAAAATATGGATATAAAAGTGAAGTAAATATATTTTTAAAATCTCCTCTGCTAATAAATGGGCGTTTTGTAATGTTTTCAAGTAAATGTAATAATCATCAGAGCAACAATCTATTTGGTGGACTTTTCAGGTTTTCTTTCCTATAAAGATATTTTCATTGGTTTCTTTTGGAAGTGTTTATTTTCTTTTTATTTCCTGGAAGGTGAAAATTTTATTTAATTACTACCATATACAAATGAAGAACTAAAAAAACCGCAGTTTTCAAGTCTGTTTAAGCAGTACTCAAGATCATATATATCAAAAGAAAGTATGATTATGTATATTTTTAATATTGGAAATAAATCTCAAAGTCATTGATAATAATGTCAAATTCAAATCAACCACCAAATTGTCAAATACTACTATAAATTTTATTAAACAAGCATTTGCGTTTCCTTCTTCATATAAAATGAATAACATAGACCGCTGTATTTTACTGTTTTGAAGTGCTTAAAGTTTGTGTGTAATGTTTTTGTATCCCTTTTTAAAAAGCATGCATTGTACAAAAAAAAATTAAATTTATTTAAAAAAGCTCTAGAGTTTTAGTAAACGCTCCACTCCAATATGCACTTGATTCTTCACGAATTATTGACTCCACCATTCGCGGATATTACCGTAGCCTGAAATAGGCACTCCGCACGGTGAGTAATTTCAGCGAGTTCCATGAATATAATATGTTTTTCAATGCGCACGACAATATGTTTCGACAGTTAGGTCACCCTCCGCACCGACAGCAGGAAACATTACTTTAGCATAGCAGAATTGTGGAGAAAAAGGTAAACATCGAATGAAATATGCATGAAACTCGAATACCTCGTATTTGGTTGTAGAAAAGACCCGTTTTGATGTAAAGACAACTCTGAAAAGTAGATGCCACTAGTATACGAGTGAGAATAAATATCGTTGGTGGATTCTATGACATAAATGAACTTGGCAGAAATGATATTGACTTTATGTTAAACCTTGCCAAAATACAATATTTTATTGCACCATGTTCACACGATATATTTTTAAATAATGAGATAGCAGTCTAGTTTCCTATATCTTAATTACGTGACAGAATACAAAATTGTTAAGGCAGATTATTAGTTTTATTGGAAGCCTAAAATAAATACAAAATATTTACAAATAAATGCAAAAAAAGTTGAAGAATGGAACATTGCATCGAGCCTTTGGACGGAAATTTTTGGCGGATACATGTTCCAACTAAGGAGATAAGAAAAAGTAAACACGCCTTCTTCTTATATATAAGCGTACATTGACGAGAAAAAGGTTACTTTTGGGTTCAATATTCATGCAATTCATGTACTCACTATGGTTGGGTGGAAATAAAAAGCTGGCTTGAGATGGATGCGGGAGGGGCACGCTCAAAGAAGATCATTTTCAGGACTTTTGGAAAGCTCTTTCTCTCAGCGTGTCTTTTTAATTTACGAAAACTTGAATGAGAAGTGTAGTGAGTCACAGCCTGTGACACTGACAGCATTATCATTAGTACGATGATTGGATATGGGTTCTTAATTCCTTTAAAACAACTATAAAATATGTGAATTTGTAAACATTATTGAAGCATATGCTTATTGCTATCCCAAGAACATATTGTAACACGTAAGAAGTGTTACCTCTAGTATTCTAAATATTCTTATTTATTCTAGAAATCATTTTTATATAAATCTTAGAAAGAGTTTTTGTTGTAGAAACTTATTTGTGCTTTGTAATATTAAAAGATGGCATTGCTTAACCAAAGTGAACATAGAATTTAAGATAAAGCAGTGATTTCAAAAAGTATATATTTTTTACACAATTTTAGGGTAAAAAAAACAATATTGAAGTACATGGTATCTGACAACACTGTAGTTTTATAAAAAGTGTATGGAATACATAATAACAATATAAAAGATTACGTAAAATGTTTAAAATTGCGTCCTGAAAAACTATTAATTGAAAATAACTCATTTTTAAAACGATTGAGGGTAAAAAATGTATAAAAATCAAAATAATCGCGAAAACCGTTGCCTCCATACAGAGCCTGCGATTGACAGATTTATTTTTCGATCACCGGCGATGTCGGGGAATTTAACATTCTGCCTGAAATTCAGGCAAATAAAAATAAATGAACCATATCAATCTCCCACTCGCGAAAAGAACAATGTAAACAAAACATAAACAAGTGCCCGACAACACACAATGTTATATTAAATATTTAATAGTGTAACGACTTACGAGAATAGCAATTGTATAAGCTTGGTTGAGGTAAAATCACGTACAATATAAGGAACATTGTATGTTAACCAAAACATAGATGAGTTATTGCTTTCTTCTCGAATGTCGTTGGTTTTTTGAACCACTTCTTATAGGCATTTTATGCGCTGTATTTTATTGTGGATCCTCCATCATTATTAAAATACATACTGGCAATTAAATGTGCGTCGTTTATTTTTTTTCAAAAATCACAGTGACTAGCGTTCAAAGAAGATCGTTTATCTACAACTAATTTTATTGATTAGTAATGATCGGCACTTTACGGATGAGGTAAATTTCACATCACTTTTTATAGAGTTAGATACTTAAACAAAATTATTATTTGATTTAAATTTAGCTGCCTTTTAGAACCCAAAGGTTCAAGCATTTGAAACGTCCTATCTACATAAAACTTTCGATTAACACAATTGGCGAGAATAAAGAATTGAAAAATAAAATTATAAACCCTACCTATTTATAAACATTGTTTTTTATTATTCAAACTGTAAACATCATTGTTAGAAATATGTTTGTCAATAAAAAAAAAACATAACTGTAAAATTTTACACAAAATACACACATAATATTAGCAGAAATACTCGTATTTGTTAAATGTATAAAAATTAAATAGTACTTAAAGATAAAGTACAGTATAATAAATCCAAATAGTCCAAGTATAATAAATTAAAGCTCATGTTAAAATATTTTAATGTAAAATATTGAATCAAGTTTCTCGTATGTAGAACGAGCGGGTTTATAATGCAGGTAAATTATATAAATAACTTACAACATGTCAACTACAGTGGAGTACTGAATAAATTCTAAGAATTAATTCCGTAAAAATATGTTTAGTGAAACTCCACGGCACGGAAGCTTGGGGAACTTTCAAAGAATTCCTCTGATTTGATTACATTAGTGTCGTATTTTTAATAAAACTCGCACAGGACTGAGCTATCAAAAGGTATTTACGAGGAAAATTCTCTTCAGCTTTTAAG
Source organism: Glossosoma conforme (assembly GCA_022606575.1). NCBI lineage: Eukaryota > Metazoa > Arthropoda > Insecta > Trichoptera > Glossosomatidae > Glossosoma > Glossosoma conforme. The sequence goes on from JAGTXR010000013.1 coordinate 12,999,605, forward strand.
ATTCTGGAAAACTCTCAGGTATTGTCAATCGGGTCACGCTTTCAGGATCAGTTCTAACTGAATAAGTCACCTGATGAATAATGGATTTGCTTTCAAATTAAAATAATTTTAATTATACTTAAATCACTATATTTTATCTGAATATAATGCCAAATAAAAATTAGACCACTGAAATCATGTTCTTGGGTTTATATAATACGTTCACGACATCTATAGAAATTAATTCTATAACCTGAAACACTGAAATAAAAGAATTCAAGTTAATAATGTTTATTAACCAACGATTCGTTGTAAAGCATGATGAAATAGTTTTTTGAATGGCGTATGGAGTGCTGTTGTTTGTTTTCTTGTTGAACATAATATAATAGTTACTGAACAAAAATTTAATTAATTACT